>CAEMYA010000149.1:396983-453756 GCA_903131615.1 Diplodus sargus | reverse complement strand
TTTCAGCTGTGGGGTTTTCGCCCGAGCTCACCCGTCCCTCCCTCCCGCTCATCTTGTCCAGACAGACAGCGGTTGATTTTTTTTTTAAACTTCTTTCTCCTGCACCACAGCAAAACCTCATCCCCGCAGCCCGGCAGGTCGGCCCATCTGTGGGCCTGTTGACATAAGGATTAACCTCCTAATGCAGCACACATCCTGTATCAATGCTGTCTTCCGTCACATCAGGCCTCTCCATGACAGATAACAGCCAAAGGAAATATGTTCTGGTGTCAGGTTGTTGTCGTTGGTGTTGTTTGCGTGATCCTTGAAACCTTCACGTGACATCACCTTCATCAATACAATCAATACGACTCTTTTGTCCTCTTTGTCCTCAGTTAGCGCTGTCATACAGTGGTTAAATGCGTCCAAGGTCAGCGGAGGCAGAAATGATTGGATTTCGACAAACTAAGCTCACGACCCCAGCAGAGAAATCTACTTAGGGAAGTGTAATTTTAAAGGGGCACTACGTTGTTTTTGGAGGGGAAAATTCAAACTCAGAATCTGAAAGTGAACAAAATTAATGAGGTAATAATACAAACTCAGAAACAAGCTGTCCTCAGAGGAAGATAAGGTCCCCAGAACACTGTTTGAAGCTAGAAAGGTGGCAGGGTCCGCCACATATAAACAAAGTAAAACATGAAAACCAAGAGAGTGATTATTTAGTTTGTTTTGTTCTTTTTCTCCTCTGATTATAATTTATTCCCCAAAACTACATAGTCCACATTTAGTTTAACACACAATAGCTTAAAATTCAAATGTTAAATGTTAATGACAGATATTGTAATTGTTGTTGTGAGCCAAGATTTTTAATGTGAATGGTGACCTTTATATGTAATTTAAAAGAAAAATCAAAATCTATCTTAAAAACGATATTTGGACACACATTAAAACGTATCTGGGCCAAAATAAACTCACGCTTTCACTACTGTAGATTACCGTAATTGTATATTACGGTCCTTGAACTATGTGTTAGTTAATAGGTAACAGGGCAAGAACACAACTCACCTCTTTCCTGCAGCAGCTTCCTGTTGTGGGGAAGCCCTGACGAGTCGATTACCGAGTGCAGTAGAGTTCCACAGCTCAAGGATGAAAATGTGTGATTATGTTCATATGCGTCTTGCCTCCCATATAACAGTTATTATTGAGAGCTAACAGGGAAAAGAATGGAAATCAGCATTTCTAACTGCACTCGGTAATCGACTCGTCAGGGCTTCCCCACAACGAGCAACGCTGCTTCAGGAGTGCGTGAGTTTTGTTCTCTTTTCAACAGAAATCCGTCAAAGCTAGCAGATAATTTTGTGTTAGTAAGACTGTATAAGTGTGTATTATAACATCATAAAAATGTTTTATTGTTAAGAGATATTTATGAGAAACTTGTTAACAGTTTGTAGACTGATAATCGAGAGCCTTATGACTTTTTATGATTGTTTATAATAGCATTACAAACACATTTATATTATTATAATTATTATTATCAGGGCTGGCTGACGATCACTTACTAGGAGCAGCATTGGTGGTACCATAAGAACATCATGGTGATAGTTGCTGTAATTCCAACAGGAGGTTGACATCTTTTTGTTTATCACTGAAGAGTCTGAACAAAGACCGGATGGCCATGAAACGTGGTAAACGTTCATGTTCCCCTGAGGATGAACCGTACGACACATTTTCATGGCGCGCCCACATCAGGTCTCACTTTCACACTCTCCGCTCACATCTAATCGGCTCCAGCACTTACTGATCAGACCGGCCGGTGGATTATTAATTCGTTAATCTCTTTAGAGCTACTACTGCTAAAATGAAAATTCCCGTCCGGCCCGCGGCCCCCAGCTGAAATGGTCCCCCCCCACTTTATCTTCAACAATCTTGCTTTTGTGTGACTCTGAGACAGACCATTTGTCTTTTGAAGACGTTGACTCAGCCATTTTAAGAGCCTCATTGATTCCCTATTTACTACCTGAGCATCCCGGTGGTGCTTGTGCCCCTTTTGTTTTGCTGACCACATTTTCCTGAGGGGCAGGTGGTCTGTCCAAGCCTCTTTGTACAGACTTGTGGTGGTGGTGGTGTGTGTGCGGGGGGGAGAGGTTGCTAATATGAGGCTTTAAACATCTAATCCGGAGCAAGTCTCTTAGAAAAAGCTTATCTTGGGTCTCTCCTATCTACTTTCCTCGTCTGCAGGACCGGATAGCTTTTGGCGTCAGGTATTAATAAAAATCATTTGTCTGATTCTGTGCCTTGCTTCAGTCGATTGTCCTTCCCTCTTCACCGGAAAAACTTGCTTGGTTATCATCACTCTATCTACCCCCCACTGCCCCTGCCCCATTGCTGACAAATCCATACAACTATGTGGGACACAAAGGCTCGGATTTAGCTGCCGGGCCAAAGCGAGGGTGGGCCGGGTGGAGGCGGGGGGGCTGGGGGGGCGGTGGGGGGGCGTGCAGGGCCCGGATGGAAATTTCTGTTGTTTTTGTGTGAGCACAGATTTCAGACAAATCAAAACAACTGCCACCATCACCCCTCCAGACCCCCGTCCTCCCCACAACACCCCACATGACCAGTGACCAGTCATCACTTTTATGCTGGAAATGCAGCCAGATCAGGAGCGGCAGCGCGCTGGCGTGGAGGAGAGGCTGCCTGCGCGCCGGCCAGCCATTGTTGAAAAAGAGCTGACGGCCTGAATGGGATCTCATTTGATAGGCAAAAATATTGACGATCTAATTCGAAGAGCTCAGAGTTCGCTTTGTGATGACGCTGTGCAGTGATCGGATCCACGTGCTCATAACGCTTAATGTATCATTTTCAACAAATGGATCAGCAACTGTGACCCAATGAATTCTAACTTAACTTTAATTTGTGCATTTATTTCTTTTACTGCAATAAGATATAAAGGCTTGTTTTGTCAGAATTTCATCTTCAGTCTTCTTGATCCAAACGGAATTTGCTTAAACTGTAAAAAGATGATTCACTATTAGTGGGAATGGTTATCTGATATGATGATGTGACATTTGTTGAGGTCTGTACCAAACAAACAGCACTACTTCATTATAATGGTAGGTGGAGGTGACATCAACAGTACAATATAACCCGAAATATTCACTTCACTTAAGTACAGGTCAAACTCCAAAGTTCAGGATCCTCCTTTCCTTCTATTGAAGCCCAGTGTTATTTTTTAAAAACTGTGAAAAAGCTGCTGCTGAGCCAAAAGAAGACGTTCTACATCTGTTGTCACCGTCTGAGTAAAGCTTCCAAGTGAAGTGTGCTGCGTGTGTTAACGCGGTGATGTCGCCTACATACTGTATGTGTTCATTCATTCATTCTCCTCATTATAATCAGCTTGACAGAACAGCCAGCAGTTTGTTCTTGTGGGAAAACTTGTTCGCTGAGGATACCCAGCGGTGACGTCTGATGACAGCCAACGTTTCAGGGCTTCCGGCGTAACCAGCAGATGTGTTGATAACGAATATCCGGGCCAACACTCTCTTCTTCCCGTCTGCTGGTCGTTGTTTACAGTTACAGGTCACTAAACCCTCATAAAGCTGCAACACGCCTTTTCTCCCCCCACATATTAGGCTAGCTGTTTCCAGCCTGTATGTTATGCTACGTACACACATTTGCAGCCTCGTATTTGAAGGTGGTATCAAGTCAAGAGAGCAAATCGGTGTATTCCACCAAAATAAATCAAAATATCCCTCTAAATGCACCGTGAGTCAATTCTCTCGATCAAAACCAGCAGAGCAGACGGAGCTTGATGATGTTGTGAAGGAGCGTAAAGGAACACGAGAGCCGTCGTCTTCGTTGTTAACAACCACCGTTGCCAATAAAACTCTGACGTCACTCTGGCAGAAATCGTGTTAAAGGACGAGGTAATGTGTTAAAGTTTTCGTCATGTTGTCCGACGTGCTCCGTCGCTCTCTGACGTCTCATCCCGTGTTTCCGAGCAGCTTCAGTGGGTAAAGAGGACGTGTCGCCATTTACAGGCGACCTTGAATAAAAAGATGGATTTTTCTGTGTGTGCAACATCTGAAATAATGTACGTACACAACTTAAAATATACAACATAAGCCAGAAATGTTACATGTCATATCTTTAAGGAACTTTTCGATAATAAACACAGAGGCATCAGATATCAGAGCGCCATCTGATATCTGATGTCTGAGTGCCACCAAATCAGCAAATTTAACTCGAAACCTCGATACGAACCACAACTGATAGCAATCAGATAACGTCTGATTATTGATAACCTGAGGTAAGTTAATGCTGCCGTCCTCTGTGTTTCCTGTTAGGTAACAAGAGGCAGCGACAGTGGGGAGGAGATGGGAGCGGAGGAGAGGGGCCAATCAATGAGGTCACTGAATCATGATTTATTATACAGCACCAGGCCATTAGTGTCACACATACTTTGCCACACTGTGTAGAGATTGCGTGTCTGGGTCCATGCAGCAGGATTTGGCCTGTCGACTGATGCTAAGTGGTCGGCTTTCTCTGACATGAGGGGGAGACGTGGCGACCCGCAGGGCTGTGGGGATGATGACTATGTCACATGAATGCATGGCTGGCATATTCAAACTGAAGCGAGCTGACACATGAAGCACGCGCCATCTTCTAATGTTTACGCTCCCATTTTGTAAAGGAGCCTTCTTGTTCCTACTGTTGAATATTTGAGCTTCATGAAGTTGTAACTGTACCTGACCAAGATGTAGTCCAACACACAACCCTCCCCAACCCACAAACTGATGCCTTCATGTTTTCTATGGAAGAAATAATAAAATAAAAAAGTGCAAGTTGACAGCTTTTGTTATGTTCATACAGAGCCGGGCTCGTCTGTTTCCCGTCCTTAGAGGCTAACGCCACCAGTTCTCCTGAGGAAGCTGCTTGTAATCTGGTGAATTGCTTCCAGTGATGTCACTCAGTGGCCACGTTGCATTGTGGGTAATGTAGGCACCAGGTTTTATATAGGAGATGATATCTCTGGTTCTGCTGTGTCCAGTTTGATCATTTGTTTTAAAACCATCCTTCAGTGATACGAAGTGGACTGCTTTTCCAAACTTGGTGCCTACATTACCCATAATGCTTCTTAGCCTGACTGGAGGTGATCTCACATCCCCACTGATGCTCCTGAAGACCTGTGAACATCAAGGACAATTCTTTCCTATGACAGCTGCTCAGCGGCACATGAAGCCATAATAACTTGACTTCCCGGCTAAAAGTGAACCCAGATCTTCCGCTTCAGGAGCACGAGAGACGATTTCATCTCGCAGCTCCTCTAGACGATCCACATTTCACTGGAGCCAATGGCACAAATTATGACGCTTCTTTCACAATGTTAGCTTAGGAAATAAAAAGTATTTTTGGGCCGGAGCGCATCACGTGACGGTGTCATTACACGGACTGGCCATTTCAAATCCTGGCGCACATTCATGTGTAAAATTGGTGGAATGACCCTTTAAGCTGACCTGATGAACACAGACCTAGTAAAGCGACTATGCAGATGAAATAATAATACTAATTCCTGTAATAATGAGCGTGTTTGGATGCATCCTGTGCGGGCGCGGTGCTGCTGCACCGCAGCGTCATCTCCCAGAGGTGGATCCGCCTCCTGCATGTAACCTTGAAATGACCTCAGGCGCGCATATAAATCAGCCACATCCACCTGTTCCGTAGTCATCATGAAGAAGAAAAAAAGAAAAAGAGGAGAAAAGGAGAATGTGTGGAAGCTGCCTGTGCTGTGTAACCACGGCAACTCCTCCCTCAAAACGCAACATCACCAGACCCCCACCGCGGCAGCGCGGCAGGAACCGACACGCTGTCTGCCGCTTACCTGGCTTTATTAATAACCCGAGCGGTTCACGTGTGCAGCCCGGCCCGGCCCAGCCCAGCACAATATTCTGCTACACTAGCACCGGGGGATCTTTCTCCTCCTCCTCCTCCTCCTCCTCCTCCTCCTCCTCCTTCTCCTCCGAGACGGGAGGGATGCTGCCGCCGCTGCAGCTGCTGTGAGGGAGAGAGGTGAGCGCAGTTGGAAAAGCATTTTTTCTCTCCCCCCACCCTCACCCACCCGCCCCGACTCTCCCTCCAAAGCTCCTCCTCTGTCGTCGGAGAGCGGAGACCGGTCACATTTTGCTCAATGAGAGCAAGAGGGCACCGGAGAGGATTTCCTAATTTCACCGCGCTGCTGAGCCGTGCGGCTGGTTTTCTGTCGCCTCTGTCAAAGGTAAGCAGGACGCCGTCCGCAGCCGCCCCGCGCGTCATGCGCCTTCGCCAGCGGGGGAGAACAACTCGTGTTGGGCTGTTTTGGTCGGGGTGGTGATGGTTAGCTGTGTGTTGTGTGATGATCCCGCTGAAAGGGCGATACTGAAGGGCAGACAGGGGGGAAGAGTTGACAGGATGTGTTTTTCTCTGCGTTCACCTGAGCGGCGGCGTCACCGCTGACCGTGTTCACGGACTGCGGCCAAAGCGGTGTCCGTGAAACCCGCCGGCCTCCTCATTTGCTGATGTTTTCCCAGGTGATGACAGCAGGTTTCCGATTGTACACCTGCCAAGTTTGTCACAAATCAAAAATCCTCATTGTTAAAGCAGCAGAATGTGAGTTTATGTGGCTGGCTGCCTCCGCTTGGTGGTTTGATTTGATCCAGAATCACTTGAAATTGTGAAAAAAAGCTAATGTAAGTCTGCTGAGGCCACACGATGAGCACACTGGACTAGATGCACTCTCTCCTCCACCGCATGTTTCAACTTAATTACAGAGATGTGTTCTGAAACTCAGTGTGTTCCTCACACGCCTGCACAACAATGTAATGAAGAATTTCCTGTTTCATTTCAATTTTCTGTGCATCTAACCGGAGCTATTTTCGGGCAGGGGTCAGGAGTAGATTAGTCCGGATTTGTCGCTGACTTTTTCCACAGCGGCAAACGATTATTGGTTAATCCGGCTATTACATCTATTTGTTACATTCTGCATTTTTAATTCATTTACAGACAGGTGTGGAGAATGAATCAGAGGGAGAATCTGTGTGAAGTATCTGTGCTACTGAAGCTGACAGAGCAGCGTCTTTACTTCATAAATTGTTGAGTCTCTCCTGCTTCAATAATTCATTTCTTCCTCGTTCTTTTGACGTTGTCCAGCAGAGGCTAATATGAAGACATCATTTGGCAAACCAGACCCTGGAAGGCACCTACGATCTCTTCAACATATTTGAAACTGAAGACAACGCCATGCATTGTCTCCGGTAAAACCTGCTCCCCACCCTCCCCTCTTCCTACCGAGCCTTTGAGAGTGAGGACACCACGAGCCGAGCGAACATGGGTCCAGATCAACCCTGCATGCATTCACCGGAGCGAAGGCCCGTGTTGGGCGCCGCCTGCAAGCGACAGACCCACCGGTGTCTGCGGAAAAAGCTGAGGCCAGTTCGGATCTTATGGTTCGTCTTCAGCCTGGTGGCCGTAAGTGCCGTCTCCTTCAGTGCCTTGACCTGGAGCTCAGGGGGTCTCAGTGAGCCAGTGCTCCCCCAAGAGAGACTCCACCAGTCGGCCCCCCACAGGACTCTGCTTTTCACCCCTCCTCAGAAGGACCCGAATGTGTCAGCCGACATGCCAATAGCCATGAAATCTACAGCAGATGGCAACGAGAGCCATGGGGAGTACCCGAGAGACCTTTTCACCCGGGAGGAGAGGCGCCAAGGAGCGGTGGTCCTCCACATGTTCGGCATGATCTACATGTTCATTGCCTTAGCCATAGTGTGCGATGAGTTCTTCGTCCCGGCGCTGACCGTCATCACGGAGAAGCTGACCATTTCGGATGACGTAGCTGGCGCCACCTTCATGGCGGCAGGCGGCTCGGCCCCGGAGCTCTTCACCTCCATCATCGGCGTCTTCATCTCGCACAGCAACGTGGGCATCGGGACCATCGTCGGCTCGGCCGTCTTCAACATCCTCTTCGTGATCGGGATGTGTGCCATCTTCTCCAAGGAGATCCTCAACCTCACGTGGTGGCCGCTGTTCCGCGACGTCTCCTTCTACATCCTGGATCTGATCCTGCTCATTATCTTCTTCCTGGATAACATCATCTCCGTGTGGGAAAGTGTCACGCTGCTCTCGGGCTACGCCGCCTACGTGATCTTCATGAAGTTCAACAGCACAGTTGAGCGCTTCGTCAAAGGTTGCATGAGCAAGAACCAAGTGGTAGAAGTAGAAGTGCAGCCCAAGGTGAGTTGGTTTCCTGACCTGCATTATTATTCTCCCACTCCCCCTTCACCACCATCTCTCCTGAAAGTACCATTTTATAGGATGCTGCAATGAGCTTTAGCATGTTTGCTAACAGAAACGACCTTCAGGGTCTCCTCTGGCATGAGAACACCAGGCTAACTATGACAAATGCTTCAGTTGTTAGTGAGGACGTGCTTTTACGTGTTCGCATCTTTTTTTAATGTTCTCATCAACGACCATTTCCAAAGATCATTCGATATGCAGCGACCAACATACTGTCGCCTTTGTTCATGATTTAAGTGCGAGTAAACTAAGAGAAACTCAATGATGATGATGATGATGATGATCGCAGTGCATGGATGTGCTTCAGGTGAATGCTGCACAGGACTGGCGAACAGTGTTCCACCGGTGGATTAATAAAACAGACCCAAATGTGTAATTCTGGGTTAAGCTCTACAAATTGTGTCCTGGTCTGAGAAACAAATCCCTTGGAATATCTCAGGAGCTATTTTTGTTTTGTTGAAGATTTCCTGCATGAATTTTGCTTAAAATGTCGCTCAAACATGCAAAAACCACATACAGCGTGACGAGGTGAAGCACATACAGGAAGTGGCTTCAGCGCGGCCGGTCGTTCTCTCTGAGCAGCCATTCAGAGCCGTATTTAACTTTTTGCTCAGTTGCAGAAACACTGATTAGACAAGAACAGCTGAAAGCATTACGTTACTCCACATATGATTCACTCCCTCAATGACACTTGAGGGCAAAAGACACTGCAGTGCAATTTGATACTGGTGTAGAGATTATCCCGGGAGGATTTAGATTTCTTTTGTTACATGAAATGGAAATGAAATTTTGAGAAAGTTGCATTGTAAAGCTTTAATTAAATCTGGATTTATTCTAAGTACATAAAGGATATTTAAACTGCAGGTTACACAATGTTTTGGGGGGAAGGTGGGGGAACTCTCAAGGAAGCAGCCAACATCTCCATTTGGTGTGCAGCGTGTTAGCTTAGCCACGATGCTAAATATAAAGCCTCTGTCTTTAATAAAAAAAGGAGCAGGCATGAAAATAGGTCCTATTCCCGCCACACTTAATTCATCAAGGGCTCATGAGGAAGAAAGGAGTGAGAACTGAAGTGCACCGGCTGAGTGCCAGAGAAGACTCAGGTGACCTTGAGCCGCAATGGATTGTGGGTACTTTGGCCAACAGAACCATATGCATGTGTGTGTGAGTGTGTGGAAAAACAACTTTTGATGGAGGGGGGGAACAGTGCGAGACGGATGAGTCGATCAAACCCCGACATCATGTCTCATCTCCTGTGACGCTGGCAGCAGATTAAGCCTCTCCTCTCTCCTGCTCCTCTCAGCGCCCTGCTTATTGTTTCACCACATATAGGTTGCGAGTTCAACTCCTTTTATGGCGCGGTCTGGGTCTACGGGGTTAATAGAACTAGTAAAGGCAAAAATATTATTAGAATATAATCATCTAAACACCATTTTTTTTTTCTAATCAAGCTCTGACACTTTGGGGACGTGCGTATTTCAAGACGCAAGTGTTATTTTGGGATTTAATTGGCAATTTAGCAGGCGTGCGTGCGAGTGTGTATGTGGGTGTAAGTTCATACATGACTAAAGAGAAGGATGGGCAGGCGATCTCAGAACAGAGACTCTGGGTTTTGGGGCTTTTTTGCCGCTCTATATTTACGTGACAGTCTCTACTATGAGCTGAGAGCGGCTTTTTTTTAATCATGCCCCGTCACGACTGAGCTCCAAGGTGTCCTTAATCCCGTCCAGGTGTAAAGTATTGCATTGTAAGGACAATAGGATGTCATTCGACGCCACGCCCTTGAACTCAACACTTGATTAAAATGGGCTTCCCTGAGATTATTTCACGCATTATGATATTGGGATGTCCCCGACGTGTCTCGCATTGCTGCCACAGACAGAAACGCCGGGCGGTCAGCAGCTACAGAGCAGCGGCGTCAGCCGAAAGATGCGCAGGTCGGCAATGTACGCTAAAAATACCACGTAAATTTAGATCCTGAGAGTAACACGGACAGAAGTGTGATGTTCTGCATTTAGAAGTCATCAGTCATTTCTGGACTGTCAGCCACTGCTGCCTTTCATCTCATTACATAACCGCTTGTGCTCCACTCTGTCTTTTTTTTTTAATTTTTCAGATCAAGAGTCTCTTTGGCGCATCTTGTTTATTCTGCTCCCAGCGATGTAAAAATAGACGGCTTTGTTTCTCTTATTGTCTCAAAAGTAATGCCGTAGCTCGCAGGCAGAGTGTTAAATGGTGAGGGCAGCTCGGCTTGCTTTTTCCGATCGTTTGACAGATCCGAGGTGTCAGGGACGAGGCGCGACATTATCAATACGACGCACACAGAACTGTCAGGTCTCAGTGTGGATGCTGGGTCTATTTAAAGCCATTGTTTTATGGCAGTTCAACGGTCAGCCTCATCAAATGTAATCTGCAATAATCTCGCAATCCAGTTAACACAACAATGAATGCTCCATAATTCCCCTGCACTTAAACCGACTTGGAATGACAGAAAAGCAGGAGAGACGAGGCATTTCCCTTCAGCACGTCGTGTTTGAGGCAGACGGATGGAAGTTCAGGACATCACATAGTTTGGGGAGTGGCGACATGTGCCTGCACAAATGCCCCTGCAGTTTTCAAATCCTCATGAAATCCATTATCGCTGTGACTGCTGACCACTGGTGATGACAGTTTGACGCAAAGTTGCAGTCAGCTCAGCTCCCAGTCAATAAATCATTAGGTTGGGAGGCGGAACATGAACTCTGGTTGCACCACCGAATAAACACGCTCAAAGCATTCTCAGAACTGAGGAATTCATTTTTCTACTTATTGTCACTGTATCGTCAACATTAATTGTTGTTTTGCGGAGACAGGTTGTGAACACCATACTGGATAAATGTCACTTTAAGGTGAACTTGTTACACAGTCAGCAGACGCTAAGCTAACATGACGACCAGGTGGTTTGTTTCACAAAACCTTCTGGAAAGATGCAGCTAGAAAAGTGTTTGGAAAAGGTTTAGATAAGGAAAGCGCTAATGGAAGCGGTACGAAATAAGGCAAATAAGGTACGAAGTGAAATAAACTCGGCTTCTACAGCCTGTAGTAGATCCACAGGGCGATTAGTGCAACACATGTGTGAAATAACACTGGTGCTGTGGACCATATTCACACGGCGGCCATTTTACTCTGACATCACAATCAGGGTGGGAAGCGTCGTGATGCCATTTTCCCGGTTTCATGTAGCACAGACGTAGAAAGTCTGTTTCATTTCACCGCTTCCTGATTGACTGGCAGCTGAAAAGACGATATTTCTGGCTATATTTCAAAGTAAACAACTTGTTTGATTTAGCTTCTGTTAGACGACAGCTAACATTAACATTCAGCCACCTCCCAGCTAACATTACTGTTAGTGTTACACTATACTATATGAACTAAATTCATTCTAAAATATCAACCTGCATGTTATCTAAGCCTGGAGGTGAAATGCACTGTAGGCTATGTAATCAAACAAAGGAGCAAAGGAGTTTTTTGAATGCTAACGTTAGCTAATAGTTATCAAATATGTTGTTTATCTTGAAAAGTCCTGGGCTGCACCAAACCAACACAGCTGGAGCAGTAGAGCTGTCTGCTGATTCGTCCCTTCATGTACACACAGTCATTCGATCGCCTGTTCGTATAAAATATTGATAACAGCAGCTTCAACTCATAGTTGGTAATGATCATCAAGTAACTTTCATAGACTCGTGTAATCCAGTTGATCCCAGTTGCATGACATGTGGTTTTATTCGTCCATCTTTGACCCGAACAGATGTTGGAAGGATGTATTTACCTACTAGCTCCGGCCTGATTGGAGCCTAATACCTTTGTTTACCTAATGAGTGCTTAGCTGCTGGTTAATCTCACAACAAGGGCACTCTGCCTCCGCCCGGCGAGCGAGGTTGCCACCCCTGCCACCCCGTCTCCCCCGAGACGAGACCCTGCAGACTGCCTGGATTTCACCGGCTGTCATCTGCTCCTCACAACACGTTCCTAATCCGAATGCATGTTTGGTACGTGCCCGTCACATCTACTGAGACGTCTGGGATGACGCTGACAGTTTAGATGAGTTATTATTTAAAAATACTGATTTAATACTGATGTAAGAGGAAATGGCTTTGAGGCAACATCCCTGCATGGAATACTACCTCTGTGAGGCTTAAAATATGAGGCTGTAGTCGTCTGTTTTTGTTGTGTGTGCAGTATATATAGTGTACCGCTGCTATCTTGTCACATCTGTCAAGTCAGCCCCCCCCGGGTGACTTCCCTGTCACACATCTTGGCCTTGTGAGCTCCATAGGTCAAAGATGGCGTCATTTTACTGTATCGCTCCTCTTATTTGTGGCACGTTCTCTCACAGTTAAGCTGCTTAGTCTGCTGGTGGGGTCGGTGACTTAACGGGACAGAGTCGATGCCCAAAGGTCCGATTACTGAACGCTTCAGTCGGTGACTCGGTGCGTGCGGAGTGGCTGAAGCCGGTCGGACACGCACGAGGCCTTTTCCCTGCGCCACCCGAACGCATCTCACACCCACGCGCTCGGTAAATCCTCGTTGCACAGATCGTGGAGACACAGTTCAAGGTCACAAAAGAGCTCGAGGCGACTAGTTTGACTCACAAGCTCGCGGAGATTTACGGCAACGCAAGATGGAGGAATATGAATATGAACAGCTCGAGAGACGCATTGATTTCAGTTTGGATTCATCTGCTGATTATTTTCACGATTAATCCTATAAAGTAAAAAATCTGTGACATGTAAAATGTGAAAAATGCTCCTCACAGTTCACAGTGATGTCTTCAAATTGCTTCTTTTGTCTAATGAGAAGTTCAAAACCAAAATGTTCTTCATAAGTGACAAAGAAATTATGCAAATCCTCCCATTTCAGAAGCTGGAACCAGCATATGATTTGTTCGAGCAACAACTGAAACAGACAATCAAAATAAATGGCAATTAGTGTTCTTTAGATCGATTAAGCTTTAGTTGTTGCTGCATTGGGCATTTTTCACTGGAAAGCGGCGGATGAGTGTGTACTCGAGTTGGCTCTGCAGGCCGACGCTGATGTCCAACTGATCATTTTGTCCAATTCTTTTTTTGTCTGTTTGCTAAAAAACAGATCAGTAAGCCGAGCCAGTCGATGCTGGCGTGTTCACCACAATCCACAGTGAAGAAAGAAATGTTGCATTTCACCGTTCAGATCTGCACCACCTTCTTTTATAGCAACTCGACCCTTTCAGAAGCTCTTTTAAAAGATGTCAGCTGTATTATGAGCAGCACTGATGGCTTGCTCGTCTGTACCTGGCATTAGTGGGGTCATCATATGTGCATCCCCCCCTCGTGCCCCTCCTCAGGACCACCTCACCAGGCCCGGCCCAGGCTTATCTTGTTATCTTGTGGCCTCTCTCATTGTTTGGCTGATGGACTGACTGGCTGCTTTTGAAAATAGCGGCTGGGGCAGATCAGATTAGCCAGCACTTTGTGCACTGTGGTCTCATGAAAGACGAGGGAGTGACGAACCCCTCTTCTGCTTGTTATGACACACCAGAAGTCAAAGTTTGTCTGTCAGGATGATGAAGTCACTGTCTGTCAACCAGCAGTTGAACAGCAAGTATCATCTTAAGCTATATTTCATTATATACGTGTTTTTTTTTTTACATGAAGTGGCGAGATGGAAACGTTTAAGACGTTCAAGAATCAGACAAGAGAAATAAAGTCTCTACATGCTCTTGGACTCTCAGTTAGATTCTGCATTCAGCCACGTTGTTAGACGCCTGCTATCGTCAACGTTGGATAAGCCAACGTGTATCGAGGCAGATGTTGGTTCTGCTCGGATGGAAGGTGCGACCTCTGATGTATTACCGGGCTATAAATAGCGTCACGGAGGCGAGATCTTCCATCAGGATGCGCTTCAAAGATCAGTTACAAGGCGGTTCTGTGCAGGGAGCAGACTGCGTTTCCTCCCTGTGCAGTTGGACGCTCGGGCATCGGCGCTGATGCTGTGCACCGCCCGTATTGTCACACATACAACACGACGTCGCACGCTGCAACGTTTTTAAAAAAAAATGTATTTCATCCAGTCGAATCCCAGTGTAACCCCACCTCACACAGCATGATGTCAGGCTGCACCGAATGGACCTTGTCACCAGCTCTGTATTTTCGTCATGTGACGTGTTCATGGGATTATCTCCCATTATGACGGATGCCAGCCTAATTTTCTGCAAAATCCAGATGTGCCCCGCTGAACTCCGACTAAATTATAAACTACATCTGCCTCAGACTGCTTCTTTCAGGCTGGATTTTGCGGTAGTAAAAGCAGCTGTCAAACTAATTTCTAGGAAATTCCTCTTGAAATATTCGTTTTTAATTACAGTGAAAGTCTGGTTTGTACAATACCCAGAAATATTAACCTTATTTTTTTTTCATTCCTGGGCACGTACACGTTGGCGCTGCTGTGACTGACCTGGAGTGGATTTTCTTTCTGCATTGTCATTCGTAGCACACACTGGTCCTCTTTTCTGAATGTGTATTTCTATGAAAGCGGTGAATATTCATGTTTGTGTCCTTCAACGGAAAGTTGTGGAAGTGACCTTGGTTCAAACTGAATGAAAAAATAGGTGGAAGTCGATAACGTAGCCTGTGTGTGTTCCGTGGAGGCCCAAGGTCATTAAAATAGAAATATTACTTGACTAAAAATACAGAATGCAGAAAGAAGGAGGAGAAATAGTTGCTGTGATGGTTTTGATGCCTAAATTATCAATGAAAATAAATGTAAAGGAGCCAAGACGAGCCGGCTTTTTACATTTTTTTAATATCTCTGCTCGCTGGTGGGATTTTAAGGTCATACATGCACACACCGCTGCAGACACACACCTACCCACAGAGAGAAACAGAGTTGTCTTGGCGCTCGAGCTCAGCCAGCGACAACGGAGTCCAATAATTTAAAAATAGAAAGCCTGCGACTTTGATCTCACCATGACGATGAGGAGTCCAAGTTTTATCATCTGCTCCAGCTGTGGCTCCTTGTCTGAGGAGGGGGAGGGGAGCGGAGCGCGCCAGCGTTGAGCCAGTAATTAGGTTTTCGGAGGTTTTTTACCTCGCGTCTGGGCCGTCGGACCAGCAGTCAGTAAAGATAAAGGCATCATTCAGAACGCAGTGACGGGCCAATCAGAGCGCAGTGTGCCGGGTCTTCTTCTCCTTCTGTTGTCAACAATTATTCTGCTTTTGTCCAATCCAATTTAATTGCATTCAGTGGTGATAATTGTGGAAGCGAAGCTCTCATTTGCATCCCAGGTGCTGATGGCTGCTTTATGTCGCCCTGGATTGGTTATTGTAGTATTTGGCTTCCTCCTTCCATTCTTACCTGAGCGGACGGCGCGGCTCTTCACTGCCTCCTCGGCTTGAAGGTCACGCCGTCACTTATTACAGCGTCTGTGTAATCATCAGAACAACAGTGTAGTCTGCTTTAAGAAGAATTAAAACACTGGAGCTTATTATTTTTTGCATTACACGTGCAAAGTAAAGCCATTGTGAGTTGATCCACTTCAGAGGTTCAGAAAAAAGAAAAGTCTGGACTCGCCCCTGATGGACCACACGGCCGCCATCTTCCTCTGACATCACACTGGAACGCTGGGATGATGTCACCCTGCCGTGTTCCAGGTTGCGACATATTCGAATACCCGTTTGCTAACGTTAGCTTTCAACCAGCTCCTGGCTAACACCACCATCCATAGATCCCAGGTTTGAAAACCCAGCAGGTGAAGCTAAGCTAGCTGGTTTTCTGCTCACATGCAGTCACACTGAGCCCAGTGTTTGCTGGTGGTGCAGCACCACGGACAGCACCGTCTGCACCGCGCTGGTCCTCAGCTCCTTTAAGTAATAGTGGATTTCTTCTCTCTCAACCTCACCTTCAATCCTTCTTCTTCTGCTGCAAATGTAGTCACGTCAATACCTGTAACACCCGTAACACCATGTGCTCAGCTGTTCTAAGACACGACCTGGCACAGACATGAAACGCCAGATCGTTCTAAATAGGCTCAGATCCTCTCTAATGCTCACCTGAGTGTTTATCTCGATGTGGCCCAGACAGCCTGAATAACTCCATGAATAACGCCATTTCTGTTTGATTGGCTCGTCGTTTGAACCACTGGCTAATTTTAGCTGCCTCGACTAGCAAGTATTCAGATAATCAAATTCGATATGTGCTGTCAGAGTCTCAGGTATACCTTTTTATTTTAGCTATAATCATTGGAACGGATGACAAAACGTGACCCTCGTCAGCTGAAGGTCACGGCACATGTGCGTCCAGATTTAGTCGTGCCGGCCCGCGCTGAAAAAAGAAATTCTTGAAACGAGAGAATGCTGCTTTTTTTTTGTTTTGGTTTGTTTAGGGTTTTTTTTCCAAGGGAGAGCCTGAAGGTGAAACGTTGAGGCTTGCAAGAAACTGAAAGCCGTATCGATCATGGGCTATTTTTGAAAGCGGGGTCGAATTAGCTAATGTAACTGCACTGTAAAAGCATCATGTGAAGGGCACCAAGATCTCTATCTCGTGGGCGTATGAAATGACACACACAACCACAGCGAGACGGAAACCGTGCATATGGTTGGCGTTGGCCGAGGGAGTAGCCAGCCTTACATACTTAACTCCTTCCTCGGGGGGATTTTTGACCCTCAACATCAGCCTGGCTAAGCTGCGGCAGCTGAACATTACATCAGCTCCGACAGTCGCAGTTCGTGTAATACCCGTATTTTGTGAAATCCAGGGAGTGCTGCTGCATAGATCTCACAGTTGCGGAGGGACCTGACACCACGCAGATAGAGAATTTTAAACCGAATTCAAGAAGGTAAACTCTTAAAATGGAAGTGATTGCAATCAGACAGTCTCTAATGAGCTAATTAGAAAACGCTCTGGGGCTCGGCGAATCTGCTGAAAGCCTCTCCTCCTCTGTTCTCGTCTAAGAGGGTTACCACTTATGTCCATCAGCGACGGACGAGTGATGCATGAGGCTGCCCCTCGGCCCCCGTCCCCACTCAGAGCCCACCAAGGTGACCTGAGAGGGCTCCATCAGCATATAACGCCGCCCGTGCCAAATGTGACCGGCCAACCCGACTGACCGGCAGGAAGCTTCCTCTGCACACTCGCCCTCTGTGATAAGGCTCTTTTCTTTTGTGGCCGCTAAAGTGCTGATGAAGCAGCAAAACAACAAAGTAAGTCAGTCAGGATTACGTCACTGAGGTGTTGTGAAGTAAAAGCTGCTGCGTTGACACATAAATCTCTTGACGATGTGCGCTTTTCTTGAATATTTGAGCAAAATTTGAGCTGATAACAGGATTTAGTTGTTTATCCAAACACTGATATCACACTGATCTCCGCTAGTTATGCAAATGTGAACTCTAAACATATTGTTTTCTTTTTAAGTTAGCACAGTTAACTGAGCTAACTAGCTAACAGCAGCAGTTAGCGGGATACTCAGGTGATATGCTGTCCCCCATTATTTGGACTATGAATTGGAGAAGCGGCTAACTCCTACATGTTGTCCCTTTTTAAGGGACATTTTCAGGACAAAGTGTGGTCATTTTTTGTTCTGGCTCTCCTACAGAGTCATAGACTAATATATTGTTTACTGGGATTTATCGACCCGCCTCATCCATTAAAGTAAGACCATAATAAAAACAGATCTGTAGGACTTAATGTAACATCGAGCTCTGAGCTCCCTGCTTCCATCTGCACTGACACAGAATCAGCTGTCTACAGTGTGATGCATCGCACACAGGGACTGCAGATAACGATTATTAGCAGTATTAATTGATTGGTAGTTTAGTATATAAAATGTCAGCTGTGAAAAGAGGCTCATCAGAATTCCTGAGACCCCAAAGTGACGTCTCGGTTTGACATTTATCCCAAAGAAACGATTAAAGCAATTAATCGATTGTTAAATGGTTGCTGATGAATTTTCTCTTGATTGATTAATTGGTTTATTAAGTGTTGCAGCTTTATTGCACATAATGTTTGAGAGCAGATCGAGCGCGTCTACTTTCCCATTCCCTTGAACTCCTGATCCTGTTACGGCTGAGGTCCGGTTCACTAACGATATTGACAACGATCTCAGCAAACAGTAGTTTCAGAGCACGTTGCCTGTTGTATCATAGATTCTGTCTGCGTCAAGTTATCCACAAAACACAATATAGAACTTTATCAAAAACGCTGCGGGCGTGAATCTGGGGCAGAGAGCGCTGCGGCAGGAGCACGGCGGACACGCTGCAGAATATAAATACCGACTCCGGGAAGAAACTTTTTGCTCATCGTTTGCTGGAATCACAACAACTAGAAGCCGAGTTCAGCTTTTTATTCTTCACAGCGTCGGCAGATCAAACGTGGCTCTGATCCGTCAGGGAACGACAAACTACACATTTGATCAGGCTCGCAGGAGGTCGTTACCGCTCCTCTCGTGTTGACTCAGCTAAAACATTATGACTGGATGTAATCTGGTGAGTGCATCATTTGTGGAGCATTAATATTAACTCAAGAGTCAGTAACACATGAAAAGAAAATGACTTTACGATACACTACGAGCACGAGGAGCGCTCGTAAGGATCGAACGCGGCTTTGCGTGATCACGTTCACTTCGCAAAAATGACACAGCAGTTTTTGTTCCCCTATTTGTCCTCCAAAAGCCTGACTGTGATTGGTTCGTGGGAGGGAGGCGGGTGGGGGAGTAAGAGGAAGCAATTTTGGCTTAGTCCTGGTGAGCATTGCCTTGTGGGAAATCAACGTCGTGGCAGATCCTGTAATTAGTTCTGCTTGTTAGAAAAATGAAGGGGTTACTAATTAGCAAGTGGATGGCTTCTTGACTTGTTGTGCATCTTTTCCCTCCTTTCCTTGAAGATCATCATTATCGTCTCCAGTCAAAATGGGAGAAAGAGGGGGAGAGAGGGAGGGAGGGAGGGAGAGATGGTGCTCAGTCGTGCTGCTCAACAGTTTAGCTCTAACACGATGAATCTAGATGGACAAATCTCGAAGGGCGTTCTGTCATGCTCTGACAGACAGGCTGCCGACTGTAAGCACGTGTAGGCAAACGCCCCGAGCTGTGCAAGATTTCCCTTTTAAAGTTTGCTTAACAAGCTGCAGGCAGTCTGGTTCCCGCATATCTGCACAGGCTCACAGATGCTTTTATTTATAACACATCCGCATCTACAGTACCTACAGTTTCCATACTCGTACGTCAGATCTCCTGTAAGATCTCATCCACTTGTGCGAGGGATAGTTTAACATTTTGATCACCAAATGTGCTTTATTGGCTTTCTCGCTGAGAGTCGATAGAGAAGTCCGTCTCCTTCCATCATGGGAAAAATATGCACGGTCATTCTGCAAGTCAGGGAAGTCGCAGTTAGAGGGAAAGGTACTGAAGTATCATTTGGTTTTGTGTTAAACCGCCTCGTGGACAACGTCGTCTCGCACTGTTGACCATATTCACACAGCGGCCATTTTCCTCTGACATCATGCTCGGGGTGTGAAGCTCGACTGTGGTACCGCTGTGTGTCGCAGATTGTATAAACAACAGGAACCTGACAGATCGTTTCCACACTTCAACCCGTATCTGGGAAACATTCATGTCAGCCTGAAAGTGAAACACATGATGTAATCGAACTGTAAGTGGTTGAAGCTAATAGGTTTTCAAATATATTGTGAAAGTATGGCGGAAATTCTCTCCAGGTTTTCATCGTCCAGTGACTTTTCAGTTGCTACTCAACAATTGAAGCAGCTTAAATAAATGGCCGCCCAGCTAAGAAGAAAATGTAATAAACTGTGAATATCACTGCAAGCTAACATGAACTTATTTATGGAACTGGCTCTACAAAGTTTCAGTCATGAGTTCACAGCTGGAGCCAGAAACCAGTTAGCTTAGCCTAGCATGGATAATGGTATCAGAGGAAAAGATGTCACCAGTCTCTGTACCATCTTCTCCCCTTTATACACCACCAGGCCAGCCGTTTTCCTCCTGCCTGCAGTCCTTACGTTAACATAAGCTAACTTTCTTTAAGCGCTAACTCGATATTTAGCTTTCAGACATGAGAGTGTTTCTCACGTTAGGAAGCCAAAACTGTTGAAGCGTTCCTTAAATCTAGAGTTTGACGTAAAGATTGTGATCACACATTGGAAATAAAGCACGTCTGGATGCAAAGTCAGAACAAACAGCGTCACAACTTTATTGGGAATCATCTGCAATCCAGTCTAGTTTGGAATTTTCTCATCCAGCTCTCTCACTGTGTTTATGCCAGAACTTCTGAGAAACCCGATTCGTTTCCATGACGAGGTTTGGAGGGTTCATTGATTGCTGTGGCAGCTACAGTAGGCTGCGCGTTTGTAATGACAGTAGAAGCGAACGTGGCGGCGAGGAGCAGGCTCCCTGATGACGGCGCTCCCCGCGCTCACATAATCTGCATTTAGATATTTAAGATTTAATTCCCTGCAAACTCTCAGAAACCCGAGCAGCTCTGAGCGGGAAATGAAGTGGATATTATATGTAAAGTGGCTCATGAGATTTTATAAAATGTAATGCTGATTACTGCTATCATGATTCATTGTATATCTAAAGGTGTAATAAGGAGTAAATTAAGGATTTAAAGGATCAAGCGCAGCTATGATGGACTCAATCACACCGCGCCACTGGAGACCTGGAGAGTGTGTGGGGGAAAAAAAAAAGAAGAAGCTATTATTCTCCTGTGTAATTTGGCTTGGATGTCGATGTATAAAGGAAATGCAAATCAAAATCATCCAGAAATAGACTCTCGCGCTGCAAACGAGAAGACCCATAATCCGCCCGTGATGTTGGAGAGTCAGAACTCGCAGCTTTGCTTTCAGCGTTTCCACCAATGTGCTCAGATTCCTCCGAAAGCCCCCCCCGCGCCTCCCCCGCCATCCCTTTGAGCTGTGGGCAATTTGAGCGACATGAGCGGAAGTATTTTTTGCGTGATGTCACACTCCTCATCGATAATTCTCCGTAACAGCGGCGGTACACGCATGTGGCCGCGGAGGGGACATTTATCTCCCTCTGCTGATCCGCTTCCAAGAACGGTCCTGATGTGACATTACGTAAGAACTGGGAGGCAGAGCTGCCGGTATTAGAGAACACACAAACTCCAGAGAACATACTAATCTCCCTATGTGATTATTAGTCATAATATTTAACGCTGGCTTAATGAGCGACCCACGGCGTAATCTCTATCTGGCACATTCACCTGTTCCCTCCCAACCCTCCCGCCTTGCCTTTGAGGAGGGCGATAGGGAGTGGAACAGAACAATCATTCCGTCGGTGTGCAGGGAATCACCCCGAAGGCACAAAATGGGGGGAAAAATTAGGTTATAGTTGAATAGCACGGTGGAGAATCTCAGGATTAACTAATCTTCTGCTCAGTTTTTTTTATTTTTATGCAAATGTTTGATTCCTCATTTCTGCAATTATTCTGTAGCTGTACACAGGGAAACCTAATATATGTTAAATTATGAGCTGGTAATCAGAAACAGTGGGACACAGTGGGAACTGACATTCACAGTGACTGCAGTGACGGACCTTTCTGAATTTAAACTAGTTCCCGTGTAACAGTTCAGTCAAGTTTTCATTTAATTTGATTTAGTACTTTCCTAATCGTACTCTAATTAACAGAAGGAGACATAAACGATTTCATTTCCTTTTCTTTTTTCTTTTTAAAGGGGCACTCTGTAGTTTTGGAGAAGAAATTCAAACGCAAGAATTTACAATATGAATGAGTTAATAACACAAACTCAGAAATTAAGTAAACAGTATGAAACTGTGTTGTCCTTTAAGGTCAGTTTATTCAGTCAGAGTTTGTTTAATTAGTTGGTTTAGGCTTTAAAAAGTCAGTCAATGAAGATTAAAGTTCCTCCCAAAAACTACGTAGTGCCCCTTTAATCAGACAAACACCCACAGAAGTTTTCACTCCTCCGACCCGATAAACAGATTTGATATTCAATGCGATGCAGTTTCGTTTAGCATGTTTGTGTGCTCTGCATTTTTTAATCACTCACAAGATCAAACTGGATAATCGTCTGCGTTTAATTCTGCCATTGTGTGCTCTATCAACACGCACCAGTTCCCTTCTGCGTTTCACATTTCCACATTTCTGACTGAAAACTCTGTGTAGGCTGCGAAAAAAAACAAAGCCTTGATAAGCAAAGATCTAAACAAAAGCTCTGTGTTTGTTCCATGGCAGTGGGATACAGAGGGGCCTTGAGCGACTGTTATTTCACACACATGCACGCACGTTTTTTTTGGAGATGAAGCCAGCGAGCGCAGTTCAGTCAGGCAGTCGGTGAAAGGCTTTTGTTTCAAAAATAGACTGTGTTACAGTAGCTCACATGCCAAATCGCCCTGCTGAGAATGATAGCGGAGAACGGAGTGATTGTTAAAAGACTGGAGTCACTTCGGCTTGATCTGGCACTCGCCCGCTCTCAAATGGCAAAGTTATCACATTAAAACTGGCAGCGTTTTACAAAGTTTTAAGGCAAAGTTTTTAGAGATTTAAGCCCTCAGGGTTGTTGACTTAGTCTGACATTTTCTGGGGGGGGGAATTTAATTATTTGTTTTCTCGGTAAGAGCTGGATAAGAAGATTGATGCCGCTCTCATTTTGGTCCGTTAAACAGGCCACGACGCTTCAGCCGGGCGACTGTTAGCTTAACTAGCACAAAGGCTGGAAACAGACACGAACCAGCGACCAGCACAGCTGATGCTCGCTGATTAACACATGATCCGGTTTGATCCATACAGATAAAGCTCGGCACGGAAGTGATTCGAATAAAGCCATTCAACATTTTGGGAAATATGCTTATGTACTTTTTTTGGGGGTCAATTGCTCTGCAGAGTTTTCACAAAGATATCACATGAAGACAACAGACACATTTAAGTTAATGGGCGGTTTCATCTACGACCACCTGCATTATGAATTTCATGTGTCGCTTCTGCTTCCTGCAATTTGAGATGTTACAGTTGCCCCTTGTTATAGATTTTCTTACCTTTTATTACCTTTGGACAGAGCCAGGCGTGCATATTTCTTTTTGCTACGCTAAGCTAACCAGCTGCATCGTATTAAACACACAGTAGGTGTCATGGTGGTGTCAGTCTGCCTCATCGAGCTCCTGGCAAGAATGTAAATCTGTGTGTTTCCTAAAACTGTCATTGTTATTTTCCCATTCTTGCCTCTGCACGATCACTCTGCTCCACCTCTACAGCGTGAACCAAGATATGGCAGAAACTCTGATATGAGTTGATGCCCTCGACTCAAATGAGGGGAATTGAAATGACATTTTTTTCCCGTGGAAACTCGAGCAGACACTCTCGTCTCGCTCGGCTTGTGACTGACACAGCAGTCGGGGGGGAATCTGTCCCTCAAGTCTCGTCCACTCACATCACAGTCAGTCACCGCCATCACTGTAACGTCTCTCTCTATCGTCTCCTCATCTCGTCCGTGTGGTTGTGTGCGGCATGCTTTCACTCTATGTCCTGTTTTTCTCTTTCTCTCCTTCTCCCCCCTTTTTACTTCTTCTTCTCTCTGTGTTGGATGAGAAGGCGAGTCCTGGGGCGCCGGAGGATGACGGCAAGTTGTCGGTAGGTCCTGTCTGATTGACACTCTTCCTGTCTGCTTCCGTGTTTGTCCCCGTTTCTGTGTAGACGTAGTAGAGTAACTTGTGTTTTCTCCCACCATACTGTGAACGAGACATGTACACTGTTATCTCCAGCCCTCAGCCTCCCTGTGTGCAGAGAGCCGCTCCGTCTGTTCTCCCAAGCCTTCCTTCCGCTAACATCGTGTACACGGCATGCAAAAGACGATCGAGGAAGGAGCATGTGTTTAGAAAAACCTACGACTCTGTTTAATGCTTGTGTACTTCCAAAAAACGCATGCCTGAGTGCTCAGTCTTCATCCAGGCTGCACAGGAAGAAGATAAAACGGAGCGGCAGAAGGAGAATCTTCAGGTTCGCAGCGAGACGCCACATCTTACACGAGCCCTGCCAGTCTCCCTCGCCTCCCGCTCGCACCCATACGGGCCTGTGAATTAGCACCTGACACCTCCTGTGCCTACGCGTCACCTGTGGGCAGCCAAAAGGGGGACACGCTCAGAACAGCTGCCGCCTGCGACGGTGCCTGATTTCCCACAGTTCTCGACTTCACCCTCAACTGCTGGAGTGACCTTGGCGAGGGTTGTTTCGGGAGAAAGAACTCAAACGCCACTTAAAGCGCGAACGCCTGTCTCAACCCGCGGGGCTGATATTTTTTAAGAAGCCGAGGCACTTTATGATAGTTTTACTGGGTTGCAGGTCCCGCTTAGGGGTTTAATGCAAAAGAGGATTAGGGAACCATATTCCAAACAGCTTGGATTAGAAATGGCTCTAGTAAAGTGCTTACAATTGATAGACTGATGTTTATATCAGTATATATGCTCCATAAGAACCTGTTGTTGGACCAGAGTTGTATATATTTTGCTTGCAAGAAACACATCCTAGATAAAAAAAGATTTGATTGACACCTTGTTTCTCCTCTCACAGGCTCGGCCTCGGCTCCAGAGGGGGGGTAGTTCCGCCTCCCTGCACAACAGCTTGATGAGGAACAGCATTTTCCAGCTGATGATTCACACGTTGGACCCTTTAAGTGAAGGTAAGAGAATCAGTAGATAGGAACACAACTCTTCAGCACTCCTGCTGTCCATAATCGTCTGTTTTCAGGTCGATCTCGCCTCAAACTTGTTTTCGTCCTTGTCTTTTTCTCCATAAATGACCTAAATCCTGTTTTCAGATGTCTCTGAAATGTGAGTTAAGACCTTTACTGCAAGAAAAACTGCTGAGTGTTATGAGGATATAGAAGATGTTCACGCCCTGAACTTGTCCTCCCGTCCGTCCGTATGCTGTTTTTGGCAATATTTTATGATTCAGACCGAATGAAAGAATATCGACATCCATATACACATCACATACATCTTTAAATCCAGCACCTCCACAATAAACAAATACTTCTCTAGCCCTGATGATGCCGAGACTGAATTGATCCCTTTTCAGAGAATCGTCTGTAGGAGACAAGGTGAGCTCGGTGCTGTGTCAGAGCACAGCCGAGGTGGAAGATCATTTTCCTTTAATCCAAGATGAAGGCCTATTAGCTTAGCTAAAGGAAATGTAAAACGGCAGTGTCAGTGCTCGGCGCAGGGGATGAATATGTTAATACGCCGGGGGAGGTGCAGTGTCATCCTATTCTCAACCCGCCACGAGAAGACGAAGGGGAAGGGGAAAAAAAAAAAATCACGTTAATGGGAAGCAAACAGGAAAACGGGGTTTGGGGAGGTTTTAAGAATCTGTCAGCACAGTGTCTTCTTTTTAAGTCTTGTGAAAGGTCTTTGAATTGGATGTGGAAGCGGCATCTCGTGGCGTGATGAATCCTAATCCGTACCCAAAAAAAAAAAAAAGCAGAGCGTTGAAAGTAATTCCTTTTTTATTCCCTTTTCAGATTTTATAGAAAGAGGGATCACATGAGGGGTCAAAGAGCCGTTTATAGGCATAAAACAATGACCAGACTTCTGCGCGGACGTGATCATCGCATAAGCAGACGTCTGATCTGTAGCGAGGAGGCATTTCTGCGAAATGACTGTACATTCCTTGAAAGCCGAAACGTGGAATGAGTCAGCCCAGAAAAGATTAATAAGCTGCGCCGAGACGGACCTTAAAGTGCCCATTAACATGCATCAACTCATTGGATCCGAGGCGTCCCGTCTTCCGTGTATTCATCTTTCCATCTGAGTGATTAAAATGTAAATCATAGCCTGCTGGGGAAATGAAAGTCTGTGCGGCCAGTCGTATATATACACAAGAGAGGGTTATACATTCTCAGCCCGGCCGCTCTGTTTGAGCCGTTTCTCATTTGGGACGTCGAACACGCACTGATGATGGCAGACTGACAGATTTACTGCTTGTTTGCAGATTAATGGAGTTCAAAAAGCTAAAGTCAAGTGGTTTTTGTTTGCGCTCAGGTCAGAATCGCTGCCACGAATCTACAAATCCATGTCAACATGTATTTACAGATATTGTTGTTTCTTATGAGTGGATTCAAAATACTCAAACAGGCACAATTCTGCCCGAGTACGACCGCGGCAGAAAGTACGCGAGGATGTCATTCCAGATTTGACTGATGAGTCTTCTGGCAAGTGACTGACTGGGAATTAATGCACTGAAACAACGACTACAGTGCGACACGATTTGAGGATTGAATAAATTGCCACCGAGAACAAAAGCAACACCTTGGGCTCCAGTTTGATTTGAATACATTATTTAGAAAATGTCCATCTTAACACGTTGGAAGTTTTCACAGGCCTCCGGTAAAACCAAGTCTTCACATGCTGCATTTGTTTTAGTGCGTTAAATAATATCATTGATCCGTTACCGTAAGGGCCTGATAAAAGGTGCGGAGACGAGTCTTCCGTGCACATTTACTGATATCATTAATGCAAAGGAGCATTTTGTTGGCGAGCTGTTAGCGTCGCGGGAGGCGGAGAGGTGCACTCATCAGACGGAGGCTGTGCTGCGTGTCCTTGTGTGCTCTCAGGCTTTAAGTGTAGCTCCGCGGGGCCGAGGGGGAGCTGGCAGGACTCCATCCATACATTTTTCATAGATATTTCTCAAAATAAAGTCGTCTGCACTTCCGTGCCAGAGGAAAGTCTGAGGTTGTTTTGCTGGTGCTGGGAACAGGCTACGTTTCTGCTGTTAGGCTTTCAGAGTGGGGGTAGTTAGAGGTGTGTGTGTGTTTGTATGTGTTTGTATGTGTGTGTGTTGTGTGACTCATTTTTTTTTAAATGGCTTTGAAATTATGAGTGTTCACTCCTGTATCGTTCTCTTCCTCCTACAGTATTTGATCTGCAACACATTTTAAATGACAGTATTACTCTCGCTACGTCGTCTTTACACTTTGTTTGTCAAGATTACAAACAGATTTCAATTCAAGACACCATGAAGTCTGAGCACAACAGGAACGACCTTGGTTAATGTTTGTAGGTGTCTCTCGTGAAGGAAGAGTTCGACATCATGGGAAATTCACCTTTTCGCTTTCTTGCCGAGAGATTGATAATAAAAACTGACACCACTCTCATATTTATCTGTGAAGTGAGAGTTCGGTATCTGGCTCTGGGCAAGAAAGCAAAAACAAGCGTCCCAAAATATCAAATTATGTAACGTTCAAGACTTTACTAGCACGATATAACGGGCGATTCTCATCTTGGAATACTACCTATCAATGATTTAATGTGGGCTGATCGCACTAAATATCACCTGGATTTATCTTTTCTCTGTTTCTGTCTTCCTATCTCTCTCTTTCCTCTACTGTCCCTTCAGAATTTGCTGACTCTGGTGAGTTAATCCTCTAATTTCTGTATCCCCCTCCTCCTCCTCCGAAAAAAAAAAATCTGTTTGTTCTCATTCCAACAGCCCGGAGACAGCTTTCTTGCCCGACGTGTCTCCTATACATTCCCCCCAAGTGCTGCTGTACTGTATGTCAACTCTGTACTGTGCATCCCTGCAGACTCTCTTCTTCAAATATCTCATTCTCTTCTGTGGATGTATTCTCCCTGGAAACCCCTCTGTAACCATCTCTGCATTGTTTTCCCCATTGTCCCTAATCCTCTCTCTCCTCTTATGACCTCCTTTTTAGTTCTAGCTTTGTTTTGTCGCTCCATGTGAGACAGGCAGAAGCCCAAAAGGAGATTTGATTTGGGTTTTCCCTGTCCCGTCTTGTCCTCCAGCTCCTTGTATGTGAAGGTCCTTTTACCCTGCAGACATTTTTAGCTGAGCATCCCAGAGGTGTCGGAGGAAGGCGGAGCACGACATCCCAGGTCTCTCGACTTGACAACGTTGTGCTTAGTTCACGATTTTTTGTGTACTGGGCAGATGGAGAAAAGCTGCCAGATGCTTTCTCGGTCCCCCTCACATGCCCTCTGTCAGAGTTCAGAGTCAATAAGAGCTTGACAGAGCGATTAATGGCAGTGGGGCTAAAATTAGTTTCCCGCTACAGCTTTTTACAATTAGCTGTTCCCACCAAACTATTATGGATTTCAGTATTCTCATGCTTCAGTATTCAGCATCCAAATTATGATCAAGAACAACAGCTCTCTTGTACTTGTTATCGTGAAATGTGCTACAGTTTAATAATAGTCCTTTAATCCTGCATTTTTCTTTTTGGACAGAACATGGTAACAGTCTGGTACAGTAAGTTCCAGGCACAAGTGCCCGCATCTCTTTTTCCATCAGCGTGGAGCTACAAACAATATCACTTAGGAGTGGCATCAAATATTGAACTGCAGAGAGGGACGGGGAGGGATGAGGGCAGAGTGGCTCTCACTCCGCTGCCTGAGCTCTCAGTGGATGGCTGAAACAAGCCTCCCAAAACAGCACTCAGAATTCAGGCTGCGTGCATGCCTTCAGCTCAAACCCTTCAATAAGATTTATCACCCCGAGATCTGAACTCCGGCGGAGAGTTCGTGCATAATCCATAGCTGACGTTGTCCTCGCTATGGAAGAATATGGGCACGAGCATAGAACCACAGTCCATATAGAACTGGAAATTCACACATTTGCAACAAAAAGCCTCATTAAATTGGAACAATCCGACCGTGTTTTCATCGCAGCGATGCAGTGCAGCACAGACCTCGTCTGATGCTTGCGTGCAGATCATTATCTCACTGAGATGGACTGGAAACATCGCTCACAATGCCGATGCGGCCTTGGACATCTTTGTTGATGTTAGGCCATTTTTATTGAGCAGACGTCGTACCAGAGTCCTCCACAGGCCGAGCACAGAGAGGACAAGGTCGTTTGGCTAACGGCACCAGTGTTGGCAGGACAGAACGCTGATTGGGTGAACTGGTGAGACAGAGGAGGACGTGGTGCACGGCTGGATGTGAAGGTGTCGAGGCAGACATGTAAAGAAATCAGCCAAAGGGCAGCAAACAAGGTTTATGTACATCATATTGTGAAGGTGTTATTCACACCTCAACACGACTGAATGGATGAGCAAAAAGAGTAAACAATAGTGGGAGAGGAAATCTAAATTATGAGTTATCTCTGCTATGACTTTCCACTATGTGATCAGCCATTTAGTGTGACAAGGAAATCCATTCAACCAGGCAACCCCCCTGCCAGCCGACTGTCTGCGCGGTGACCCGGGGCCCCATCGATCACATGGTTCAATAATGCACTCACTGTAACTGACCTCCCGCCCCATGTGCAACGGAAAGATATTTTCCATTTATGCAGATATATGTTATACTGATATTCTGCCGAGGTTTATTCTTTACGATTTTACCAAGAAATGACAAAGCCTTCAACACAGAGGCATATACTGTTTGGCAGCGTAGAGAAACATTAACAAAGTACCTTTTCATATATTGTTAAAATGCGCCAATTATTATTTCATATGCTTACTTCGGATATACAGAAAAATAGGTGATGCAGGTGTATTCTTCATTAAACATTCAGTTTAGGCACCAACATTACCTGGTCAGGTTAAGAATAAAGAGAACTGGGTTACATAAACTACTTGTTTCGGTTTAAGCACAAAAATTTCTTTTTTTGGCGAGGTTTAGGTCCCCAAAACTACAAGGTTAGATCATTTTGGTTAAGTTTAGGCACCATAACTAGACTTCTAGGTAAGTTTTAGGTACAAAAACATCTATTTGGTTACGTTCAGGTGCAAATCTGGTTGTTTAGTTTAAGCACAAACAAACAGTAGGCTGGGTTTAGGTAACAAAAACTACTTGGTTAGGTTTAGAAAAAGATAACACATCATAAAAACGAGTTGTTTAGGTTTATTAAGCCATAAAATGTGTGTGCTGTTAGAGTTAGAAAATAACCCCAACCCTGGTTTAAATAAATGCATTATTGACATGTAGATAACATTAAATAACAGTCAGCAGAACACGGGATGAGGTTGGAACAGGCTGCTGTATATTTAAATGATCGAAGGGACGACCCCCTCATTTTGTTTTGATAGATAGTCGTAACTCCAGGTTGTTATGTCACAGTGACCAACCACCCGCCACCTATCAACCCATCATCCCTCCAACACACACACACACACACACACACATGCACACACATGTCACACCCCCTCCCTCCCGTGCCCTCTGAGCTCACCCTGCGCTGGGTGGGTGAAAGAATCAATGTTAAAAGCCTTTTTGCTTCAGCACAGACTGTGAATTTCCCTGACACCCCAACCCCCAGCAGACAGAGCCGGCATACACAAACACACACACACACACACACACACACACTTTAGCAGACAGCTCACCAGAGGTTTAGAGGTCACACCACAAGGACAAGAGGGCCCCTGGTAAACAACAACAAGCCTCCCTGTCTCTCTGGTTGCAGAGGGCAAACAGACAACTGTGCGGCCAAGTGATTGTGCGGTGGGTTAATTGCCCTCAGGCCAGCCTGCGTGAGAGGCAGGACTCACAGTGATAGTGCGCTTCAAACCTAAATCGCCTAATCATATGGGATTGAGGCACTTGTCTGGGAGTGCAGCAGACGAGCAGGACGCTCTGCAGTGGGATGTGTTTTCATCTCGTTAGATTGTGTTTTTCAGGGCTGCCAAGTCTCACATTTGTTGTGAGATCCGCACCATAATCCTCTCACATGTGAGCGGGGTGGTCGCCCACTGTTGGTGAGCGTTGGATAGTAGTGTGAGTGCATGTGGGTTGTACAGGACTGAACACCTGCTGCTGTGTGTACAGAAATCAGAGATCTGTGCTTGTGAACTACTACTACTACTCTCAAATGTAGCATGATAAAATATGACGAGAGGCGTAAACGTCTTTAAGATATTTAAGTTCTTCATACCGCATGTTTTGAACATGAAGTCTGTTGTTTGTTCAGAGCCCAGTGTGCATAATGCAACGATCAAACCTCTCGGTGCTCCATCATTAGTCATCCTGATGATCTGGTCTAATAGCAGTAAGAAACAGGAGAGCGCAGGTAAACAGGAAGTTACCAAGAACTTTTATCCCTTTCAGCTTCAGCTCTATAGAGCTAAGTGGAAAAATACACAGTATGAATATGTATATATTTTTTTTGCTTGCCTTTTCAAGTCGGCATTTATTTTGAACTTTACTTCTGTACAAATGAGAAAACACTGTCAGTTTGGATCATTTCGCTGCAGACATCAGAACGCTGCAACAGAATCATGTTTGCAGCGGCTCTGCTTGTATCTGGCCAAAAAACTATTGATGGAGAAAATTGGACAGAGCAGGGCTTAAATACCACGCGGCTCCCAAAATTTGGAGCTAATTTCCCAGACAGGGTGCAGCGTGGGAGGCAGAGCCTCGCAGCCACGGGTCGTCTTCTGTTCCGCCGCTTCACATTCAGGTTCGAATTCCCAGCTAATTCATCATGCAGATGTGCTGACCGTCTATTTGCTGTAGCACCAAGAACTGCTACAGTAAGGGAATCAAATTAATTGTTCGGGGGCTCATTGTGGAAATAAAACGCTGAGTCATGAAGCCTTTGAATAAGCTTGCGTGCAGAGGAGAGGAGGACTCATCTTTTTGTTGCATGTTGACCCAGTAAATTCTCTTCTGACTTTCCTGTTCTCTTTGTTTTTAATATATCTCTGTCTGAACCTCTTATTGTTTCTTCAAGTCTATCGACCGCTCCCTCCCCCTTCCTTAAAATCTTGAATCTCCTCTCTAATAGCCCTCTAACTTGTGCCATTAGCGGGCCCTTTAGCAGACGAGTTACTGTAATACTTTAATGTATTTTGTTTTGAAGTCTTTGCCGTTTTGTTTTGCACTTATGCAGTGATGACTCTGAGAGACTTCCTGTATGTCGCTCTGTGTGCCCGTGTGAGTGTTTGTACAGTGTGTGACCCAGCGGACCTGTCTTGTTCTGTCATGTTCACTCTTTTCCTTTTCTCTGTGTGTCCGTTGCCTTACCCTTGTCTTTTGCTGTGATGTTGTAGAGCTTGGGACTTATGGGAAACTAAAATATTATCACTCAATGACTGAGGAAGGTAAGCCCGAAAGTTTTCACTTGATTCTTTGAGTCAGCTTCTGTCATCCGTCTTGTTTTTTTTGTTTTATCTCTCTCCATCTTAATCTCGACACGGCATCCCCAACTCCATCTTTTTGTTTGCTTGTGACATACAGTTCGCACAATTTTTGGCTTTTCAGTTCGACAACCTCTCTGAGATTTCACTGACATAAGTGCAAATCATGGTAGACGTGCCATTTTTCTACTTTTTTTTGATTGTCATTTTTATTTTGGCCTTATTTTTTTTTTGTATTTCTTCCCACAAAATATGTACATACATATTGTGTGTTACTGTGTGTAGTGTTTCTATGGATTAACAATATATACGTATATTTTTTGCTTATATTTGATTCTGTGAGAAACCATTTCTTCTTCTCTGGATACTTCAAAGTGGAAGTATAAGATATTTATAATTATGCAGGCTGGTAAAACCCTCACACACATATGCACAGCATACCATCCCATGCCCCACACTCAGAAAACACAAGGCACAAGGTCCTCCTTTTCCTTTTCTCTTTCCTTTGGCCCTGTTACCCATCTGCGTCGCTGAGAAGCACATCATCCATGCCTCAGCGCTCACGCGGAGTCTCCACTCGCACCAGCAGCGGATGCAGACGCGCAAGACGTTTCGTTGTTGAACTCCACAAACCGGAGTGACTCATTCAGCGGGTGGTTTCGTAACGGGCAGGGCTGACAGGGGGAATGAGCGGCTGTGTAACATCATCTTGGGAAGGGCTGGTTGTTCTTAAAGACTCTGCAGTTGCTTCATCATGATGCAGGATGGGTGGTTCTGACGATGTGTGCGCCTCAAACGGACCTCCCAGGAAAGATTTTCTTCTTCACTTCACAGACTGAATAGACGACTTAAGAAAGAAAGTTTTTAATTTTGACGCTTTTGTGGAAACAAAAGGAATTTGCCTTTTGCTCACATTTATTCATGCACCTTGAAGGAGCTTTAAGGTTTCTTCTTTGTTTGTGCTCAGAGATAAAGCAGAATGAAGCTCCCATATATTAGCTGTGAATTTGTCGAGAGGTTTACTTGTCAGAGTTTTAGTCGAAGAAATTATCAACAGAATGTGAGTTAATGACAGTTTTGACAGTATGAGATTGCAGATATCTACTTAAGTTAGCATGCTAACTAGCTAGCCGCAAAGCTCCTGCACTCGTGGTGAAAACTCCCCTTGTCCTCGAGCTCCTAGTCGTAATCGGTAGCTGCACGGCTAACTGAGCTACATATGGTCATCTACAGTTAGCAGCATTTAGCGGTTACTCCTGTGACATGCTGTGTTTTGAATTGCCTCTAAATTTGACACGTGGCCAATTCTTACATATAAAAAGTAGAAAGCTATGTTAAGTGAAAGGTAGGTTGCCAAACTCATGCTAACGCTAACTAGCTTTGAATTCAGTGTTATTAATCTACTTTTTAAATCACAGACAGACAGATATCTTCCAAAACAGTAAACACTGTAATTCTTTTAGCCACCGACTGTAAATAATATAAAATAAGTTTTACTGTCCAACAACAGTGTGCAGCGTCTGCATTTAAGTTGAAAGTAAGTTCTGTGGCAGGTATTTTTTTGTATAATCAGCTGAAAAATGCATAAAAGGAAGGCGTCTGTAGGACCTGCCTTCCTAGATCTTTGTGGAAACACTCTCCCAGCTTGTAGTGACATATCATGCCAGGCTTATTTTCTTGACATTTAAGAATTTCCTTAGAATACCCACAGCAGCACAGCCCCACCCTGCTGCTTGTACAGGCCGACCCGAGCGGAGACAATGATCGCACACCCTCACAAAAATCTCTCAGTGCAACTCACAACCCACTGATAACAACCGCCCAAGGTGAGTGATGTCGAGGCAGTGGAATGTGTGACGCCGTCTTGTGAAAATGTACAGTATGTGTGTGTGTGTGTGTCTGAAAGGAAGAGAGGCGGGGAGGGGCGGTGCAAAACAGCGCAAAAGTGAGAGAAGGACGGTGTTCGCCAACGACAGAGGAGTGTGAAAAACAGGGGGGGAAATGTGGAGCGAGCCAGAGGAGGAAGGCCGGCGGTGACTTGGGGTGGTTAATGATTTTGCCAGAAGGTCACAGACAGCGTTGGCACGGTTGGGTGGAGTAGGTAACAACGCGTCACTGTGTCAAGCACTGACAAATCAGCCGTGCGCCCTTAAAATGAAAAAAAGAGAAAAGAAAAATCGTTCGCATTGATTGCAGCGGGCTGATTGGGAGTCGCATGCATGCAAAACCTGACACGCACAGGAAGCCTGCGAAATGAGATATGGATACAGCAGCACGGAGGTTAATGATGCACGAGAGGTTTTACACCAAAGGAACATGATAGATGAGACAAAATATCTCACAACACAGCCGCTTATGGCTGCTGACTATGCCCAGCCTGCATAGCCATCAAATATTAAAAACTAATTTGTACAACATGGGAACATAAAAACCTGCACTGCTTTTATGCATTTGTACTCGTATATCTTCTGTGTTGTTGTTTGTGTGTGTGTGTGTGTGTGTGTGTGTGTGTGTGTGTGTGTCGTTGGGGGATTTCAAGCTGTGGGGATTTCGCTGAAAGTCATTGTTCCGCCTGCCATCAACACTGACGGGCAGGATTGCCTTCCTGGAGCCTTTATTTGTAATTTGCTGCTTATGTAAGCCACAAGGTCATGTTGTTCAGTTGGCGACTGGCGTCAGATCAGTCCACTGCGTCACAGCCTCGCATTTTTCAGTACGAGTGGAGTTATTTAATCAATAAATGTTATCAGCAAATAACTCTGTCGTCAGTAATCAGTGATTTTTAAACAGGCTGTTGATTAAATTCTCTATTTAGCAGATGTCTCTTCCAGGCGACGTTTCTTGTGTTTCTCTGAGGATATTCACTCAGCTGCTGTCCCTAGAAACAAAAGAAAGAGCTACGATTACAATGAAATCAGCTCCTTCCTAAGACAATGTCTTTAATGTCTTTAACCTAATACATGTATTAACCTTAATACATCTGTTATTGTGCCGTGATGCTGCTCAGCCTTTTCGTTTGCTTTTAGTTCCCTGCTGACATCTCTTGTGAGTTTCTGACCTGATATGAGAACTGAACGAGAACAGGAGTGGATCTGACCTCCAGAAGGCAGATCTCTTCACAAGAGATTCCCTCCCTGCCGCCTTTGCCTCCACCAAGGACCAGGACATTGCAGGATCATCAGTATATGATATGCTACGTCATATTGACCCTCGATGTTGTTGGAACGGCAGTTTTGTGTAAAGCCACCCCCCCCTTGTGCGAACTGTGCTTCTGAAATGTGACCCGTCTGGGGTCAGAGGTGACAGCGGAGGAGCTCTTACTGGGATGAGGCCGAGAGGGTTTGAAGACGCAGCTCTCTGTTCTACGTTTAACCACTGTGGCCATTCTGTTGCAGGCAAATTTCGAGAGAAGGCATCCATCCTTCACAAGATCGCTAAAAAGAAATGCCAAGTGGAGGACAGTGAGAAGGCCAATGGAGTGGCAAGCCGCTCAGGTAAAAAGCTCTCTGATGCTCCTGAGATGTGATATTATGGGTGAATATTGATTTCTCGCTGTTGAGTTAGACGAGTAGATTGATACCGCACGTCTGCGCGTTGAAGATGTAGCTGTAGCTTAGCGTAATAGCTGGGAAAAGGGGGAAACAGTGAGTATGTTTCTAACTAACCACGATGGACTTAGCTTAGCATCAAGACAAAACAAACAATAGGAGCAGCTGGTTTGCTTAACTTAGCATAAAGTTGGCAAAATGGGCAAAAAAGTCTCTCCGGATGACACAATGTGCCCACCAGCCCCACACTGCATTATTAATATATACAAAAAGAGTAAAAACAACATGTTGTAGTTTTGCACAGATTAAAAAAGCAAGAAAAAAGATGAGTATAGCTTCAAGTTTACCCCATAAATATGAGAGAGAGGTATCAATCCTCTCGTCCAGCTCTTGTCATAAAAAAACATATATTTACCAGAATAACTAACTATTTATTTGATTTATTATTAATTTATTATCCACAAACATCAGCTTGCTGCCACTAAAGGCATGGCCCAGATTAATATTCCTCGTATTGGTCATAAGGATCGCCCACTGAAATAGTTAATGAGCATCACATCCGATGTTAAACAAGCATGACATTATCAAGAACCGCCAAATTGATCGCAGGCGTTGTCTTCAAGCAGTATTCAAATCAGCTGGAGTCAGTGCCGAGTGTAATTCATGTGTGCTTTTCACTTCAAAGAGCGCCGGACCAACAGGAGACACTTTCATGGCCACAGTGCCGCCAGAGCAGCAGAATCAAAGCGAGGCAAAATTATGCTAACAGCGCCGCATTAACATATTAGCATCTTAATCAAAAGGCACGACTGGTCGTCATCGCAGAGTACTTTACTTTACAGGCTGTAGTGAAAGAGGACTCACTGTCAGTATAGATAAGTGTATGATTAGATTCATAGATTCATCTTTATCTGTAACATCGCAGCATCCCGGCGAGGGAGCGCGGTCATGTGGTGGACGACGGCGGTTTCACATTACCCATCTAAGAATCGCTCTAATTGTCACAACCACACTCGGATTAAAGCAATTTCCACCGCAATTATGGTTTTATCATCTGATTACATGGCTCTTGGCTCTTTGTGTTTTAATAAGGGCTGTTAAGTGAGTCTGGTCGCAAATGAAATGGAGTCGAATCAGCCACCAGAATATGATGAGGGAAGACGACCGCGGCCTCAGTCCTGCACATGCATGTTTGTGCACGTGGAGACACTTAAATGAACCGCGGTCAATTTGAAGAGCGCGTCTGCGATTGAGACTCCGACTCTCTTTCAGATTTATGTCACTTTCACAATTGTTTTGACATCCAACCACAAAACAGAAACGTTATTATCCCCGTTGTTATCGTCGAACAATCACCGCTAACAAAGTGGTTCTGCTAATTCAGTTCATTTCCTATAACTTCACAATAAAAGCCCCACGTTATTTAATCATTTAAAAGCTTTTATTATGAAGCAGCATTACAGGAAACGTTTTTTCACCAGCAGTAACTAAACACAAGTATCTCAAGTATAAACAGTCAGTTAGTTGATATTTGGTTCACTTATTAAAAGGTAATATTTAGATTATTTTTAAGATAATAACACAACTTATTAATAACAAATTGTATTGTTATTGTTGTATTGTATTGTTACACTATCATGTCAATCTATCGACAGCTTTCCTTCCTCTAAAAGCTTTTCACTCTAATTATTCTTCAAACCTTCCCGCAGATAAGAACCTTCCAAACAGCTCCAGCGTGGAAGTGGAAGTGACACCACCCATGAACGGCACGGCGGGCCAAGAGGGGGAAACGGTAAGAAGCCAAACACGGCACGCAAACACAGAAGACGCCGCAGTTCCTCCTCTCGTCGGCTGACTGGGTCGTGTTATGAAACGGCGACGCAGCTGAGTGACAGATATCAAAGTTAGAGAGACATTTATGAATATTTTATGCCTTTCATCTGTGCCTGTGTTCCACCTTGAGCGTGATTGATGCAAAGGTTGCACTGACTATGGCACAGGTCACTACTGCTGGTAATTTCCCAGCATGCACTCGGGCGAGTTCCTCCATCTTCAGCCAGACCTGCCAAAGACCCGCCTCCTCCCACTGAGCTCTGTAATCACACTCCTCACTCACCTGCTGCTGCCCGCCGCTGGTGCTCGAAAAATTAACACACTCGCACACGAGCCTCAACACATACACACACACACACACACGAGCGCACGCCGTCTTTTGCGTACGGCCGGGCACAGAGCCTCAGAACGGCACCGGCAGCAGTCGTGAGGGATGGCTGTAGGGCGCAGCGACCCGCCGGGCCAGCAGACGGTCCTGGGGCAAGAGGGCAGCGAATCAAAGTCGCACACTAAGAAGGAAGCAGGCAGAGGAGGAGGCCGTCGTCCTGCTGGATTCTCACCTGTTTCATAGCCGTGACAGAGAGTAACCCCGAGATTGTTTAGAGTTCTAACCCGTACATATCCAGAAATACAACAGAGGAAGACTCAAGTGATTTAGGATTAAACCGATGATTATTTCCATATCAGTTCATCTGCCAATTATCTTTAGGATTAATCTATTAATCTGTGACTCATTGAAATGCTGAAAAAAAAGGAATCTCATCACAATTCCCAACATAGTTTTGTCCAACCAACAGTTCAAAACCCAAACACTCATTTATAATCATAAATGACGGAGAAGAAAGCAACTGTTTATAAAGCTGGAACCAGCAAATATTCAACATCTTGGCCAGTAAAATCACCAATTATCAAACTGTGTATAACCTAATCAATTAACTAACTGCAGCGTTTCTGTCTACATTAATTGTGACGACACAACTGACGACAAAACAGAAGTGTGTAGATACATTTAAAGGCTGCAACAGGATGAAAGACAGCCATTTAAATCTTGAGGATCAAACTTTAAAGAAGCCATATGTTTCTTTAGTTTTGCCATCACAATGATTTTTCTCTTACGTTTCGTATCTGCGCTCTTCACATGCACGTATTTCTAATAATCTTCATAACAAGGCCCGAAACAATAGGCTGTACTCTGGGTTAATCCGATGCAGTATACCTTGATTCGAGCCACTAACCTTTAAATATTAATCTATTTTTTTTCCAACTGAAGGATTTGTAAAAGGCTTTGCAAACACACTGTAATAAGACCCGTAGCTTTGCATATAAAGGACTCCACAAAACTATTGGGATTTATTCTTGCACTGAACCACAATGCTGATAGTACGACCTGAACCGATTCTTTAGAAAATAAAATAATTAATCCTTCTGCAGTAAATAGATATAGTAGAGTTGTGACATGCAGCAGGCCTGCTGGCTGAGATCCAGGCAGGACAGACAGGCGTGGAAGCAAACAGCAGCTCTCAGAATAGACTGCACAAGAAACGGCTAAAGATGAGCAACATGACCGTGTGTGTATTGATCTGTCTCACTGCAGCGAGTTGTTTTCAGATTGATCTCTCACTCCCGGGTTAATAATAGTCTTTACTGATGAAACTGTCATCGCCGGCCTGAAGCTGAAAATATTGTGCATCTAAAGAACGGCAGCATCGCAGCCGACTTAAGACTCACCGCAAAAACTTTCTGAGGCGAGGGCAGAAAAACTCATGGATGGAAGACAGATGAACTTTCCTCTCAGGTGGTGATTCACTGAATCTGGAGGAGCTGGATGCTTATTGGCATGCCTGAGCCTCACATGCTGCTATTTTTAGAGCTCTGTCCCACAGTGCACCTGGCCGTGTCAGCGAGGGTGTAGCTGGAAACAGCTCACACCTTCATATGATGCCACAGGCCCCCGTCATGCTAATTGTTCAATTCCTCCCGGATGCCTGTGTAACCAAGATTTGGGAACGAGGAGACAGTTAAAGGTCAAATTAAAAAGTGCTGCATTCCTTTTCTGTTGTAAAACTCCTTTGAGAGCTGTGCTGACAGAAATAATCACACACTGTAATATTTCCCCCCAAAACAGCGGAAGTTAAAGGGTTTATTTTTCATGAAAGCAATACAGAATGAGCGCGGTGAACATTCATCTGGTTCTAATTTTATAATGCGTCTTGTAAAGATGGATGAAGGGGGTATGACTCACAGCGAATTGTCTTTCTGCACAAATGTATTCAGGGTTTTCCACTTTCAGCGACACATTTTGAATATTTATGAGAAAGCGTAACGCTCCTGTAATCACGTCTTTAGATAACATACTGGGAAACTATGGAAAATCATAACCGGCGGTAATTCATGACTCATCCTACCTCCTCTACCACAACTAATACGATTTCAGGGGGGAAAAAAAACACGTGTGTCATGGGTTTATCATGGGATTCAGGATGGAACTGACGTCGGATCTGGTTCTGTTTGCTTTTCTTTTTTTAGCTAATTAGCATGAGCGTTTCAAGTCCAGATGGAGCTCCCAAATCCACAAAGATCTAGACAGCAGATGCTGATATTAATGCCATGACACGTTTAATATTCAAACTACTAAAAGAAATGAGTGTGCTCTCTGAAGAAAGGCGTTAGAGTGAGAGGTAAGAAAATGTGTAGACGAAGCAAATGATGCATTTCAGGTTTTCTTCCCCAAAACATGTCGAAGGATCTAACTTAGTATGAGTGTTCATGAGGATGAAACTACTTTCGTATGATGGACGGCTGCTGTCCTGTTACACTATATCACGCCAAGACGTTCTTAAAGGTGCAATATGTAAGAACTAAAATTATAATGAATGTGACGCCAAATATAAGACAGAATGTGACGTGAAATAGATTGTAAGTTATGGCATGCTAACCAGCTAGCCCACAGCCTGAGAACGTTTCTCCCAGCGGTCCAAAGCTCGTGTGCTAGTGCTGTAAACACCAAGCTAGCTGTATGGTGAACTGAGCTAACAAGCTAACACTAGCTACAGTTACAGATGTATAATCAGAACACAGTTAGCGGCAATTAGCAGTTTTATCCGGTGATCTGCTGTCTGCTATATGTTCCGAGTATATGTTAAGCAGGTGACAAATTCCTACGTATTACATCTCAAATTAATTAAGAGTCAACAGAATGTGAAATAATAGTTTTTAAGTTACGTCAGAGCAGAGACTTCTAAGTTAGCATGCTAACCAGCTAGCCCCAGCAGTCCAAGGCTCCAGTGCTAGCGATGTAAGCTCACAGTGTGGGCATACTGGAGTCAGCTGGGCCTCTAGCTTCACTGCAAACAGAGCTAACTAGCTAACGGGAACTAGAGAAAAATTTAGAAGGAATAAACGGGTGGCCAGTCCTTACATAGTGCACCTTTAACAACCTTTAACCTCAGACCGTTGAACTAGCTAATTTTTGTCTCATTGAAATAGAAAATTCAATAAATTCAGTGCCCCATATTGCTAATTGTGAAGCCAGTGTAGCTGTCATGTTTTGCAGGACTTACATTAGCTCTGTATCCGTGTGAACGCAGCCAGCGAGGCCTTCGCCAAACGACAGTGGCCGTAGTTTGTTCTAAAGTAGGTTTAAAAATGACACAGACATTCTGGAGCACTGCTTTCTCTTCATTCCTAAAGAATTTCAGGCATGTTTAAGAAAAGATTTCTGTCCACGCCGTGCTCTGAATCTTTGATTGACAAATGCATCCGGGTGCAGCCTTCAATGCAGCTTTGCTTACAGAATGTGTGGGAGCACATAAAAAAAGTGTATGCCTTGCCTCACACCAGGTGTCAGCACACACGCTTCCCTCAGGAAAGAAAAAAATAGCAAATGTCACGCCTCCCCTCGCAGCTCTGTGGTGCCTGGTAAAAGTCAGTGCCTTTAAGCTCGGAGTTGGCGGTGTTGCCAACTGAGGCACCACAGGGCAGGAAAGGCCCCCAAGGGGATGGCATTTGGAAACCATCTCAGAGAAGGGAGCACCGGCTCTATGGGATACTTTTGCAGAGAAAGCAAGTAAAGCACATCATAAATAGACGAGTGACAGGCTCATAGTGCGCAGTGTCAGCCAGAAATAGTCACCTACATGCAGTCAACACATCCATGAAAGAGCCGAGGGGCAACATAATGCCACGTTTTCTGTTAGAACATGAGAAGAGGCGCTTCCGTTTGCCGCTCACGTCTCCGTAGCTATAAAAAGCAGTGGTTAAGAATTGATCTTCTGGAAGCCTCAGGTTTTTGGTTTTAGGCCTTTTAAACAGAAAACAATGCAGCCATCTGGATATGGAGAGGAGGAGAAATCAGAATGCTGAGCGTAAGTGATGCAAGCGCTGCCTTTTGTTTGGCAGCTCTGATTACCAAGGTTACCAGGCAAAACTCAACAGCAGTCGCTGTCACAGCAGGATAGGCTCCATATGATTCATGATTTGTGCAATAGCCAGCTTTAAAGATTCCTGCTTCGCTCGCTGAGCGTGCCTAACTAATGTGATTGAAGCTGTTGAGACTTAAATGCTTTTTCTCGACAAAATGATTGTTCACTGAGCAACAGCTGTTAGCGACATCTGCCTTGCTGTATGTCTTCTGTCCCGGTCGATGACTTTTGCACCTTTTTTGCTGCTTGTAGTTTTACACCTCGGCTAACGTCACTCTCAAAAGGGCAAGAGACAAATTCTAGTTCATCAGTGAGTCCTGCTCAGGTCTGCGTGTGCGGACCTGTTGTTCGCAGGTCCCCACGGCTCTGTAGCATCTCGTATAATTGGAAACAAAGGGACCCGAGACATCTTTCCACTCTCAGAAGGGTTTGTTGTTGTACCGTTAAAGTTTACAAGTACCAGAATGTTTAATTGAGGGTCTGCTTTTGCACGAGTAAGCACAAAAGGTGAACAGGTAAGCATGTGTCATCTTCAGACAGTGACAGCTCGTTTGATGCTGATCTGCACAGAGGTGACAGTCTTTGGCTCACTTGGCATTCCAGTGGCAGGTCCAATCAGACCCCGGGGTTCTGCCGGTGCAGCCAGCATCAGCAGGCTGCAGTGATGAGCCCCTGATGACTGGAGAGGCAGAGCCCTTCAGGCTCGCTGCAATCTCCCAAATCATAGTCATCACACTCCTCTGTCATATGGTCACTGCAGAGCAAAGGCACACGCACATCAAGCTCCCGTCATCAGTTTTCTGCAGACCTCTGCGCTGTCGCTTCCCTCTTGAAGCGCTTGTGTTGCGAGAGTGCAGCCTGTCTCTCTGGGTAGTTGCTATGGAGAGGTGTGTCCCAATGAGACAAGTTATCAAGCTAAGGGAGACACTTGGATTGTCATGAATTTTTCCCTTCATTACTTTTGGAACATGCAGATAGCGTGACTCCACTCAGTGTGCTATTCGCCTCGTATTCATCCCACTAAACACCGAGCGTTAAACGCAAAATGGCATGTGGACAAACACCAAAGACAAACAAGCATGTTAAAGCGTATGACCCATTTCCAGCCCTCACCTCACCTCTTTCTGTTTTTCTGTGTCTCCTCTCAGGCTGAAGACGAGGAGGAGGAGGACCAGCCTCTGAGCCTGTCCTGGCCTGAGTCCAACCGCAAGCGCCTCACCTACCTCTTAATCATCCCCATCGTCCTGCCGCTGTGGCTCACGCTGCCCGACGTCAGGAAAACGGTGCGTGAGACTGAACTCGTCCCACTCACAGCAACTCAAAACAAGAATGTCATGTGTTTTTGTCTGGATGAGTATTGACTCCCTGTTCGTGATATTCACAAGCTGCTCTCTCTTATTCTCGGTCTTTCAGTCTTCAAAGAAGTTCTTCCCCGTCACCTTCCTGGGTGCCATCTGCTGGATCGCGTGTTTCTCCTACCTAATGGTGTGGTGGGCTCACCAGGTATATATACATTTTATCAAAGCTTCCTTCCCTCCCTGAGATGTGACTCTGTAAAAATAATAAAGTGTTGTGTGATCACGACAACAGCCTCCAGAACAATATACAATCCTAACATATGCATAATCCCTGTCAACAGAACCAACACAACAAAGGCAAGGCGCACTCGTCTTTTCTCTCCATTTCTCATCCTTGACATTTAGAATAAAACCATATTCTGTCATCCGCCCACTCATAAATAATTACAGCTGTCTCATTCAAAACAAAGAGATTGTCAGAGCTGCAGTTTTGTCACCTGCATCACCTCACGAGCGTCACGAGGAAATTAAAAATAGCCGGAACAAAAGATTAGGTTTTATTTACCCCAAAGCTTAGTTTCCTTTTTCTTTTTTTGCAGGTTGGAGAGACCATTGGGATTACAGAGGAGATTATGGGCCTGACTATATTAGCAGCTGGAACCTCCATCCCTGACCTCATCACCAGTGTTATTGTGGCACGCAAGGGGCTGGGTGATATGGCTGTATCCAGCTCCGTGGGCTCCAACATCTTCGACATTACTGTCGGGTACGCTGTCTGAGCATGACTGGAGTCTTGTGCAGGGTCACTGCTGTTTTTATATATGTGTTTTTTTCATATTTGGGAACTGAGAAAGTGCTGACTGGGTCTGTTCTGAGAGCGAGTCCAGCGTCGTTCAAGCAGCATAATGGTTGTAGATCCTACACTCAAAAAAAAATCTGTCAATTAAGATTTTAGTCTCTAATTACATGAAGCATAAACTGCTGAATGACTGTCTGTGTGAATTAGACACTGACAGATATCCGTCTGTCTTCCCAAAATACAAACATGTTTTCTTCTTCACGTCCAGTTGCTCACCAGCTTGTGTTTCTGTGTCCGCAGCCTGCCGTTCCCGTGGCTCATGTGGTCGTTATTCAGAGGCATGGAACCGGTGCAAGTCAGCTCCAACGGCCTCTTCTGTGCCATCGTGCTCCTCTTCCTCATGCTCCTCTTCGTCATCATCTCCATCGCCGCCTGCAAGTGGCGCATGAGCAAGCTGCTCGGCTTCATCATGTTCCTGCTGTACTTCGTCTTCCTGGTGGTCAGCGTCATGCTGGAGGACAAGGTCATTTCCTGTCCGGTGTCCGTCTGAGGACCTCCAAAGACCTACTTCCTCTCCCTCGTCACTACCACAATCACCGCCGACACAGCCATCCTTATGTCTGCCATCGCTCTCACCTGACCCTTGTGATCCTTTACCCCAGGAATAAAAGATGAATAAGGAGGACTGGACCAGAGAGGAATATAAAAAAATATGGAATCTACTTATATTTTCAGTAAGCAGGTGGTGGCGGGGAGGGGTTAAACCAACAAGGGAAGAAAACTTTGGCTTGGCTGGTTTAGCGTAGGCCTAACCTGAGTGGATTTTTATTTATTTTCATGATTTAATTGGCAGGTGAGGGGGGGAGGGGGGGGGTGTACCAGCCAAATATAAACAGCATTATGCATGCCATTAGTGTCACTAGATGAGCTGGAGTCAAGACTGCACCTGGTAGGTTGAGGAGAACGACCTCCTGTGAACTTTGGAGGGAAAGATTCACCGTATGAAACTCTCAGTAATAAATGCAGTGACTGAGCTGAAATTGTTTGAACACACACACACACACACACATGCGTGCACACACACACGTTCAAAAGACTGAGACTCCGTCGCCAAGAGTGAGTGTGAGGACGAGGAAAATGGCCGACTGTGTGGATGAAGATTTTGTGTTTCCTGTCAGAAGGTGTTGAAAAAGACTCTCCTGCAGGTTTTGCACCTGAGCAACGAGCGATGAAACAGTCTCAGCCAGGCGGGCGAACTTCTTCTTTGTTACTTCTTATTTGCAAATTCATCATGTGCTCAGTCTGAGCGACGAGTTTAAAGCTTCCCCTCCTTCCCTGCCGGACGTCATTTTCCACCACTGAATTTCTCCTCAGAGGATTTCTCTCTTTTTCTTTTTTTTCGTTTTCATGAGATATATAGACGTAGCATTAGATGTACCGTAGCAGTATTAGTTAACGTAGAGTCATCTTGACAATCTGCTCCTCTGTTTTTTTGTTTTTTCCTTTTGCCACTGAACGCCACGTTCTGATTGTACAGAACTTTTCATGCTTCACACGCACCGACTGACAAAAGCAAGAAAGAAAAAAAAAACAACTGAAGTTTAGCCTCTCAAAATATATGCTAGCCTTCGATATCTTTCACTGGTTGGAGAAAAAAAAAAAAGGCACGAGGACTTCAGGCTCATTAAAGTTCCATGATGAAGTCAATGTCAGAATAATACATTTGAAGAGAACTCAACAGTGTTTAAGCGTCATGGTTGATTTAGATTAGTCAATGTGTAGTGCTTTGTTCACAGTAGAACTGGGCTCAACTCACCGGCTAGTCAAACTCCCGGGTTCGTAGTTTCAAGGAGTCAACTGCATGTAAAAATAGACACTTGGAGGTGAATAATACCAACCGACATTTAAGAAGTTGTATACCAAAATGTATACTTTTTCAAACATGTTTCATAACTTCTTAATGCAAACCACTGCTCAGTCTCTATGTAGAAAAATGTCAACCTGTATGGTCAACGATATCTATCAAACTTGTGCAATTTCTTTTCTAATCAAAGGTGCTTTTGTGTGCATGTGTGCAATCTGCATTTAAAGTCATCACACAATGACCATTCCTTATATTTACCTATGACTAGAAGACGTTATACTACCAGTATTTTGCGACTAACTGCAAAAGAAATATACACCAGTCTGTGTTTTATACTGGAAATAGAGACCATTAATCACAATCTCTCTTTAAGCTACATAGAATGTGGAAAATCACAGATTAAACAGCAATATACCGTGTGTGTCGTCGTTGAGACCCCCACCCACACCCCCATGCGTCTGTCCCCCCCGCTGACCTTCCTGTCCGACGTGCTCCCAAAAACCCCGCGAGATAAAAAATAAATAATATATATATATAAAATAAAAAGCGGGGCGACCACTTCTCCGCAAGCTCCCCTCTTCCTGTTAGAGCTGGCCAGAAACACCCGCTTTTACCTCAACACAGCCTCTGTACAGCAGCTTCGTAGGAATTAACTGTAAAATAATCGTAAATAGATTCTCTGAATGTGTGAGGAGAAATGCATGCGAGGACATCTGGGCTGGATACCCACTGACTGTACAGCTGAGCTTAGACCAACTATATATGTTCACTTTTATGCATCCACTCAGACAGGAACACCAAGAACTCATTGGTTTTACTTTGTAAATATAAACACCTTTTCTTTTTCTTTTTTTTTTTGCGAGAACCAAATGGTTAACACGTGTACTTTACTCACTTTTATTTATTTTCTCTTTGTATTAGTGGATGGAAAAGGACAAGGATGTGTGGCCCTTTAGTGTCATAGTATTACTGAGCAAAGAAACACAACACCAGAGCATTTATTTTTAGACTACTCAACATCCCATTAGCATACTTTACACTGTAAGCACGTCTGCTGAGCTTCTGGAACGAGAACGGAGGGCATTAAACACCGCGCGGCTTCCTCGACTTGGACAACAGTGGGATTTAGCGATGCTGACGCCGTGTTTTTCTGACATTTGGCAAAAGGTTGCAAACGCACGGGGAGAAGAAAAGCACGATCCCTGCATCAACCAAAACTCGTGTGTTGAAGTGTTGCGGTACATGTGGTGCTCCCTCATACGGTACGTGTGCTGGAACACTTCCCCAGCCACGATTCAAAGAGTGGATTGAATACCTGTATGATGACGCCATGAGCAGAACGCCCACGAGTTGATGACACAATCACACCTCTAGTTTCTACTCGCCCCGCGTTTGACATTTTGGGAAACACAGTTCCTGCAATTAGATGATGGGACGGATGTTACTTTTGTGTCAGTGCAGGTACATTATTAAACTACAGCTAACAAACAGGAAACTAGCTAGCCTGGCTCTGTCCAAAGGTAACAAAATTAGCTGAGCAGCAACTGTAAAGCCGCGATTGTTTAATCTGTACAAAAACCAAAGTGTAAAAACGAGAGCTTGTGGTTTTAGGGGAGTTCCGGCTTTGTGCTGAGTTAAGCTCGTTACCTGCGATAGCTTCATTTTCAGCGGAGTGACATCAATCTTCTCGTCTAATTCTCTGCAAAATAAACAAATAAAAAAAATTAGTGTGTCTCCCAAAATGTCTAACGACTGCTTAAACAGAAAAAAGAGGATGTCAGCTTCAGTCTGGTTGAATGTCCCACCACTACTGTACGGTCACGTGTGCAACATTCCTTTTTCCCCCAATGGCTCCAAATTTCTCATGGTGTTTTGTGTGAGAGCATGAACGGTGAGAGGGGGAAAGAACAAGTAGGGAAAGAAAAAATAATCCAAAGGCGAACCGGGTAAAAGCGTGCGAGCTTGGCAGTGGTTGCGGTTCTGCAGGGTAAGCGCCCGTGGAAGTTGACCACTGATGAACATTTCTTGCACTGTAAATGTTTTATTTTCTTGGTGTTAATGTAAGATTTATTTAAGGTGTACATATATACAGAAACAAATTAACCATATAATCTATATGTGTAAAAGAAATATGTCTCTTTATGTAAAAACACAAAGTATATAATAAAACAAATAAAGATGATAATTCAAATATGCAACAATGTGTTGTGCTGCTTCTATATCGCTGGATCAAAATGTATTTTAGCCCACATGTTTATAAGTATATGATTTATAATAATATATGATCTGTTGTTGGCAGATACGGCACATTTAACTTGTCATTTGTTCATATATTAAGTCAAATATCATTGGATATGTTTAAAACTGTGTCAAACTGTGTGAAACATTCACCTGAAATGCTTTTCACATTTCATTTCTCTCGCCCAAACATCCTGAGTCCAACACATTCGGTGAATTCAGGTGAATTTGAGTTATTAAAGGGGCATCCCACCAGTTTTCCCCATATAGTCCCAGCTTAACTCTTAATGGTTAATGCTACTGAGCCGGTCATATAATGTCCTCTGCGGCTCTGGAGGGAGCTTTATGAAGTTCATGATAACATGATATTCAAAAACTGAAATAAAAGAGAGTCGATGAGGGGATGGAAGGCAGTTGGATCCAACGAAAAAATTGCATTATGGGAACTGTTGTATGTGGTTATTTCTGGACTGTTATTCTTTCTCTAATGAAGTTATAAAGCTGGAAAGCTAAATATCTGAAGTACTTGTGTTCATGTACTGCAGCAATAAATACGTTAACTGTCAGTAATGACTCAGTATAATTTGCATGCCAATTAAAAAGAGTAGAGCAGTCAATAAGCCCACACATATATAGCTCAGTTTAGATTATTTCAGACATGTTTTAAACGAATATTAAGATATTGTTATGTCTTCAGTGCGTCTCTGTATGCACACCTGGCCTACGCACTGCTTTCTTACTCTTCCGTGAGAACCACTTCCTGCAGGTGTGAAGTGAGTGCACCCCCATTCAGTCCACCTAAGCTGCTTTTGGTTTCCCTTTCGTCCGTCCCTGCCTGCTCGACTTCTACAGTCAGGCTTCCCCCCAAACTCAGCTGCAGAGCAAAAAACATTTCCAGCATCAATTTTTTAAAAGGAGGCGGCCTGAGTGATGAACTCAAACGGCAAACAGCTCTGTAAAAATAGAGGGGAAATACTGTGCTTCATCTCTACAGGGGCAGTGATCAGCTGCTCTTCACCTCTCTGCAGCACCTTCCTGCATGTGTGAAGACAAGATGTGGAATATGGCGCCCTCTTGTGATCAAACCCTGACACTTGATCAAAAACTATGACGCAGTCATGCCTCTGATGCAGTCCAGATAGTCCACCCACCTACGGCTGTCCAACAGCTGCCTTTGTCTTTCCTTGGAAGTGTGTCTCATAGTTTTCCAAGTACCTCCACATTATGTACTCTTACTTCCCCCTAATTGACTGAAGGTAGATGCGACATGAGTCAAGCGTCTGTGCCCTCATTTTCTCTTTCATGTTGGATCCTGCCAGCAGACTTTTAATGTCGAGTTCTGTTGTGTTTCCACAAAATTTGCTGTTATTAGTTTGTTGTGAGAGATAAGGAGGTGGATTCCAGGCAGCTAGGTGGAAAGAAAAGGGGCACATTCTCAACATGCACAAACATGGAGGCCGACTGGAGGCACTTGGGCGCCCTGAGGGTCCCTGTGGTGTGATGTTAAAACCAGTGCGTCCCATCAGGGCTCAGATATAACATACTTTAATCTCCATCTGTAATTAAGAGGGCCATTTGATCAGGACCAAAAGGGCGAGTTGCATGTGGGTGAGACTGCAAGCTGTTTGAATTTCTGAACTTGATAAGACATGCATGAGATTTCTCGAGGTAGGGTAACAAAACATTGATGGTGGTATATATGCCAAGATCATTTTATTTGTGGTGTTCATGGAGAAATCCCCTGGTGCTTTCTACTATCTCCACTTCAGGTAGGCCTATCTCATAGTTCTGTGTAATTACCCCACAAAAGGTACACGCTACAGGAGGAACCAGTTTATCTACATGTTCTTTCAGGACTTTCCAGACCCTCAAAAATGATCCATAACCACATCTCTGATCATTCCTCAGAAGTGTGCTTCATTTTCCCCGGAATTCCCGCACTTTCCACGGCAACCTTTCACTGGAAACTGTTCCTGAACATGTCTATGTGCAGCATCCGTGAGTCAAGACGAATCATCGCTGGGGTAATTTGACATTAGTGAGTCGTGTTCAGTGTGTAAAAGGACAAATCACCAGCACCAGAGGTTAAATCACTGCCGCTGAGAGCACTTGTTTGAACTCGGTGGTTCTACGGGCTGCTGTTTGGTGGCTGTAGTCGTATTTTGTTTTAAAAATTCTGGATATCACTCTCACTTTTTCTGGATGACGTTTGGTTTGGCAGACATGACAATCTGGTAAGTGTCATGAAGTCACAGAGACAAAGGAAGCTGTGTACTCTGTGTGCTGCTCGGCTGGGAGTCTAAAGTAGGTTGTTATTGGCCAAATATGAGTTTAAACTTACAGCACATCCAATTACTGAAGAGTAAATTAATGGCCAGATACATTTGTGAGAATATTTCCAAGAAAAGCTAACACTTAAATAATAATAATGATAATAACAATAATTACAATAATAACAATAATAATCATTCTTAATTAAAGTTGAGTTTATAGTGAATTTTACTTTTATCTAAATTTTATCTAATGAAATGCTTTATAAGCCATTTATAAGCAATTGTAAAGATTTATGAACATCAGCTGCAACTTTTTAATTGCCATCTAAGTGTTTTTATTACAGTATTTATTCACAATTTATAATTTTTTTCATAAAAATTGTTTAAAAAATGTTTTTTCAAAGCATTTAGCTGTTTATTAACTATTAAATAAAGTTTAATTAACTATAAATTTAACAAGTGTTAAAGTGACAATAAAAAGAGGATGAAATGAGATGATTGAATGATTAAATGTGTGAAATGTAATTTAAATGCCTTTGAAAGGTGTAACTGAGCTTCAGTTGTGACGTCTGTGCATATATATTATATATGTGCTGGAGAGCAACTGCCTATTTCCCAAAGATTAGTGACTGTATGTGCACTTTATTGTATTAAATTATTTATTCTCAATAATTTCAGAAAGGATTGTTTCTTGGTAGACATAATAATACACACATACTCCTTTTTTCAGTCTATTATGTGAAGAGCTGTTTTCTTCTCATTGCGCAGCTTTATTTTCTGTTTGTTTGTTAAATCTTCAGTGACTTTGCTGATAGTTTTTAATTTTTTTAAATTCTGATTCCCCTAATTTAGGTTTCAGCCATGTTATATATATATAGTATATCAGCAGCAGTCACAGGTGTGCTGGCACTCCAACAAGATAATAAAATCATTATTATATGATTTGAAGATATCACATAGAAGATAAAGATGCTATAAATAAATAAAACATAACAATTGAAGAATGAATGAACAAATACATTTAAAAGTCTGGCTAGCTGAAAAAATAAAGCCTGGAACTGGATTCTGACTTTTCTCTAAATAAGTGACAGTGACTCTAAAACACTACTTTTTAATGTAAGTCTTTAAAAGTGTTTTAAAGTTTTTAAAATCTTTGGATGTACATGTGGTAGCTAACGTGCCTTTAGGAATCTACAATACGTGGTAAGCCCCAAAAACTGACACACCCAGAGAAACTGGGTCGTGTCAAAAGATGTTACATCCAGAAAACGCCCGTTTTTATTTATCGTGAACCGCCGATTTAACTTTGAGATTGTATTTCATTGTATTTGTTCCCTCAACGTTACCTGGTTGAATTAAATCTCAGCAATTTAATAATGACTGTATACTCATTCTACATTCATACTGTGGCCCCGTGATACCAATGAATTATGCAGTACACACAGAGACTTGTTGTTTGCAGGCACACGGATGACATCACTTCAAATAAAAGCCAGTTCAGGTGAATTTTGAGAGGAAGGGGGAAGCACAAGAGCTGAAGGTATTTGTTTGTTTTGCAACGGGCAACTGGATTTCAGGATAATATTGTGCAACATTACGCCGGCCCAACGTGAAAAAAATAAATATAAAATTACCGACGCAGGGAAGCGAGATCACCAACCATTCATTCAGGCTGATTCAGCGAGCCGACTGCGAAGAAATCAAGATTCCATTAAAATTTGTGAGTCAAAGGCCGTGCTGGCAGAGCTGTTGGGGATTTTCCCTGCTCTAGCATACATTTTTACAACGGTCCAGCTCACTTTCTAAGTCATTTGCCAGCAGTTAATGAGCTCCACATGCTTCCAAGGGCAAGGTTAGCAGCACCGAGGGCGTCCTGTTCAGCAAGTCAGCTTACTATCAGCCAGACTTTGCTCTGTGACTTCATCCGCTCGCTCTTACAGGGTGTGCTTGCATTTGACTCAGCAAAAAAAAAGAAAAAAGGAAAATCTCAGAGGAGGCTCTCGGCCAAATCCTGCACACTCACTTGATCCTGTTACGAGCACGGCAGCAGTGAGGCAGACTTTGGCTGCAGAATGAGAGAACAGATTCAAAATATCTCAGACGCAGACGAGTCATCACCAAAAGTGCCCTGTTTTGCTGTTTTTGGGGGATTCATGTGGGAAACTGTTTTCATGACTCCTTAAAAAAAAGTGGTCTCAGAGGACTTGAGACCGTTGGGTGACTCATGAGAGGGTCTGTGTTGATCTGAGTTGTAACTGCTGCACATGTGGCTCCGTGATTCAGCTGGTGAATCGTCTGAGAAAGGTTTTTTGGTTTACAACATGGAGAAAATGATGTACAATAATAGCCTTTCAAGTTGAGGTGCACTAATATGTCATTATGACATTTGTAACCGAGCCCGCGGTGTCGCACCGAATACAGAGAGAGAAAACCAACCTATAGGCGAGGCTGAACCTGCGGCTTCTTCTGAGATGAACAGCTGGCAGGAATAAACTTCAACTTTCAAAGTGTGAAGGAACAAAAGAGTACTGGAATCAAATGCCTTGATAGCCTGTGAGACTTCATTCGTTTGTTTTTTTGATATTTTCATTGCACCCCTTCACATTGAAATGCATGAGTATTAGTTACGATACAGGACTGCTAGTTACAATTTAATTCCTAAAATTAGAAATGAGATATTTTTAATCGTACAAATTTAAAGTTGATTTGTTAGAAATAAAATGCACAATTGCTGAATTTGGCCCATATACAGCAGCTCATGTCCGATAGCTTGTGGTGGCTAATCTGAGCTAACATTAGCATAGCACTCCTGACACGTCTCCGTTCATCGAGTCGTGCTTCTGTTACTCTTTGTTTCAGTGTTAACGACGTCACTGAGGTGGTGGTCCTGGGTTTTGTGCTGGTTTGTGTGTATTTCCTTGTTAGGTTGTATGTTTTCTGTATATTTCTTGAGTAGTTGTGTGTTTTATGCTGTTTTGTGTGTATCTTCTTTTGAATTATGTTATGTTTTGTGCTGTTTTGTGCTGTTTTAATGTTGGGATGTGTGCTTTGAGCCATTTCCTTGATGTGTTGTGTGCTTTCAGCCGTTGTGTGTGTATTTTCTTGCTAGGTTGTGTGTTTTATATGTATTTTCTTGAGTAGTATGTTTTGTGCTTTTTTGTGTGTATTTTTTGGTGGCTATGTGTTTTGTGCTGTTTTGTGTGTTTTCTTGTTGGGATGTGTGTATTGAGCCATTTTTTTGTGTACTGTCTTGATGTGTTGTGTGTTTTAAGTAGTTTTGTGTGCTTTTCCTTGTTAGGTTGTGTGTTTTATATGTATTTTCTTGAGTAGTAGTGTGTTTTGTGCCATTTTGTGTGTATTTTAATGTTGTGTTGTGTGTTCTGAGCCGTTTTGTGTGTATTTCCTAGTTTGAGTTGTGTGTATTTTGTTTCTGGGCTGTGCGTTATAATAATAATAATAATAAACTTTATTTCTATAGCACTTTTTAAAAACAAGGTTTACAAAGTGCTTTGACAGGCAAGGCAATAAAACAATTTACAAATACACTGGACGATAAATCATTCGCATAAAATGGTTGAGATAACAGAGGTAATGATTCAAAATAAATATAGTAGGCGAAATAGCAGAAATATAATAAATAAAATAACACAAAAACAAGACTCAAAGACAGTTTGAGTAAAAATAGACACACAGGGGCCACATCACAAAAAGGCAAGTCTATAAAAGTGAGTTTTAAGAAGTGATTTAAAAGGATTTACCGATCCTAAGAGCCTTATCTCCTCAGGCAGGGCATTCCAAAGTTGAGGGGCCCTTATGGCGAAGGCACGGTCCCCCTTAGTTTTTAATCTCGACTTTGGAATAGCTAGGAGGGCCCCGCCTGAGGATCTAAGGCTGCGAGCTGGCTCATAGGGAATTAAAATATCTGTAATATAGCTCGGAGCCAGACCTAAGCGTGCTTTAAAAGTGATCAGTAAAATCTTAAAATCAATTCTAAAACAGACAGGGAGCCAATGGAGGGAAGCTAAAATTGGAGTGATGTGTTGACGTCTGTTAAAACCTGTTAGAAGCCTAGCTGCTGAATTCTGAACCAGTTGGAGGCCAGAGAGGGATTTTTCATTAATGCCGGACAGAAGGGAGTTGCAGTAGTCTAATCTTGAAAAGATGAATGCGTGAATTACTCTTTCCAGATCGGGGGCTGTGAGCATATGTTTTATTCTAGAAACAGAGTGTAGTTGAAAGAAGCAGGACTGGACCAGTTTATTGATATGAGGGATGAAAGTCAGCTCTGTGTCAAAGAGTACACCTAGGTTTCTTGCAGAGGGTTTTATGTGACAGAGAGGAGACCAAGGGCTTGCTGGTAATGACTAATATTGTTAGGAGGAGTGAACAATATGATTTCAGTTTTGGTGTTGTAAGAAATTTTGGGCCATCCAACTGTTGATATCTTTAAGACAGTCTACGATAGCAGCTAGGCTTCCAGGGTCACCGGGCCTCAGTGGAAGGTATATTTGTGTGTCATCTGCATAGCAATGGAACGATACATTATGGTGTTTAATAATCTGGCCAAGTGGGAGCTTAAAAATAGAAAATAAAATGGGGCCTAAAATAGAACCTTGCGGTACACCACAGGTAATAGGAGTTGTAGATGAGCAATAATTACCTGTGGTGACCGAGAAGGTTCTGTCTAAAAGGTAAGAATAAAACCAGCTAAAAGCAGTATCCTTGATGCCGACCCAGGTTTTCAGGCGGTCTTATAAAATGGTATGATCAACAGTGTTGAATGCTGCACTTAGATCTAAAAGGATTAAAATTGCGCTATCTCCCCTATCTGCTGCTACAAGAAGGTCGTTGGATACCTTGAGGAGGGCAGTTTCTGTACTGTGTAAGGCTCTTTAACCTGACTGGAACTTCTCAAAGATGTTATTTTGAGACATCAAGGCTAAAAGTTGCGTAGAAATGTGCCATGTTGTGTGTTTTAAAATTGCGATGTGTGTTTTGAGCCATTTCCTGTGTATTTCCTTGATGTGTTGTGTGTTTTTATCCATTTTATGTGTGTTTCCTTGTGAGGTTGTGTGTTTTATGTGTATTTTCTTGAGTAGTTGTGTGTTTTGTGCTGTTTTGTGTGTGTTTTAACTGTTGTGTTGTGTGTTTTGTGCTGTTTTGTGTGTTTTCTTGTTGGGATATGTGTATTGAGCCATTTCTTGTGTATTTTTTTGAAGTGTTGTGTGTCATGAGCTGTTTTGTTTTTTATCTAAATGTTGTGTTGGGTATTTTGTGCCGTTTTGTGTGTATTTTAATGCTGTGTTGTGTATTTTTTGCTGTAATGTGTGTATTTCCTAATTTGAGTTCTGTGTATTTTGCTTCTGGGCTGTTTGTTTTGTGCCATGTTGTGTGTTTTAATGTTGGGATGTGTGTTTTGAGCCATTTTTTGCGTGTCTCCTTGATGTGTTGTGTGTTTTTTTTTATCTGTTGTGTGTATTTCCATGTTAAGTTGTGTGTATTTTCTTGAGTAGTTGTGTGTTTTGTGCCGCTTTGTATGTATTTTAATGTTGTGTTGTGTATTTTGTGCTGTTTTGTGTGTATTTCCCAATTTGAGTTGTGTGTATTTGTTTCTGGGTTGTTTGTTTTGTGCCATGATGTGTGTATTTTTGTTGGTATGTGTGTTTTGAGCCATTTCCTGTGTATTTTCTTAATGTGTTGTGTGTTCTGAGCTGTTTCGTGTGTATTTTCTCATTTGAGTTGTGTGTATTTTGTTTCTGGGTTGTGTATTTTGTGCCATTTTGTGTGTTTTTTTGTCAGTCATGTTTGTTTTATGATGTTTTGTGTGTTTTCTTGTTGAGTTTTGTGTATTTGCATAAAGACCCATTAATCAGGCAGTGGAGACTGTAAATGTGTTGGTGTGGGTAATAGGTGTTATTCTAATATAGAAGAAAAAAAATATATATATATATATAAATGTTTTTTCAATTATTTATTAAAAAAAATGGAAATGAAAAGGGAAATTGTTGGCATGTTTACAAATCTGATATCTTTGGTTTATGTTTATGACCACAGCCCTGACACACCTTGGTAATTGCCCTCCAGCAGGTCACAAGCGCCTGA
>CAEMYA010000149.1:365110-396612 GCA_903131615.1 Diplodus sargus | reverse complement strand
GCAGCTTTGATTCAAGCATGTGATATATACTTAATATACGGTGACTTAAAAGTGACAGCTCAGGTTGTTCAGGCCTAACTTGTAATACACAAAAATACAAAAGTATGGATGCCAGAGTCGTGGAGTCGAGGTATAAAGTAAAGGAAAACTTAAATACTCAAGTAAAGTACAAGTACTCCAATGACTGAGTTCAGGGTCATAAAGAGTTTCCTCACAAATCGATGTTTCCTGTCCTGCACGGTCACCGCATTCTGCGTCTAGACAGCATTTGAATCATTGTGTGATTCATTAATGAAGCAGACCCTGCAGTCCTGATTTATTTTGTGTGCGGGTCAGCAAGTCAGATTTCTGGTAAACTTGGACTGGGTCCACTTTGACTTGGTGGACGACACCCATTTAGTCATGTGTGTGTCGACAGAAGCTGCTTCGTGGAATTCACAGAGATTTCAAGAAGGGAGTTAGACAATAGGCAATCCTAAACCTTCTGGATTGTACCAACACATCAGTATGCTTTTTTTTTTTACCTTTCACAAAGTTGTTACCCATTTTACAACAGACTTACTTTGGGGAGGTTCATCAGTCCTGACACGTTTAGATCAGTCTCTCTCCTCAGAGGGATGTCCCCGTCTAAATTAGGCCAATGGGATTCCTCGTCGGCGCCTAAAGGTGCAGGAAGCCGCTCCAGATCTGCCCGGCCAACCCAGAAACACACCTACTGCTGTAAACCGCCACAGTCATCCGCTGACACTGCCTGGCGCACAAGTGGGCGGCGAAACGCACACTTATCTCGTCCAGCCTCAGCCGACTTCTTTTACTCTGCTGTCGCTTGATGCCAGGACACATGGATCCAGGACGGGGAGCGAGGGGGAGCGGGAGACGCCAGGTCTCGTGTCACACGCTCCAACAGGTATGATGGACCTGCAGGGCGACGGCAAGCGGGAAGGAACGGGCATTCCGGCCGCTCTCTAAAATGGAACCTCTTCACACTTTTTTTTTTTTGCGTAATTGCAGTTTGGATGTTTTCTGCTCTTCGTTGTTGGAGCCTGTTGTCTAAACATGGCGCTTTTTGACAATAGAAGATCGTATTAATTACTATCACGGCGTTTGTTTCTGAAGTAATTTTTAACTGGAATCATCTTTAATTACGCACAAACCTGATGGATCAACGTGCGTCTGTAGCGTGTGTTCAGGATCACCAGCAGTGTGTTGCTTTTACATCTCAGCAGTCCTGGATGAGGATGAAACTTCGGCCTGAAACTTAAAAAAAAAAAAAAAATGGACTCTCCCTCCCGAACTCCGCTTGAACATGGGTTCAGGAAGGAAGGCAAGATGTTGGCATAGCTGCTGAATTGAATGCCCTGCTATGCCATCAAATTGCCATCTTTCTGTCCCCTTTGCAGCAAGTTCTCCATGGATCCAAAAACTACCTGGAATCTCCCACAAAGTCTACAGTGTTGTGCTTCTTTGCAACGTATTTAGTTAAATATGTACTTGTTGGACATGTTGAATCATGTGCAGGTGATATAAATGTAATTATCTGTGTACAGCAGTGTGAGGCTATAAGGAATGGCACTATTTGTCCATAGTTACAAACTGTTTTATATATTCTTTTGAATAATCTCTCTGTGTGTGTGTGTGTGTGTGTGTGTGTGTGTGTGTGTGTGTGTGTGTGGAGTTTTCTCATAAGGTTTGGTAATAATACAATGTTCCATCTTATTCCCTACTTCCTGATACAGTGCAGGACAGTGAATGTAACACACACATTCAATCTTTTCCTTGTTGTTACGGTTGCATAAAGTCTTATATCTGTATTGTTTTGACAGGTTTCAGCCATATCGTCCCGTCATTTCCTGTCACTGAAGCTTAATTCGGTGCGTGATGATGACAAGATAAGAAGAAAAACAACAACTTACTCTTTAGCTAAGTGATGGAATCCAGTGGTGGAAAGTAACCAAGAACATTTACTCTAAGATTGGATTAAAGATCATTTTACGTTACTGGTACTCTGCAAGATAAGAGGAAAATTAGATACTACTCCAGTCATCTTCCAGAGGGGAAATTAAACACACAGATAACTCTGTCTAGTGTATAAAATTCAAATAAAGTAGAAACTAGAACAATTAAACTCAAATTACAGGCAATAGCAGGACACGTACAGGACCTGCAGCCAGTGTTGTTGTTGAACTAATAGTGCAAAACCATCCTGAGCAAACACAGCGGGGAGATTAGAATGAGCAAGTCACGGGAGGATAATGGCAGAATGATACCGACAGATATGAGTGTTTGCTGGGGATACAGGTGGCTTGTGGTACATTATACAATAAACTTTATACATACATACATACATACATATCTCCCTCTCTCTCTCTCTCTCTCTCTCTCTCTCTATCTCTCTCTCTCTCTCTCTCTCTCTCTATATATATATATATATATATATATATATGTGTGTGTGTGTGTGTGTAATTTAGTGATATACTTGTGATATACAATGTTAAGTACAATTGAGTTGCTACAAGACTATTTTCCTTTTTATGCTACTTTGTGCTCCACTGCACGTTAGAGAGAGATGTTGTAGTTTTCACTACATTAACATTCATTAAAAAGATATGTATTTCTAAAACATTGTACATTATCTACCCAGCAGTGTATTAAAATCATTAGAATTGGCTCCATCTTAGCTAGTTTAAATAGTGAAATGTTGCACACACACACACACACACACACACACACACACACACACACACACACACACACACACCTGTAATATTAACCCAGTTATATGATACACATGTATGAAACAACGTGCACCCCTAAAGAAGTCAGTCTGCAAACATTTTCCCTTTAAGTTTCAGTGCTGTAAGAACAGTTTTGTACCTTAGTACTTAAACTTTGATTTGTATACACACCTGCACCACTGCCCTGCACCTTTTCCTCTTTAAGGCCACACTATTGAAGTTATTATTGTTGCTCTTGTACTATCAACCCTACATGTAAGGTAATGTTTTTTAATATTGCAAAAAATTCTAATAAATGTGTCTGTTTTCTAAATTTTATTCCCGAAAGCTTCATTATTTAAAAGTATGTCCAGGTATGTGAGTGTCCAAATAAATACCACTGACAGCTGTTTCAAAATATAAGCTATTTAACCTGTGTGTGGTTTTCTGTCAGTCCTCTTCAGAAATCACTCTTAAATAAATATTTTAAAAACATTTACATATTTTTGATGGTTGATTTCATGTATGTATTTCTTTACTCAATTATTCATGTCTGCCATCAGCTTCTGGTGAAAAATACCAAATATATTAGCTTAAGAAAATATTAAAAGTTAAATTAAGAGTTGGAAAATATTGTAATAATTGCATAAAAATGTAATTAAAGTTTAAATAATTTATTTAAAATATAACATTCTCTGTAAAAGTGTCAAATGAGCGGTTTGTTCGCTGTCGTGTTTTGATCACATGATCAGCTCCCCTCGGTCATGTGACCCCGTGACGTCACGTCTTCGCTGCTCCTCTGCTCCCATGCTGCTTCCTGCTTCTCCTCCTGCTCCTGCTCCTCCTGCTGCTCCTGCTCCTGTCAGCTTTCACTCCTCTCGACAGTTTGGAGGTAGTTTGACCCTGCGGGGAGTCTGTGAGGTAAGAACATGTAGCACCTCAGCTCGTGATAGTTGTACGATCGTAGTGCTCAGGTGAAAACATTAGCTTAGTTTAGCTTAGCTGCTAGCAATTGCTACCAAGGCAAATAAGTCGAGCTAAGCGTTTAAAGCTAACTAATTTATCAAAACAATGCTTGGTTTCTAACTTCTGTGGCTGTGAATGAGTTGTTAACACTGATGTAACACGACGTGTCGTTCCTCTACGTGTCCTCACTGCTCTGTTGTCAGATCCAGCTGCTCAGTAAAGTGAGAAGGTGATCAGAACCGGTTCTGGCAGGTCAGAGAGAGACATTGAACACCAGGGAATATTGTATCATTGAGATCGGAAATGTCACCTACAGGAGTGTCCTGGCCAAGATCTCAGCACCACATTTGGTGGATGCAGATTTCCTCACAAAAGCTGCTGTGCTTCAGATTATTTTGGACACTTTCCCAAGAAATCTTAAGAGATTTTGACCATTTTGTCATGTCATTTTATTAAAAAATGTAATTCTAGACATGCTTTACTCCAGCAGTTTGTCATTGGACTACATGTATGTGCATGCAAGTTTACGAGGGGTCTACTGTGTATCAATCTGTAAGTGAAACACAAGTACCTCAACATTGTACTTATGTACAGTAGTTGAGTAAATATACTCAGTTACATTCTGTTGCTGCTGATTCCCTCGTAGCAGATCCAGCAGTGCTGTGTCCTGCAGCACGCTCATGCAAACTAAAGCCTCTCCGGCTGGTAAACTTCCTTATTATTCAAATTTCACTCCCAAAGTTTCTGACGCAAACATGCTGTTACACAATTGTAGCCAAACCAAAATAACTTTCAGTGACAGATTTATAAAGTCACAGGAGACACTATACTACATAAAACATCTCATGACCCCTAAACTGATCTTCCCTTTATGAAAAATCAATTTGATTGGTCAATGTGGTTTTTCTGTGACTTTTGAAACCACAGTCAGCCCTTTTTGACTCCCTAAAATGTGTACCAGTCTTGTTCTTTACCACTGAGACAGAGCCTGACTGATATTGGATTATTTAGGCAGATGATATCAATATAAGAATTAATATGTTGAGGTTTTAAAAGTACTCAATGTTTACCTGAAGCTGTTACACTCCACAGAGATGAACAGTGAAAACTTCAGCCTGAGCGAGAAGATCGTGTCCTCCTCCTACGTCCGACAGGGGAGCCAGGCGCGTCGGAGCCATGAGCAGCTCATCAGACACTTACTGGAGCAGGTAACGAAGTCTACAGCCGCCTTCATCCTCACCTGAAGGTCACCGCCGAGTCATTCACTTCTCACGTTGTGTGTACGTTCCAGGGTAAGTGTCCAGAGGAGGGATGGAGCGAGAGCACCGTAGAGCTCTTCCTGAATGAGCTGGCTGTGATGGACAGCAACAACTTCCTCGGCAACTGCGGAGTGGGAGAGAGGGAAGGTCGGGTGGCGTCCAGCCTCGTGGCAAGACGACATTACAGGTTCAATTTGACGTTAACTTTACCATGTACAAATGGAGTCTCTATCATAACATTGGAGACTGACTCATGCTGTGTTTGTGAGGCCGATATTGATATTTGAAAGGTTAAAAACATCAGCTGTTGAAAAGCATTAAAGTTGATATTTTAAACCAAAAGAAATCTCCTCTTTAGCTTTTAATAACTGACCAACGTATATGAATTAATAAATGTTTAGGAAGCTTTTAGATTGTCCCTGTTGTGACGTTCTGCTGTTGTGTGTAGACTGATCCATGGAATCGGTCGGTCAGGTGACATTGCTGCTATTCAGCCCAAAGCTGCAGGATCCAGTCTGCTTAACAAGCTGACCAACTCAGTTGCGTTGGACATCTTAAAGCTCTCAGGTGTGTATATTTTATAGGCAAACTAAGTCAGACTGGTTATTTAAAACATTTTCAGAAAGCTCCTTCAAGGCTACAGAAGACATAATATAGATATTTTCACATAGTGAGGAATAAAACAGATTTTTGTGTGTGAAAAAATGTGTATTGCTCCTTTAATTCAGGTGTAAATGGGGGGAAACATATACAGTAAGCGTGCTTTGTTTCCTCTGGATAACAGGCGTCCGGAGTGTGGCGAGCTGCTTCGTAGTTCCCATGGCGACAGGAATGAGCTTGACTCTGTGCTTCCTGACGCTTCGGCATCGGAGACCCAAAGCCCGCTACATCATCTGGCCTCGCATTGACCAGAAGTCCTGTTTCAAAGCCATGATCACAGCAGGTGTTAACGTGTTTCCCATCTCCTGTCATCCTCACATCCTGCTCACAGATGGGACTTCTGTCAGAGACATGGCAGCGGATATTATCATCTGTTTTTAGTTAGAAATAGTTTTACCGTGCCACGTTAGGTGTCTTTGTTGAGTAGAAACACGTACGATCGCTCTCTGTTGCTCATGTCCGACTGTTTCCTCAGGCTTTGAACCGGTGGTGGTGGAGAATGTTCTCGAGGGCGATGAGTTGCGGACGGACTTGGAGGCAGTTGAGCGCAAGATCGAGGAGCTGGGAGCCGATAACGTCCTGTGTGTTCATTCAACAACGTCCTGCTTTGCCCCGCGGGTCCCCGACCGGTAAAATACGTTATTACTTACCCCATTAGGTACTTCTGTCGACGTCACAGTGGATGATTTCTAAATGCCAGTAAAGTTTAATTCTTATGAATTGTCTTGTCTTGTAGGCTTGAGGAACTGGCCACTATGTGTGCCAAATATAACATTCCCCACATAGTTAACAATGCGTACGGAGTGCAGTCGTCCAAATGCATGCACCTCATACAGCAGGTACGTGGCAGTCATCCCGGATCCATGTGTCGCTTGTAGAATACTTGTACTTGTCTACACTTGTGGAGTAATTGCATGTGGAAGCTTGAACTGAAGCTCAACTCTGATGGCAAATGTATGATGTCGAAGTGTTTACTGTCACTTGAGCGGTTAATTACACGTTTAATCGGACTGTGTTTCATCAGGGAGCTCGTGTGGGAAGAATCGATGCCTTTGTACAGAGCGTGGACAAGAACTTCATGGTTCCAGTAGGTGGCGCCATAATAGCAGGATTTGATGAGCCTTTCATACAGGAGATAAGCAAGATGTACCCAGGTGAGTGTTGATACCACTGTGGTACTTGATATCGTGGAAGTCATTGATAAGATAATAGATGAGTGGATTTCATTCATCTGCCACCATTAAAATATGCAGAATTTGAGAAATGAATACATGATTGACATAATTAATGGAGTCAATAAATGACAAGAAAGTTATTAAAAAAAAGATGAAGACTGCTTCTTTTGTTTACCCTTTTTCCTAATAAGAAAGATTTGTTTTTCATTACTGTTTGTTTTTAATGATTACAGCTCATTTTTCACTTGTCTCCAGTTTTTATTAAGCTGCGGATGAAAAGTTATTATTTTAAAATAATTTTCCAAAATGTTTTGTCATATTCTCTCATAAATGCTGAAATAAATAAAATAAGCTATCTATAAGCTATAATATTATGTAAACACAGAGCAGCGGGCGAAAAGACTCGGCTTGTTTTAGGTATAGTCTTAAAAAAATACGATGATTTAAAGGTAAAAGCTGTATATTTTTTATATTAACAATGTGTTAATGTGTCTCAGTACCTTCAAACTTCTTTGTGTCCACCTGTTTCTTTATTCCGACTCACTGATCTCAAACAGGAGTGAGTAGACTTTTCCACTAGGATTATTTTTTCTGTGGCACATTTAGCGAGCTTGTGAGTATTCACAGCATTAGGTTAATGTTTGTGAGATGGACTGAAGGCCACATGTTCATCGTGATGAAGGAACATGTCACAGTGTCACAGTGCAGCAGCGTGACTCAATGATGTGATTTTCAGAGGAATAAACGATATCAATATGATGACAGTAAAAAAAATAAAGAATATCCATCGTTTAAATCAAGAAATGTGGCAGAAAGTTAACTAACTTGACTTTGTCCTGGTGGCTTTTTGCAGCTAAGGGTTACATGAATCAGAATAATAAACATCAAAAATAAAAACTGATTGACTTTTGATTCAGAATCAACATGGTGACCCCTCTGTTACCATCCCACTCACAGATACACAGCCTCAGTTTTCAAACAGTGATAGACAACTACATGAGATGCTTCACCTTCACAGCCACTGCTGCTTAGAAGTGTTTCAGCCTACAATTAGCTGCGCACACATCAGATTTTGTCTGGTTTCTATAGCTGCCTAACAGAGTCACTCCTCGACCTTCTTTGTCCAGGTCGAGCATCGGCCTCGCCTTCCCTTGACGTCCTCATTACCCTCCTCACTCTGGGAGCAAGCGGCTACAAGAAACTGCTGTCTGAAAGAAAGGTGAGCGCATGCAAACGCCACCTTTATGAGGCTGAGTGTTTTAATATATGGGTGTGGAAAACACTGCAGCAATGTCAGTGTGAATATGTTCCTGTGCGTGCTCAGTCGACATCTTTCCCCCGAAGAAGGGAGGAAAAAAAAAAGAAGAGCCACAGCTTACATAAGTTGTATTGAATTGCAGCAGATCACATGTTATGACTGTGTGTGTGTGTACCTGCATTCTGACGGAGGACTGAGACTGGAGCGAGCATTGAGCTTTGCGGAGGGGAGGAGTATGCTATAGCAAGATAAAATTGATCCAGAAGTTTCAGAAAACATCCCCTGGTGGCTCGCTGCTTTAAAGCAGAGTTGCTCACAATGCAGCATCCCCCTCTTCTCTTCAAACGGCAGCAGGCACTGCAGCATTCTCACACCTCACAAGTGCTCTTTCACAAATGTACTGTAAACGTTCCCGATTCTTTCTGTTCCTAAAAGATTCAGAAATAAGTGACTCCTACTCCTACATCATCACACGCCAGACACAAACATTTATATAACACCCAAAATGCCATTAGCGTAAAAACTGACTCCGTAGCAGAAAGGCATACCTAGGAAATACCTCTGGCCTTTCGCCTGACCCGACGCCATCAGCGTTCATCGATTTCTCCCGGTCCACACTATGCATAATTAATGTACAGGACCAGTTTTCCACATTGTCTGCAAAACTGAGTGATTTCCTCACATCCCCCACACCCACCCTGTTGGGGAGGGGGGGTCAAAATCTATAAATAATTCAGACGTTTCATCTGTTGAGATTCATTTACAGCCTCACGTCACCATTTTAGAAAACTGTCTGGATTCTGAAAAGAACCAACCGATGATGTGTGCTTTTTGGTGAGGATGGGGTTTAGTCATCACACACACACACACACACACACACACACACACACACACTTATTGTCTGCAGAGCCGTTGCCATGCACTCTCTCCACCACTTGCCGCTCCCCCCTTCTCCTCACCAGGGATGATAAAGTCATCCATTGTTATTAGAGAACAAGGAACACTTGGAGACACTTGACATCATTGAACGGCTATTCGTGTTTTCACTCATGACAGAGAAAATATTTTCCCTCTCGATGCTTTCAAATTGGGAAAGTATGAGTCAGCAAGAGTACGCTCATATACACGCACACACACACGCACTGTTGCAGTGAGCAGATCCTTTAATGTGCGATGCTTCTCTGGGGAGCCAGCAACAAAAACACTGCGACTTGTTCTTGTGCTGCTGCTCCACCTGGCCTGGGCTCCATCCTAACATCTGTGTCCGCGACTCCATCAGTCTTCCACACACTGCTGTGAGACCTCGAACTAAACACACTTTGTCAGCGTACTTTAAACATGTGGATGTTAGACTCTCAGGATAAAAGCATCTGTTTCCGCCTCTCCTGCCTCGCTAATTGATCTCAGAGGTGAGTGTGGAACGCGAGTAGAAATCCTTGCCAGAGAGGAAGTGGACACCTTGTCTGTGCTGAAGCTTGGAGGGAAACACACACAGGCAGGCTGGGGAAGGAGTGAAGGGGGAGGGTTTCGGACATGGACCGGCCTGCCTTGCGGACAGATTTGCTTGTTTAGCAATAAACCCAAGGCTGCTGCTGCTAAAATAAGGCTGTGGCAGAGATTGAAAGGAGCATTGTGCTGCTATTTTTAGCTCTTTCGTGTGGCCCCTGCTCCCCTCTCGTTCTTCTCTCAGTGCCTCTTCTCTGTGTCTGCGTATCCTGCAGGAGATTTATTCGTTCCTGGCTCAGGAGCTGAAGAGTCTGGCCTCTGCACACGGGGAGAGATTGCTCCACACCCCACATAACCCCATTTCACTGGGTAAGCTCAATGTGCTGGCTCCAAACAATTTTGTCTTTGTGTTTTGGTTTATTTTTGAGGGGATTACGTGATTAAAGCTTAATTTCTGACCTTTTTATTCGGATATTTCCTTCATTTTTAATATTTAATGTCATCATTTTGTTTATTTGTGTTGCGTGTGGCATCTCTCTCCTGCAGCCATGTCTCTGGACGGTCTCCAGGCTGAGAGCGACAAGGCGGTGACTCACCTTGGCTCCATGTTGTTCACCCGGCAGGTGTCTGGAGCCAGGTATGAAAACTTTCAACGGCCGTGGCCACAATCTGGCCCAGAATAGGAAACATGGGGAGAAAAGGGAAAAACAAGAGGGCGTGGAGGTGTTTGTGTATTGGGGGAGTGTCTTTGCATCACGACGGTCAAAAATGGGTTTGTCCACGTCCTCAAACACTGAGGGGGACGAGCTGCGTGTTGCCAAACAAAATGGCCAGTTGGAATCAGCAATCAGCCAGATGGATCTGCTGAATATGGTGCAGCTGAAGCTACTTTAGTTGATTAAACTGCCCATCCTGTCAGGGGCCGCCTCCCAATCTAATAGGATGGTTTCCATTATGATCCACAGAGCGACGTCTCCGCAGCGGACACACACTGTGACGCAGCATTGACAGCCATGTCCTTGCTCGCACTGCTGGTGTTTTCTCACAGCGACGGGGAGGCGGATTTGTGAATTCTTCTTTGTTGCCTTCTGCCTCAGTCGCTCATGGCTGCCAGAATACAGAATTTCAAGTTTGGGGGCTGCTTTTTGTTTCCCTCCAATAGTTTTTGACCAAGCATGGGAGCCCATGTAAATATTTTAAATATCCGGGATGAATGATTTATTCGGGTCATTCTGTCCTCCTTGTTTTTGAGTTTCTAATGCACTCATGGCTCAATTGCATTAAAGAGCATAAAATAAACACACACTCCCTTCCTTCCTTTCTCTCTTGATTTCTATCAACTCAACATCTCTTCCATGGTCAGAGTGCAGAGCTGACTCACATCTTCTGAGCTTCTCGCCTGCTGAAGGAGATGCGCTGAGGTGCATGCTCCAATGACACATATTAATCCTTTAATTTATAGCAGCATAACATTTAATAAATAAAGTATTTCCAGTGCTAACCATGAATACTGTATGAACAAGCTGGCTTTTTCTTCCACATCAACAATGAGCTAATCTCTCTAATCAGCACTACAGATTAATAGAGATGTATATCTTATTACAATGCATTTCCCTTCCATAATGGACTGTCATACACGAAGAATAATAGCTAGCCAGTAATTGATTTCAAATGAAAGTGAGTCTAAACTCTGCTGACGGTGATGCAGCCCTGCCACATTTCAAAGGCATATGTATTGCTTACAGTTTTGCAGGGTTTCACACTTTGAAACCAGCGACAGCTCAGAGGTTTAGCAGTTTCTTGCATCAAATATCCACCTCTGGAAATACACAAGGTTGCATTATGTTGACAATGCAGCGCTGCCTTGTGTCTCTCATTTCTGCTTAAAAGAGTCTGGAGAGGAGAGCAGAACTGCCAGTGGCTACCAATAAAATAGGGCCAACAATTGAACACATGACTACTTTAATTTGACAGGGTTTGCTCCGAAATTAGAATTTTGACCCAACTCTGCCGTCCCCTCAGTTCTAGAGAGGTTTATAGTGTCTTCAGTGGATTCCTTTGGTTATCTGTTTCGGTTCGGGGCTCCCTAAAAGCTTTTTTCTCCCGAGTGGGTTTGGTTTTGCAGGATGTAGTAGAGTGCATATTGTTTTGGAAGTTAGTGTATGTAACCTTAGTTGTGTGCATGGAAGGTGATATTCTGCCTTGCATGACCGTTTGGGTTGCTTCATGAGAAGTTTTCTGCTGGTAAACCTTTAGGAAGGTCAGTCTGTAGGTGATTGAAATGATGTGCCAAGCAAGTTGGTACTGAATTTGGCTCGACCACAGTTTGTATCCTGCATGGAAGTTTGGGTTTTGTTTTATGGCTTTTTATCATTAGACTTTGTGAATATATTGTTTTCAGGTATTTACATGAATATTTCCAATATCAACAGCAGTATGGTTACGTTCAGGCAATAAAACCACTTGGTTAGATTAAAGAAATAGGTTTTAGAAAAGATTGTGGTCCAGATTTAAATGAATAAGTCGGCGTTCACTCTTGGTTTTAAATTGGACGGGAGCAGCAACGATCACCTTTAATGAAAATGATTGACGTTAAAAATGAATAGACACTTATTCAAGTCAAGGTATCGCTCTCTGTACGAGTAACATCCGAGGTAATAGTAAAAACTAGTTGTTTCTTGTCATGAATACTTATCATTGGTTGTTTTTCACACTTGTTTCCAGGGTAATACCGCTGGGCAAGGAGCAGACCATCAGCGGACACACGTTCCGCGGCTTCATGTCGCACTCGGAGGAATACCCCTGTCCTTACCTCAATGCTGCCTCGGCTGTGGGAATCACGCGTGACGATGTGACACTGTGCATCAAAAGGCTCGACAAGTGCCTGAAGACCCTGAAGAAAGATGGAAATGCTGCGAAAAGTAGTCAGCCAGAATATCCGTCGTGCCAGGAGGACGCTACTGGAGAATGACCGAGCAGGAAAGAAACACTTGAACTGTGACGGGATTTCAACTTGGATTGAGGCCTGTGCTGCCTGCTCTGACTTATTGCCTGATTTGAACTGTGTGTGTGTTTTGAATGGCACTTGCTGATTGATTATCAATTCAGACATTGACTTGAACTCTGCATTAACAGCTAATGATGAAACTGTGCAGGTGTTCATTACAAACGAATATGACACAAGCTGATTTTAAGGCCGTCCTCTGTGAAAGTTTGCTAATAAGTAGACGTACGAACAAAAGCTGCATACAAATGATTCTCAGGAGCAGATGGTTGTTCACCACTGATCTAAAATTAGAACAAAGTGCATTGCCTGTATATACTGAAAATGCTGTTCTGTATGATGGATGTTTTGACTTAAAATAGATTATAAATCGACCATTTCCAAAGACCTTTCTTTTCTTTAATCCTCAAAAACACATCCGTTTTCTGACACTGTCCACTGCTGCAGCACTGTATTCTCACTCCGTCTGAAACACTCTGTTTTAGCTCCCGTCACTGTAAGCCCCCCCCCCCCAAATACCAAGTCTCCTCTGATTGGTCAGCTCACACACGCCTGAGCCAGCACTGCTAACAACAACAACAACAGAGCAGCTTCTCAAAATGACTCCCTATGTACCAAACTAAGCTCCAGGCATTAATTATGTGGATGCATGACATGGTGACATAGTGTGATGTCACAGAATTAAAGGCCGGACTTCTGACGAGGCGTTTCAGGAGCAGTGGTTTCTGTGGGAGAGAGGAGCTTCTGTTGGTGCCGCCTCAATGTTCCAGATCTTTGACAAGCACTAAAACCTCTACAGGGAAGATATTCAATCTAATATTCTATAAATTAGTGAGTGTTTCAGTCTGAAAACAATGCCAGAGTTCTGTTTGGGGAATACATTAGGATCCTCCGCTCGCTGTTACATGAAGCGATATAGCTTTATAATGTAATATGTTGTGCAGTGTGTTGTAATGTGATACAAAAGCCTTTGAGCCATTAACTCCATTTGAACCCAGTCTATTGAACTAGCTCATCGACTTCAGGCTCTGGAACAGATCGCAAGGAAGAGACGCCGAGTGAAGCACAAACAGAAATAACTCTGGCGTGTAGTAAACAAAGTTATGTCCGCTGATGCGTGTTACATTAAAGATTTAATACATATGTAGCAAACTGTAATTTACTGTAACACAGTGTATGAGGAATATGGCTCGCAGAACTTCAAGGGATTTGATGTGTAATCACACAAGTCTCCTCTGTGAGGTCTTACTTTTGTCTTATTCCCTCTGCTCTCCTATCACAGTCATTAGGAAGCAGAGCTCGTTGTGCCCCGAGGCACAAAAATAGACTCCCACTAAAGCCTCACTGACTGATGACTAATCTATATTTCGATACTGCACTGTCCAAGTTCTTCCTGCGCCCTCCCCTTCATCTGCTGCGGATTATCAAGGTTGATTGCTCTTTGAAAAGCTTGAAGCATGTGAAGTAGATGCTGCCGCGCGCTGCACAGATCAAACACTCGCGTCCGGATGGGAACTGGAAGTACCAGCTCTCATAGTTTGCTGCACATGGCGCTCGGCCCAGGTGTGCTCGGGTGAAGCGATGTACACGTCGTGGGTTACGACTGCAATTTGTAATGCAGGTCTGACGCACGTGTAGCAGCAGCACAAGCAAATCCACCCAGCAGCGTTTGAAAGTGGGCTGGAGTCAGACAGATAAGGCTGCTGTGTCAGCACACTTCCACTGTTCCCGAACCGTACTGAGCCATTAACAACATATAGTGGAAAAACACTGTGCGGTGTGACAGCGCCGGTACAGTGCAGCACTCTGAAAAACAGAAGGTGGCATTCAACTGTGTGTGCAGTTCAGCTGTAGATGATTGTGGATGTGAAACGATTTGTTGGGCTCACATGAACGCAGCTGGTCGCTTCTCAGTATGCAGAACTATTGAGCACAGGGATCTAATGGCTGTATGGCTCTAAAATGATAAATGATACTCAACTGAATCAGCAGGTTAAATGTTGTTCTCTATTTTATAGCTTATTGCAGTACAAATAATAGTTTTTTAGTAATTGGATTTTATGGTTTTTTGTATGGACTCCACAAGTCTATCCAAAACCTGATGACTCATGTTATCCCAGCATGATTTGATTATTTTGATGCATTCCCTTAAAAGCCTTTAGCCTTAACCATGATTTGACTTGATACTGCAGCTGGATAATGACTCAAAACACCTCAGAGGTTTGCAAAAACTACCCGAAGACCAAAGAAGATCATGGAGTCCACATTTATGGGGTCACTTGAAAAACTAAGAGAGCCGAGCCTTCTGCGACAGAACAAGAAGCTTTGAGAAACACCGTCAGATCATGCTGGGATGACATGAGGCGCCGGGTTTTACACAAACTGGCTGCAAAAAAGTTCATGTATTGGTCTTAATATACCTGTTTTTGTCAACACCAACACAAGTTCCCGATGTCTTACTAAAAATACCTGGTGGTGTCACACTTACTAATGTTGAAACATCGTCTCACGTCTCATGAAATAAAAAAATCGCTAAAATCCAAGTAATATGAACGCAATGTGACATTATTGCAGAAACGTCAAGTCACTTAGAGATTTGAACGTATGAGTGGATTGCAGAAACGTAAACTGCCAACTTTTCATTCTGGCCTCTGCTTTTGCAGTTTGTTGCATTGTGTCCCTTTGGTTGTTACCGTCTTCTTGGACTTCTTACATCATCAGATATTTCGTAACCAAGCCATCTCCACATTACTGAAGTCGATCTCCTTTTTGGAACAATCTACTCCAGCAGCGAGTCAGCAGCAATGTTACTTTTGCTTTCGTCCATGGTTGTCGACGTGAAAGTTCTTATTGAATCGTGGCATTATTCTGACTCGAGTTCAAATGCCAAAAATGTCTTCCAGTATTCTTTCACGTGGTGAAGAATGTCATCACAGAAATACATAATATCCCAAAGGTTTTCCTGTCCCGTCTCTCCCCTGTCTGTCACGAGTTTCCCCATCTTCTGCTGATGTTGCAGAGACGCTGTGGGGATCGAGAGACAGTCAGACTCACTTTCCTGTGCTGGCCCGTTTGAAAGCAACCCCCCCTCTATTGATCAACTCTGCTGCAGTGTGTAAATCAGAAAAAGGGCTGCCACCGAGAAACTCGAACAGGGCATCTGTCTATTTATTTTGAATCAATCTACTTATCAGTGAGATGGCCGCAAAAACGGAAGCAGCTCAGGTAAACTGAACTTTGAGGGGATGGTTAGTTTACCTTCATCCCTCCTCACCAAAATAGACAGCTTTTAAAAATATTCCTCCTGCATCTGCACTCCACACACTCGATCATCAGTCTAAGTACCCCAGGGATGCTGCTGGATGACAAACAGCCCTTCGCTCGTGGCTCTCAGCAGCTGCCAGCGAGGGTTCAGTGATGATTGAGAACCGGAGCGCCACAAACAGGGCCTGAGATTAACAGACCTTTAGTTCACCAGGAGGCTCACAAGATACCAGGCTGGCACCAGTTAGGATGCTGCACCTGGCTGGTGCTCAGGGACCAACCTGTTGGCAGCCTCAGCTTCAGTGTTATGTAATCGTATCGACCTAGTCCTGTATCTTTCTTACGGCAAACTCTTCAGGTAACCTGTAGAGCAGCTGATGATTAAACATTTGTCGCAGCCAATCAGATGCATGGAAACAAACAATGCCAGCTTTGTTCTTGTTTGCACTCTTGATGGATGCAAATAAATGAAATAATGTCACAGTATAAAATGAAGTTACTGCGAGTTGGATGAAATTGTTTGACGTGATCTAGTCAAAACCTGACCTGCCTGTTGAAGTTTTCCGATGTGGAGATATTCGAGAGGAAAACCGATAATAAGATCTGTATAATTTGGTTAAGTGGAAAGGGAGTCCCATTTTCTTTATTATGATACCTACTGTGATGATTTAAGAATGTAAAATGTTTTTGAAAACGACCCTGGAATGTTCTAGATGAAGGCGAACCAGCAGGATTTGTTCATGACATTTCTGCCTCGATTATGTTCACAGACAATGTTTCTCTTTCTTTGAAGGAAAAACTACATTTATATCGTCGCAGAGAGGTTTAAGGCTCGATGGTGAACATATAAAATGCAGAAGTATCACACCAGAGTCAAGGGTTCCCTTTCTAACCAGGCTGTGGTTACGTTTAGGCAAAGGCACCTTAGGTTAGGGTTAGGTCAAGATTGCTAAGTTTATGTTCTATTAAAACAGACCATAGCCTTTCCCTAGCCTTTGCCAAGTACTGCCAGTGCTTGGAAAGGTTAGATAATCCTTTGTTCACTTCAACCCAAATGCCAGAATAAATGTTGGCAAATCCACTCGGTTAAGGTTAGGAGAAGATTGTGTACATAGATGGCTTTAAATGTCTCAAAATCTTCTCCGAAATATGTGGTTTTGTTGCTACTGTCACGGCAGGAAAATGTCCTCATGTCTCAATTAAAATGCCCAGTGGATTCACTTCACAAATGTTGAATCATAGTCTAGAACAGTACACTACAACATCTTCTCACCTTGCTGTAAATAGTTTCTAGAAGATAGAGTTGATCAGAATCTGAGCTGAGCTTTGGAGTATTAGGACTTTTGCAATGGCTGCAAAAAAAATAGTGTACCCACATGTCTTTGACTCAATGAAAGTCTCATGTTTGATACGGTTTTGAATCTTTAAAATGCTCCTTTCTATCTTCTTGCCTGTGGATTACAGCAACCACTTATTTTTATTTGGATATATATTTATATTTTGGAATTTTCAAAGATGATTACAGCAGGTGAAAATTCACTGTTAAGACGTTGAGATTCAAAGACATCCGCAGTATCTCCTTAAGTTCATTTTTTAATTAGATGCTGATTACAAAAGAAGAGATGTGATTTATGGAAAAATAATTTTCTCAAGTACTGCAAAGTATAATGAAGTTCGCTAGCGCGGAGGCGGAATGTCTCCCCTCTGACTCACTGAGCTAAATTGTCATCTTGATGATCACAGTCCCGTAATGGTAGAGCCATTGGAAAAAAACAGGAAAAACTGGAAATGTTTAGGCAAGACGTCCCATCTGATCAGTATCATGTTGTGTCAGTGATCTGTGAATTTTGCTTTTGTTCAACCGGTGTGTGAATTATTGCTCTTTCTTTTTTAAAAAGGCATGTTGGATTCATGAGTTTGTGGTGTCCTGTAAGGCCACCTGGGCTGAGCACAGCTTTACACGATTAAATAATACAATGTCATTTATTCATGCGTTGCAATCAAATCCAAATAGAAGCTTTAAAGTAGGACAGAGTGGTATTGTTGTATTTCATTATTACAGTCAAATCGAAGAGGCCTGTGGGCTTCTGTTGAATATGTTCAATCTAAAACTTTTCTTTACTGGCGGATATCTGATTTTTTCACTGAGGTCCAGAACTCCCTGTGCATATACTGCAAACACACTGAGTGTATCTGACTGTAAGCACTCAGACAGCCACTGTACAGCTGAGCAGACCGCCTCAGAGGCGCTGTCCATGGTGCTGCAGCTATGCGCCTCAGAGAGCCTCTGTATGGAGGAGGGGTCCTACAGCCCGGTATGTCAGTGTACATGTTCCCATGTAACAGAACCAGAATCACCTCCTGGAGGCTCGGCTTCATACAGACAGCTCTCACTGTGAACGCCAGAATCCAGCGGCGTGTGTGTCCACTTATGTCACACAACAGCAACAAAATGCATTTATGTGTGTGTGTGTAGCTGACGTCACTGGACATGTATTTATGGAATCTAAATAATGCACGATGGACAGGACTCGGTTTATCTGCTCATATAATAGAACCAATGGCCCATAAATGCCAAATATGTTTTTAAAATCGTCACATTTACGCGCTTTGATAAACTGCACGTGAGGCGTTCAGGTACCAGTTCCTCTGCGGCAGCCTCAGAACGCCTCCTTTGGTTTTGTTTTGGGTTTTTTTTTTCTTCTTCTTCTTCGTCTTCTTTTTTTTTTGTAAATCGGTGTATAGTGCGTGGCTGTTTAACCAACAGCCCTCCGACTGGAGCCCTGACTTAATAAATAATTAAAGTGGACGGAGCGGAGCTGCAGCTGATTTGCTGATGTCAGGGAGCCAGTGCAGCATTTCATGGTGCAGGGTGTAAACGCGCGGTGCCATCTGCCTCGATCGGTGCTCCTCAGCGAACCTCACACATGCGAGCCCGGCAAGAAAGATGCTGCCAACTCTCAAGATCTGGGCATTGTTCTGCGTGTCGCTGAGCTTCCTGTCTCAGCCGGGTCATTTAAAGAAGGCTTTCCGATGCCCTTCAACATGCAGCTGCTCCAGGGAGTCTATCATTTGCGTCGGGTCCTCCTATGTCCCGAGGATCACCCCCTACGACATCAGTTCTCTGTGAGTAGCCTCTGTATATGATGGTTTTCTCTCACCAAACGACAGATGTGTAGACAATGCATGCATGTGCAGCAATACGGGCTCATTAAGTTTGATTCCACTCTGTGTGTTATAACGCACAGCATCGTAATGAGAGCTGGTGTTTGCAAGGCGATGCGGTCCTGACTCCTCTCCTCCTCCTCCCGTTAATCACTTCTCAGCATTTCATTTTGCTTTGCAGGGCTCCACATTCATCTCTCTGCTTCTCCCCTTGCAGGAGTATCGTCAATGGGACTTTCTCCGAGGTCAAGGAGGCGATGTTCGCTCACATGCCATCTCTCCAGCTACTGTAAGAGCACTTCAGCTGCATGTTATTGCATCTTTATTATAAGGCGTTGATGAGTTTGGGCCCTCATCGAGCCAAGGGCTCCTGGTGGGACAGAGCAATGCACGCAGATAGATTCAAAACTTATTTCAAATATGTCTTTCATGACTGCGTGTTACAGTTCAGACAGAAATATCAAACTAACTATTAATTAATGAAAGGTTTTATCCTCCTGAGGCACATGTATGTCCATTAACCAACTTCCTTAACACAGAAAAGCATTTTGTTGAAGTCTGCTTGGTCCACATCAAAGCAATAAGCAGTTAAAAGAGCCGGACACCTGGAAATAAATAATAGAAATCTGTAGAGTTGAGCTTTCAGTGCAGTCCCGGACCATAACGTACCTCCCAGGGTCCATCAGTGTTCCACTGTGACGCCAGCCTAAACAAAGGCGTGGCAGATACAGAGCAGAGCCGTAACATGCCTGATGATCTCAAGTGATCAAGCTTCTTTTACAGGGTTGTGCAGTGAAATGACTCATGGAGCCTCCTCGTGCTACACAAACACTCACATGAGAATGTAATAAAACTATATATACAGTTGCTCATGCACATATGCACCTACAAAGTACCCCGCTAGATGCATATTGTGGTCAGACTGCAGCCTAGTATTTCCTTTTTCTCACCATTCCCCCTTAAAACTGAATATTTTCAATATGCTATTGGTCTTTTACAGTTTGTCCGGTAACTGCGTCCTTAAATGGTGATAAAGACCATCAAATACGGTGATATTATAACATGTCATGTTTGGGCTCAGAGCATTAAGCTCCATTTAGCTCACTGAGTGGACTTTGTTTGCTAAATAACAATCTTACAAGGCAGAAGCCTAAAATGGTGTGTCGTGTTAGCAGTCAGCATCTGTTAATGTCTGTTATTATTCATTCCAGGCTTTTGAATTCCAATTCTCTCACAACTGTAAGGGATGATGCATTCTCAGGCCTTCCACATCTGGAGTATCTGTAAGTTCCCCTATTGTTTCAGTGCTACAAAGGCATTCAGTGAATTAGTGTTCAGCGCTCATCAGTTTGGCCACACAGCATTTCTGCACCCTTAATTCAATCAGCTGTAACTGGATTAAATGGCACAATTCAAGCCCACATAATAAAATAGTCTTTCAGTGTTGCTGTTATGCACATGAGGTTATGTGGTTGGATGTTGGTCTGTCAGTGAGTGGTTGAGGCAGGAATGTATCGACCGTACGCCCTCCAGTGGTTCAACTTGTGCATGAACAGAATCACCTCAATTTGTCAACAAAATAATTTGTACAATTGTGTTGTTTATTACAATTCCTCAAGCCTGACTGGACTAAAACTTGCCATATATTTTTTTAATGAAAAGGATGTTGTCCAAACAAAAAGATTTGACCTTAAAGGTGCTCTATGTAGTTTTGGGGAAGAAATTTTAATCAGCAGAGAAAGGTCTTAATTGACTGATTGTCATGCCAAAACAAATTCAATGAACTCTCTCTGTTTTCATAACTGGATAAACTGAATAAACAAATTAACCTTCATACTGTTTTACTTTGTTTATATGTGGCGGACCCTGCCACCTTTCTAGCTTCAAACAGTGTTCTGGGGATGTTTATTCAGATATGGAAAAGATTAATATTTCTGAGTTTGTATTATTACCTCATTAATACTGTTAATATTATAATCCAAGTTGAACTCCATAGTGCCTCTTTATCCTCAAATAATTGAGCCAGTTAAACGTCTAATAGCTGTTGCAGCTGTTCATTAAACAAATATAGATGTCTGTGCATAACATTTACAAAAATATCTGCACTTCATTTTGTTAAAACTGCACTAAATGATGCAGAATCTGAAACAGAAGTTGTGACTTGATGTTGATGGCAGAAACGTGCTGATTACGATTTTAGTATATGTATGTACTATATTTCTTAAAGTAGGATTTCTTTAGCTACGTATAATATAATTCATGTAAAAAACAACCTAGATCTAACATGCCTTTTCTTCCACAGGTTCATTGAGAGTAATAAGATAGAAACCACGTCCAAATATGCCTTCAGAGGACTCAGGGACCTGACTCACTTGTAAGTTCCAATCTTTAAAATCATTTCCAAAGAAAGACTATTGAAACGGCTATTTGGTGATATTTTTATGCTGAAAGCCATTTTGATTTTGAAATGTATGTGATGTTTAATAGTTATCTGTTCAATGAAGGATTAAAGGAACAGTTGGCCCAAAAGTGAAAACTGAACTAGATGTGTTACAATGAGAAAATAAATAAATAAATAAACTGGCTCGATGCAGCTCTGTAATTAAAGTCTTCATTTGGGAATCCTGAAAAATGACTCATGATAATAATGATAATAATAATGACTGAATTTTCATTATTGTGTGAACTGTTCCTTTAAGGGTAACAGTGTTGAACACTGATGGAAATATAGAGTCTATAAGGATGATTTTCAGTTTTTATTTTTGAGTTGTCCGGACATTATTTTGACATGTGCACAACATGTGTATCATGTTTTTCCGTTGTCCTGTAGTGGAATTATGGTATTCCTAATTGTGTTATTTCCTATTTTGATTCTCTGCTGTTGTTTCTAGGTCTTTGGCAAACAACAACATAAAAGCTTTGCCCAGAGATCTCTTCATTGACTTGGATTCACTCATAGAGCTGTAAGTTCGTCACTCACTTACAAGTACTAGAAAAACTGTGTAACATCCTCTGATTGTTCTTAATGATCTGTGTCAAGAATTTTTGTTGACTCGTTAAGAGAGAAGAAATATCTTCTTCATCCTTTTTTGACTATGAATGTGTCCTCCGGCTTGTCTTCTTTGGTTCTCTGTAATGACAGCACCTCTCCTCTGCAGGGATCTGCGAGGTAATGCCTTTGAGTGTGACTGCCGTGCCAAGTGGCTGATGACGTGGCTGAAGAACACCAATGCCACGGTGTCGGATGTCGTGTGTGCCGGACCGGAGGACCTGAAGGACAAGAGACTCAATGATATGACCAGCCTGCACAACGAATGCGTCTCAACAGGTGAGAAAAAACCCTGAGCCAGCTGTCCTCGTCTCTGGTCTAACTAGGATCAGTGTCGGGTGACTCAGTTAGGTCATCCAGAGAAGGGTGGAGATAAAGCAAAAGTGGAGTTTTCTCTTTTTAAATTAAGAATGTGCCTCTCCACAGATTTCGTCCTCCATCAGTCCGTGGCATCTGAGTCCCTCTCTGTAGACACATTCAGCTATAAGAACGATGTCTATGTGACCATTGCTGCACCCAGCACTGACAACTGCATGGTTTTCCAATGGGACCACATAGAAATGAACTTCAGGACGTATGATAACATCACAGGTATGACAACGTCTCGATGAAGTTCCTCAGAGTACCCCGGTTGAGTTTTACACTCATGCTGGCCTTTTTCTATCCTTTCCCCTTTCTAACAGGTCAGTCCATCGTGGGCTGCAAGTCCGTTGTCATCCAGGACCAGGTGTTTGTCATCGTGGCTCAGCTCTTTGGTGGTTCCCACATCTACAAGTTCGATGAGGACCAGAGCAGGTTCAGCAAGTTCCAGGACATCGAGGTGTCCAAGATCTCCAAGCCCAATGACATCGAGGCATTCCAGATTGGTTCTGACTGGTTCTTTGTGATTGCTGACAGCTCAAAGGCGGGCCTGTCCACCCTCTACAAGTGGAACGATAAGGGCTTTTATTCCTACCAGTCGCTGCACGAGTGGTACCGCGATACAGATGCAGAGTTCTTGGACTTGGATGGGAAGGCCCACCTTATCTTGGCAAGCCGCTCACAGGTGCCTGTGATCTACCAGTGGAGCCGGAGCAACCAGAAGTTTGTCCTGCAGGGCGAGATCCCCAACATGGAGGACGTTGTAGCTGTAAAGCACTTCCGGATCAAGGAGGAACTCTACCTGGCTATGACACGTTATATCGGTGACTCCAAAGTTCTACGTTGGGGTGCCAAACAATTTGCAGAGATCCAGGCTTTGCCCTCTCGAGGCTCCATGATTCTCCAGCCGTTCCTTTTCAAAGAGCGCTACTACCTGGCCCTGGGAAGCGATTACACCTTCTCCCAGATCTACCTGTGGGATAATGAAGAGAAACTCTTTGAGCGCTTCAAGGAGGTGTACATCCAGGCGCCGCGCTCCTTCACTGTGGTTTCCACTGACCGCAGGGACTTCATCTTCACCTCGAGCTTCAAGGGAAACACGCAGATCTTTGAGCACATCATCATTGACTTGAGCTTGTGAGGGGCTGTGCCTTATTGCCTGTCCTGCAATCGAACGTCTTCCACGCAAAAGATATATTTGTGAAGGGAACAGACTTAATGAACTGACAAATATCAATTCCTACATAGTTTTCTGTCACAAATAAGAGCCGGGTCAAGTAGAGTTTGGAATCCTGTCAGTTTTTCAATGGCCTTGTCCTATTATCTGTTCTCATGGCCTCTCAGACTTTCAGAGATACGACCATTTCACAAAGAACGAGAGGGACAGTCAAGAGGGTGGACACTCGTACAAGGCAGCTGGTTATTCTCCTAATAATCCAGCCGACATTCCTGGGGTTGAAAATATTTGAAATACAATTTGATCTATTTGGATGTCTACATTTCGGTTTAATCTCCCCCGTGCTAATGGTTTTATACCCCAAAAATATACACCAGGACCTGAGAGAAGGATCATTGTACTACTGAGGGTGAAGCAGGTGTGGTTGCCACTTACCTCATGTCCTCTTACCCTGTGGTAATGTACAGTATGTTGCCTTATCAGCACTGGGGTTCTGTGTTCTGATGGGCCCACAGTGCCTCCCTCTGGCCGTGATAAAGTATCACACCCCTTTGCTTTTTCCATACAGGGAATGTCTTGAAAGCACAAACCTTTAATGTTCGTAGCTGAGACCCCAGCCCTTAGAGAGAGGTTGTCAAGTGGGAAAAGTTACTGTAGGTGCTATAAATTATGTTGCGTACAGTAAAAACACAAAAAAACAAGGACGTGTTTTGTTGTTTTTGGAGGTGAAATATTCAGGACTGGATATAGCTAATGCCTTTTTAGAAAAACACATATGAATGGAAAAAAATAAATCCCCATTTACAGATAGAAAACCTTTCAGAGGAAATATAAGTTGCCAAGCAGACAGAAGCTCTTTTTATCCATTCAGTGGGAATGACCTGTGTTTAGGTGATGTCAGGGAATTAAACCTACTAACAAGTTTGAAAAAAGAACCACCGTTGTTGGACTACTGATATTTTATCTTTTATTTTTAGGCTACAACTTTGAAAAAAAAAATAAAGGCTCCTCACAGCAGAAGTCAGCGGACAACAATAAAATTGAGGGAAACAATATGTTCATGTAAATATATCCACTCAAGTTGAGAGGCTTTTTCAGTCTGTCTTTTTGTTCTTTGAAAATACTGAATGTTGACTTACAAACTATGACATGTACATAAAACGAGGACTGCAATGCCACTACCTGTTTGTCACACAGAAGTCTGAACTGATCTTTGCACTTACTTTGAAAAAAAAACTTTACTGCAGCTTGCAAGAGCATGACATTCAAAAAAGGGTGTTTGCCAACTTCTTTTTAACGAACCTAATAAACAAGAAGTCTCAAAGTGCTTCTACTCATAAAGTGAATGGTATTGCAAAGAAAAAAAAACCTTAATGGAATATGCAAGCTTTACAACATGCAGATTCTTTTGTATGATTTTTGTTTTAAGCATATTGAATGTTACTCTCAAAATATACTGTACATTTAGTCAGCTGAGTATCAAAATAAATGTGTAAAAGTATGATTGTAAGATGTGTTTTATCATTCAGTGATCATTAGCATTAGAGCTCTGGCTCTATCAGTCACAGTTCATCTTCTCTCTAAGAAGTATTCATTACTTTGTTGCGGGGAAATCTCACAATATAATGACACAGTAACAAAGGACATTGGGATCTAAAAGCTGATATTTGTATGATGATGATTCAAATGAACATGTTAAACTGACAAGAGACAAACTTTTTGCTCTAGTTTATCACCATAAGTTGAGTGTTGAATGCACAATGTGACACACAGCAAAGCGTCACAGGTCAGAATTGAACCCTGGGCCACTGCAGTGAGGACACAGCCTCTCTACATGGGGCAGCACTAAACAACATTTTACCTTAAAAAATACAACAGCAAGGATTTATATTCTGATTTTATACAAGGAAATATTTTTATTCAAGGGAATAATGGAAATATCTGTGTGGTTACTGCAAGTATCTTTGTGCTTTACCACCATATATCTGACATGGTTTCAGCTCTAGTGTCTTTTAAGCCAAATATTAATTAAATGTTAATGTACAGAGAGGTTCAATTACTTTTTAACCTGCCCCATTCTTTAACCCAGAATAGTGTCTGCAGTGATTAATTAAGGCTGAATACAATCTTTGTAGACGTATGCAGACCATGATGACTGAAAGGTCACAGTTTAATGTTCAGGAAGTAAAGAGTAGAAGGGGAAAGTCCCCCCACATCCTGTTGAGGCCAAACTAATCTAGTCAAATAGGTATTTTCCTGTCAGTGACAGAGAGAGTCACAGGCAGGAAGAACTACAGATAAAGCACAGCATGTTAAGTTTTGATCGATAGGCTTCATACTACAGTGGACACCTCACTTCAACAAGTTAATTTTCTAACATTTCTCTTAACACTCACTTTCAAATTATATTGTGATTATATGTGTTTTGTTAGAAAAATCTGTGTCAAAGCAAAACCTTAATCTTGGCCAAATTTGGCCTGTTGGCCACACATCGGACAGCCCTGCTCTACAAGAATGACACCATCGGTGTTTAGATTTGCTCCATATAAATCTCACTGTCACCATGTTAGTTTATCTGCCACCAGGCACCACATTTCCTGGAAGAATGGAGGCTGACTGACAGTCGCTCTGGCAGTCTGGTGCAATTTCTATCTGCTTTTCACGACTCCATTATAACGGACGGAATGAACGATTAAACTCACATTTTGTCCAGAGTTGTCATAAGATAAAACTCTGAGGAAAACAAAGAGCAAGTCAGCTGTCTTTGCAACAGCAATGCCAACAATAATCCCACAAGTCTGTTTCAACTTTTTTGTGAAAGTCTGAAACATTTTAATGTCTTTCAGCTCATTGTTTTGGTTTTATACGAGCAACTTTACAGATGTGGTCCAGTCTCAGTGCTCACATCTACTTTGATCCCAGAAAGCTTGACAATGTTGTTCAGTTTGAAAATCAACTGCACGTCATACTTTACTACCAATATACACACAATACTACTTCATACACTATCATCACAAGAACAGGTCTGCATTACAGTTAGAGTTACATAATATGTCTTCGTATAATTAAATTGCTCACTTCAGTATAAGACAACTGATCCCATTTGAAGTCAGCAGGCTTCATATCCACATTGTGTGTTCGGCCATCAGAGCGTCTCAGCAGGAGGAGGAGCTTCACACTCCAGCAGAATCAAACAACTGTGAACCTTTGTCAGAGTGACTTCTTTCTCTTCCTGTTATCAGCTTCTTTGTTATCTATAAAGCTCAGGCATGGGAGGAGTTTAGATGTCAGGGAAATAAAACTAAATGATTCCAAATATGCACATATGCCATTTCTCCCATTCATATACATTTAAATAATAACAGATTGTGATGAAATAGGTTATTGTTCTTTATATAAGAATGATAGTATAACAAAATAAACAGTAACACAGTGTAATCATTTGTATTGTCAATGCTCAAACTCTACTTAGAGTATATTTTAGTTTCTTTAACAGGCCTATTTTAATCTTTCTCATAGATGATGTTGTATCTGTGTCATTACTACAAGCAGCTTTGTGCTTTAGAGCCATATATCTGACATGGTTTCAGCTCATTCTTTAACCCAGAATGATGCCTGCAGGTATTCTTTTAGGCTGGATAAAATCTTTGTAGATGTATGCAGACTATGATGATTGAACAGTCACAGACTAATGTTCAGGAAGTGAAGAGTAGAAGGGGAAAGTCCTCCCACATCCTGTCAAGGCCCAACCCATCATCTACTGGGTCTCTTCTTGTCTCGCGACAGAGAGAATCAGAAGCAGGAAGAACTCCAGATAAAGCACAGCATGTTGAGTTTTGATCGACGTAATTCATACAACCGTGGACACCTTACTTCAACATTGTAAGTTTATTTTCCTACCATTCTCTTAACACTCACCTTCAAATTATATCATAAAATAATCACTGTTCTCACCTTAAATAAACACAGTCATGTAGACCTGCTCTCCTTCAGTTTCCACTTTTTGGTGGTTATTTGATGTCATCTGTTAGATCCAAAGTTTGCCAGGAGGCACTGGACCAACTCTCTCCATTATAAAGGGTTAGATCCCTAACCCTGCAAGAGATTGCTTTAAAAGTGGGAATTTGAATAGGGAGTTCTTAAGTTGGTAGTGAGGATACTCGCCTAGGTTCTCACTGCCTGAGTCCAAACATCTACTCTGCTTCTTCTGGTTTGGAACCTGACATGAACAGCCCTTGAGAAAGTACTCCAATATCCAAACTGTAATCCACAGCGTGTTGGCAAAATGATAAATCTGTTGTGTTCTTATTTCCTTGCTCTGTTTCTGATGAAGACATTTTTGAAGTCCTTTCTGCGATGTTTAGGCTGCTCACATATTATGTCTCATGTGTTGCTTCAAGGCTGGAGCGGGTGAAAGAACGATCTTTAGTCCGTGCTTCTCGGTTTATATACTCTCTTGCTTCGGGCGGTGACTAATAATCCCTTGATGACGGTGAACGATTTTGTAACCATCTGACCGTCCTGTGTCAGTGACTGAGGTGTGACACTTCCTCTTGCCAACCGAACAGTCTTGCAACACTTCCTCTTGGCCTCAGCTCAGCACAGGTTCTCTACTGGTTAAACATTTCGTTCATTAAGTTTCTAAACTTTATTACATCTATTTCAATCACAGCAAAACATTCCACATTCTTTTACTGTGATCACGGCAAAGTTATTACTTATATTATCATTGTAATCACGACAGAGTCATCACGTTTAATACAATGCAGCAGGCAGAGCTTTGATATATTTTAGAAGCATTTCAGGACTATATATAATGTTACATTTATATTTGTGTTTGGCAGGAGTTAATGGATCTCAACGGAAAGACCATCGCTTATTCAGAGTTTAATTCCTGTTGCAGACCTGAAGGAGGAAGATTAAATTCTAAAGCTCTGTAACAAACACATAGCATAGTTAATGCTGTCAGTAATTCTAGTAGTTAGGACAAGTGTAGTAGTTAGATGAGTTTTCAAGTTGTAGAAATTATTTTGCATTACTTCTAGTACTTATATGTAGTTACAGGGACTGGATCATTATGGATTTGTACCCCACCTAAATACAATGTTTTAAAATATCATTTAATATGACTATCATATGATTCATAGATCATGCAACATTAATATTCTAACCTTTTCTTTTCCACAGTTACGCTGAAGAAAATAAATAAATATCAACCCACAGCTCCAAATGCCAACACCCCCAACAGAAACACATCGTATAATACAGTGTGTATTTGACAACAACCTCAAGAGGCTAAAAAGATTACTAAAGGAGAACGACATAAATGGCATTTACCCATGCAGAGAGTGTAATGACTACATAAGCCCACTGACTGCTGCTGCTGGAACTCACAACTGGGATATTTTTACTTTCCTTTTGCAGCAGGGTGCAAACCCAAACAATGCTTCCGCATTAGGCTTGACACCTCTGCATTATGTCTCAGTATCCCAAGCACCACTTTTTTTTGTGGAGAAACTGCTTGAAGCAAGAGCTAATCCACATGGATGTGATCTACAGATATACACACCACTGCAAGCTGCTGCCATCAATGACAGAGAGGATGTTGTGAAAGTGCTCATCTCTGCTGGTGCAATGGTGAAACCGTTACTTGTCACTCATCCTCAACATGTGACTCACAATGGAAAAATAAGTCAGCTGATTCACAACTTTGCATCGAAAGGAGATAAATTATGCTCTCAAGTCAGATATTTCCTGGATATGGCAATTGCTGTACAAAGTAAAACACCTGAACACGTGTTCAAAACTTTTGACAGTCACATGCTGTTGGAGGATCCTCAGACCCATCTGACCATGATTGAACTTCTTTTTACTTCAACTGGGCCAATTCTTGAAAAATACCGCCAGGGAAGTATCAAATGGCTGAAGGACACTGGAAATCTGAACACCTACATTGAAGGAGCAGTCAGACGCTTTCCAAACATTCGCAAGGAATATGTACAGGACATTATTATTACTTTACGTGCAGTTCTGTGTACTGTGGAGGAAATACCAAATGAACAAGCACAAGCTTTAGTCCCCAAACTACTGGACCAGCTTTGCTTAAAAGAGAGACCTGATGTGTGTGAAACTGTTCTGAAAACTCTGTATGTGATAACACAGAAAACAAAAGGCACAGATGGCTGGGATGTGAAATTTGTCACGAAATTGCGCAAAATAGTCGCTCCTTTTGTAAAGGACCATCACCACTCAGAGATCAGAGTCCTCACATATGGTGTATTTGCAAACTTACTGTCAGTTGAACATGTGGGTGACATCTTTACATCAGTGGGGATAACTGCAGTGCCTGAGGACATACTGACGTCTGCAGAAATGACCAACAATGAAAAGCTGAAAGAAGTTCTCAGACCACTGAACAATTATTTCAACCCTCAGCCACTCCACTCCAACACCACTGTGTCATCAGATACACACAAATGGCTACAAATCAGCAAGAGGTGGAGAGAAAAATTAGAGAAGCTGGTTAGCACTGATGGAAGCAGAGTCACCAGAGTTGGGAGCATGATTTATGTGAATGATGAAAAGTTCCGCATAGCGAAGGGCAGTGATGGTACTGAAGTCTTCTTGGGGCTGAGAGATGATGGCACTGAGGTTGCTATTAAGAGAATGACAAGAAGCAACTATCAAATGCTGAAGAATGAGGAGGGATTTCTACGACTTCCAGAACTTGATCATCCATTTATTGTACGATATGTTGACTCTGCAGAGGATGAGTACTTTGGATATCTTGGTCTTCAGCTTTGTGAATACACTCTGGAAGAATGCATCAGAAACAATGATGGTGGTCTGCTGAGAGAGAAACTTGTCAAACAGTTTCTGAAGAGTTTAAAAGTGCTTCATTGTCAAAAACCTCCAATTCTCCACCGTGATCTCAAACCACAGAATGTTTTGATTGGTAAGAAAAGTTTAAAATATTGAAAAATAACAATAATATTTGAATTTAAAAGTATGAAACGTAATTTTAATGTCTGAGTTCGTCTTCTTTGATTTGTCCTGCAGATGTTACCGGGAGGGTGAGATTAGCAGATTTTGGCATCAGTAGACAGTTATCCGCAGGACAAACAACTTGTCGCACAGGCAGAGCAGGAACAAGATGCTGGATGGCCAGGGAGACTTTAACAGGAGAAACTGCCATAAGATACAAGCGTAGCACTGATATACAGGTCAGTTTTACTGCTATGTTAACTCAATTGAATTCACTTCTTGATGATGCTCTGCATCTATATTCACCTGAAAACCAGTTTTCAAACTGAAAACACTTCCTGTATTGCAAAACTGTTCTCTTAATTCTCAAGGTGGCAGGGATGCTTATTTATTACATCCTCTCTGGAGGTCACCATCCTTTCGGTGACAAATCTCATAAACGTGAGAACAACATTGATGAAGGTTTGTACACGTTGGACCGTGTTGAAGATTTGGTGGCAAAGGACCTCATCGAGTGGATGATCAGTAAAGAACCAGAGAGCAGACCTACAGTGGAAGAATGCTTGAGTCATCCCTTCTTCTCGACCACTGAAAGGTAGGAAGGAAACACTTGTTGTTGACAGATTTTTTGTGATTTCTGTGACATAGGCACTTTATACACGAATAAAACTTACTAACCCGTATTTTTTGTCAGACTCAAAAGTAGGAATAATACGGTATTCATTAGACAGTAAACAAAGACAGTTATAGCCTACCTAAAAAATAAGATGTTACAAGTTGAATTTTATAACAAATAAGACAAAAACAATACTTAGAAATAAGTATAATATAGTTCTACCCTAATTATAAACCATACACCTAAATCAGGTTATAATTAGGAATTGCATAGAATGTATTATTAGAATAGAATAGAATAGAATAGAATAGAATAGAATTACTTTATTGATCCCAGACTGGGAAATTATTTTGTCACAGCAGCAGTAACATAACATAAATAGAAAGCAAGATATACACAATGTAT
>CAEMYA010000149.1:323193-354182 GCA_903131615.1 Diplodus sargus | reverse complement strand
TATCAAGAGAATGAAAAAAAGCAACTATCAAACGCTGAGGAATGAGGAGGGATTTCTACGACTTCCAGAACTTGATTATCCATCTATTGTACGATACATTGACTTTGCAGAGGATGAGAACTTTGGGTATCTTGGTCTTCAGCTTTGTGAATACACCCTGGAAGAATGCATCAGAAACAATGATGGTGGTCTGCTGAAAGAGAAACTTGTCTATCAGGTTCTGGAGAGTTTAAAAGTGCTTCATTGTCAAAATCCACCAATTCTCCACCGTGATCTCAAACCACAGAATGTTTTGATTGGTAAGGAAAAGTTCAAAAGGTACTGAAGTAATGAAATTAAATCAGGAATTCAGAATGAAAACAACAGCATTCAAAATGTATAATTATAATACCTTATCTGTGATTTGTCCTGCAGATGTTACTGGGAGGGCGAGATTAGCTGATTTTGGCATCAGTAGACGGTTACTCAAAGGCCAAACAACTTACTGCACAGTTAGTGCAGGAACCAGATGCTGGAAGGCCAGGGAGACTTTAACAGGAGAAGCTGACATACGATACGAAGTCAAACACTGATGTACAGGTCAGTTTTACTGTGACACAAACTGCATTGATGAGTGACTCAAAATTACTTCTTTCATTGCTCAAATGATCTGTTCATTTTTTAGGTGGCAGGAATGCTGATTTATTACATCCTCTCTGGAGGACACCATCCTTTCAGTGACAAGCCCTTTGAATGTGAGTACAACATTCATGAAGGAAAGTATACCTTGGACCATGTTGAAGATGTGGTGGCAAAGGACCTCATCGAGTTGATGATCCAAAAGGAACCAAAGAGCAGACCCACAGTGGAAGAATGTTTGAGTCATCCCTTCTTCTGGAAACCTGAGAGGTAGCATCAGTTTCATTGTCACCTTTATTTCTGTGTATAGTAGCTCGCATTGTGATAACAAGACTCGATGCCCACGAGTGGCTCAGTGAGGCTGCTCTCAGTGATGCTAACATGCTGATGCTAAGAAGATATATTATTTACAATGGTCACCATCTTAGTCTTGAATGATAGCATGCTAATACTGTAGATGCCAATTCGTACTAAACACAACCAGACCTAAAACTTGATTGATGTGAATGAATTTTGTATGTGTTTGGTCAGAAACCAAACTACTGGACAAAATGAGAATGTGACTTAATGATTACACTGAAGAACATTTCAGGAGTCATTAGGATCATTAGGATCCTGGCTGTACACAGTTTTGTGGCAATCCATCAAACAGCTGTTTCTGTGAATCAAATCGATGGAACAACAGACCAACAGAGTCGTCTACAGAGTCCTAACATGGCTAGTAAACTGCACGTGTTATCTCTTTTTCCATTTCACTAAACAAGCATCTTAAACACATTTTATTTTTCAGGAGACTTGAATACTTGAGAAGGATGGGAAACATCAAGGAGGTGGAAAAGTGGAAAGATGCTGACCAGGAATTATTTTCTTCGTTGGAGAAATGTGTCGGGGATGGATCCTTCAAACAGTGGAAAACTGAGGTGACAACTGTACAACAACTGGAACTTCTCTATTCCTTAATTCCACTTAATGACAAGTTGTTTTTGGTGTTGCAGTTGGCAGAGTTGGTGAAGAAGATGGATCCCAAAAACAGATACGATGACAGCACACTGGCATTCCTGCGCTTCATACGAAACCTCCATGAGCACTAGTAAGTCAACCTGAGTTACAGATGATGAAGGGCCTTAAAGGTGTTATTGATAACATTCAGTCATAGATGTGTCATTCCATCTCCCCACTTCCACTGCCTTCATGTTACAATACTGCTGTTGTTTTAATCATCTGCCCCCTCAAGTGGTTGCTGGTGTTGGTGTCTGTTGCTAAAGTCAATGTTAAAAACAACATGAGCAAGTGTACATAGCTAACCTTGTAAATATTAGCTACTAAACCTTAGCTAACATTGCTAACAGCTCTTATTTGTATTGAGATGAAGGCAGAAAAAGTCCTAGTCTTTAGAACATTCAGGATTAATATAAGATTTGTTAATCATCACATGTATTGAATGTTTCCCTCACTGGTTTTTCCTAATTCCTGGAATGAGTTCATCCTTTCTCTCTTACTGACCTCCATCACACAGATCTCCACAGCCTCATCAGTTTTTGTCAGCTCCTTTATTGTTTATGTAAATACCATGCAATTAATTCTTCTATCTGTTTGCAGTCCCGAGGATGCAGCCGACGTTGATCTGATGTCGATGTTTCCAGATCTCTTCGGGTGTGTTTATCTGTTTGCCAACAGCAGAGGGTGGAATTTAAGGTCGCCTGTGAAGGAAATGTTTGGAACAATGTTCTCCAGAGTTGTAAAGCCATCCACAGAGGAGGATCATGTTGGCAGGCCAGTTCAAGAAACTCAACTTCTGTCCAAGCCAATTGCAAAGTGACAATACTTGCTTGAGCAGGGTCTTTACTGTAGAAAAGAAAAACTTCTGCCACAACCGAGTTGTCTTGCTAGAAGTTTATTATTGCAAAAAGACCTGATGCTGGGTGGTTGTAAATCAGCACTCCAACTTCTACGTTTGCTGATTTTGCTGCTGATCTGGAGCTTCAAAGTCAACTGTATAGTAAAAAGAGTCTACAAGCCTCTGGATGTTTCCACATTAACTAAATGAAACCTTTCTTTTTGTGCTATCACTGAAAAAAGGTTCTTCAGGTAAATAAATTAGTGCTGATGTAGTTCTACATCATCTCGAACAGTAGGACCTTGACCCTGGTCTGTCATTGAAACAGCTGATGTTAAAGACCTGTACTTAAAAGAAATAGAGAACGTGAGTAGAAATTCTTTGCTTAAGGGAGGAGGGTGTCAAAAATGTAAAAATAGGTCTAAAGTGATTCCTCTCATTATGTGAATATTGTAATTAAAACAATGTAATGGAATATAAAAGCTTTACAACATGCAGGTTGTTTTTAAAGAGATAGTTTTAAGGTTTTGGAAGGATTCTCTGTATTATAAGGTTTTCTGTTGGTTATAAAAATGTGTGATGTTTGATCATGTTTGTTTCAGGGTGAAGGTAATGCTGGGCGGTATGACGAAAAATATATATCACGGTATTTTTCAAAATTCCTACGGTTTCACGGTATATGACGGTATTTTTTTTTTCATGCATAATCAGGTGTTCAATGCATTTTCTACTGGTTGAGAGAGGAATTACTAGCCCCCTTTAGCACATTTGCTGCAAGGTAAAGGCAGCACTCTGTCTATCTTTAAGGGAGGTGTACTTTTCCTATCTGAACCAGTTTCTCATTCCTTCTTTCCCAAAAAGCTGCCACTGGGGTCGGCGTAAACATGTGACGTGACATGAGGCACAAAGTTCTGTGTTAACAGTGACGTACAACATATGTATTGGTAGAAATGTGGTGACACTTGATATATTTATTTAATTATAGATCCGTGGCCCATATTCTCGCCGATGTTAAACCCCCGCTAGTAATGGAAGCGTGCGGCCTAGCACACCACCCCCTCCGTTAGCTGCCTCAAGCAACAGACAGCTAACAGGAAGCAGGTGGAATTTGTCTTCAAAATAAGAGCTTTACATTGCACCCCATTGGAGTTTAGAATTGGGTTCTTAGTGGGGGGCTTTTAATTTGAAGTGGCGACCGTTCCTAGCTTGCCGCTACGCAAGTACAGTTACAGAGACGAGGAGACGCTGCATCTCCCGGATCTCAGCGGCTTTCCAGTTGCTCAGCTTGACGTCCACGGGTGAAGTCATGATCTGCAATGTCTATCCTATCATCTTCACCGTAACACAACACCAGAGCACTACTGTTTACCCTCGCAGTCGCACCATACCTGTTTAGCAGCGCAACACTGAAAAGGGTCCGATCTGAAACAGTGTCGCGCGGCGCAGCATAGCCTTCCGAACGTTGTGTATTCAAATACAACGGTATGGCGGTATATTAAAAATTCATATCATAATGAAAATATACACCAGTATTCGCTGTGAAAAAATCATCAGGTGTTTCTTTTTATATGGTGTAATATCACAATGTGATGTGGGAATTATTTTACTTTCCTCACAAAGGACAGTGGAATCTTTATTTTAACCAAATGTTAGTGGAGTTTTTGCAGACAGATGATACATGTGTGGTCATATAGAGAGTACTAATATTATACTGATAGTTTTCTTACATGGTCTTTGTATTATGTTGTATGAAAAAAACAAGCCAAAAGACCCTGATAATAAAGTTGGTCTTTAGACTATTAGAGTGGTTAGAGTTTTTTTTCCTATTTGTCTTTTATAATTTTTCTCTCTTTATTTTTTAAACAGTGACAGGCTTTGTGCGCTTATTGTGTTAAAACTACAATAAATTAAATAAAATCTGGATTAGAAGGACATGATCATCTTCTTTTGCAAAGAAAAAACCCTTAATGGAATATGCAAGCTTTACACCATGCAGATTCTTTTGTATGATTTTAGTTTTAAGCATATTGAATGTTACTCTCAAAATATACTGTATATTTAGTCAGCTAAGTATCAAAATAAATGTGTAAAAGTATGATTGTAAGATGTGTTTTATCATTCATTGATCATTAGCATTAGAGCTCTGGCTCTATCAGTCACAGTTCATCTTCTCCTCTCGAAGAAGCGTTCATTACTTTGTGACGGGAAATCTCACAATATAATGACACATTAACAAAGAACACTGGGATCTAAACGCTGATATTTGTATGATGATGATTCAAGTGAATATGCTAAAGGTCCAAGAGACAAACTTCTTGCTTTAGTTTATCACAATGATTCGAGAACACGGGTGCTCAAACCTTTTTCTTGGCGGGCCAAAACTGAAACTTAATGAACTCATCACAGGGATCTTTTCACTTTCCTTTTGCAGCAGGGTGCAAACCCAAACAATATGTCCCAGAAAAACTTCACACCTCTGCATTATGACTCACTTTACAAAACACCACTTTTTTTTTTAAGAGAGAAACTGCTGTTGAGAGGATGTTGTGAAAGTGCTCATCTCTGCTGAGGCAGCAGTGACAGAGTTACTAATCACTCATCCTCAACATGTGACTGACAATGAAAAAATAAGTCAGATGATTCACAAGCTTGCATCAAAAGGAGATAAATTATCCTCTGAAATCAGATATTTCCTTGATGTGGTAACTGATGTGCAAAGTAGAACACCTGAACAAGTGTTCAAAACTTTTTACAGTCACATGCTGTTGGAGGATCCTCAGACCCATCTGACCATGACTGAAACACTTTTTACTGTAACTGGGTCAGATGAAGAGGAATACCACCAGGGCAGTATTAAATGGCTGAAGGACACTGGAAATCTGAACAAACTACGGGACCAGCTTTCCTGAAAAGAGAAGTGACTGGACCCGACACTCTTCCACTAGTGGGTCAGATATATAGAAGTTAGAAGATATTGCAAGAAAACAATGTCACCAGGTCATTTTTGACCTACCTAAGGGTTAAAAAAAAGTACAAGGAGAAAGTCCTCCCACATCCTGTAAAAGCCCAACCCATCATCTAACGGGTCTTTTCCTTTCTCGGGACAGAGCGAGAAGCAGGAAGAAACACAGATAAAGCACAGCATGTTAAGTTTTGATCGACAGAATCCATACTACGGTACACACTGCTTAAACTTTGTAAGTTCATTTTCCTACAATTCTTTTAACACTCAGCTTCAAATTATACTGTAAATCAGAGAAGGGAAGTTGTGAAGAACTTCCAGATGTAAATGCTTCGTGTTGAGAAGCTGAAGCCAAATGCGCATTGCTGGTTTTGAAAACTTTGAATAATGTCCAGAACATCTAAAAACTGTGAAATAATGTAGGTTTGTTAAAAAGCTACGGCCAAACTGAATTAGCGGCTTTATTTTTTGGAAATCTCATCTGAAGACAATGAAACTTCTTATAGTTGGGTGAGAATGAAGCATTAAAAAATAGAATATAAACTGTGAGCCAAACTGCAGTGTTGCTTGAATTTGTGTGGAAAAGCAGTCGATGGAGTTTGAATTGTCATTTGTCTGCTTGAGCAGCGATTGTGGAAATGAGGGCGAGCTGAAGTTGAGGCTTTTAGAGTTTTCTGAGCTCCTCCTCACTCTGGCTGTCAACACTCCACCACATACACACCAATGAAAAAATCTGATAGTGGCTGAAAATGATCAATGTTTGAACTGTGACTGTAGTAGAAGTATGAATGCTGTCAATATGTCTATGATAATGTCTGAAGGAGGGAGAAGAGTTTGCAAAATAGTGGGTTGAAGTGATTTCTCATCAACTCCCAGTATAATTGCGACATGAGAAAGCTTCAAAGAAAGTTGCATATTTTTAAAAGTTTTAATGGAATCTGAAAGATGAATACAACCTTGGATGTAGACAAATGTGGAATATTTTCAGAGTTTGATTCAGTTAGTTTCTCATTCAGTTTCCACTCTTGTGGTTATTTGATGTCATCAGAATGAAAGTTTGCATGAAAACACAATATTTGATCTCGTACCTACGACTTCCAAAGTCTGTTAATGAAAATTCCACAGCTCTGCTTATTCAAAGTTTAATTCCTGTTGCAGACCTGAAGGAGGAAGTTTAAATTCTAAATGTCAGTGAGCGAAAGGTGTGGCACTGTAACAAACATGTAGTTAATGCAGTCAGCAATTCTAGTAGTTAGGACAAGTGTAGTAGTTAGATGAGTTTTCAAGTTGTAGAAATGATTTTGCATTACTTCTGGTACTTATATGTAGTTACAGGAAATGTCTTGTGATGGATTTGTACCCCACCTTAATACAACGTTTTTAAATATAATGTAATATGAATTTCTCAAAATGTATCTGTATTCCTTTATAAAGTAACATTAATATTATAACCTTTTCTTTCTTTAACAGTTACGCTGAAGAAAAGAAATGAATATCATTGGACACCTCCAACTGCCAGCACCCCCAACAGAAACACATCGTATAATACAGTGTGTATTTGACAACAACCTCGAGGAGCTAAAAGAATTACTAAAGGAGAACAACATTAATGACAATTACTCATGCACAGAGTGTAATGACTACATAAGCCCACTGACTGCTGCTGTTGTAACTCACAACAGGGATAATTTTACTTTCCTTTTGCAGCAGGGTGCAAACCCAGACAATGCTTCAGCACTGGAATTGACACCTCTACATTATGTCTCACTATCCGAAGCACCTTTTTTTTTTTTAGAGAAACTGCTTGAAGCAAGAGCTAATCCAGATGGATGTAATTTACATCTATTCACACCACTGCAAGCTGCTGCCATCAAAGACAGAGAGGATGTTGTGAAAGTGCTCATGTCTGCTGGTGCAGTGGTGACATACTTTCTTGTCACTCATCCTCAACACGTGATTTACAATGAAAAAATAAGTCAGATGATTAACAACTTTGCATCGAGAGGAGATCAATTCTGCTCTGAAATCAGATATTTCCTGGATGTGGCAATTGCTGTACAAAGTAAAACACCTGAACAAGTGTTCAAAATGTTTTACAGTCACATGCTGTTGGAGGATCCTCAGACCCATCTGACCATGACTGAAACACTTTTTACTGTAACTGGGTCAGATGAAGAGAAATACCGCCAGGGAAGTATCAAATGGCTGAAGGACACTGGAAATCTGAACACCTACATTGAAGGAGCAGTCAGACGCTTTCCAAACATTCACAAGGAATATGTACATCACACTATTTTTACTTTATGTGCAGTTCTGTGTACTGTGGAGGAAATACCAAATGAACAAGCACAAGCTTTAGTACCCCAACTACTGGACAGGCTTTGCTTAAAAGATAAACTTGAAGTATGTGAACCTGTTCTGCAAACACTGTATGTGATAACACAGAAAACAAAAGGCACAGATGGCTGGAATCTGGAATTTGTCATGAAATTGTGTAAAGCAGTTGCTCCTTTTGTAAAGGACCATCACCCCTCAGAGATCAGAGTCTTCACATATGGTGTATTTGCAAACTTACTTTCAGTTGAACATGTGGGTGACATCTTTACATCACTGAGGATAACTGCAGTGCCTGAAGTCATACTGATGTCTGCAGAAATGACCAACGATGACAAGCTGAAAGAAGTTCTCAAGCGACTGAACAATTACTTCAGCAAACCAAACTTAGACAGTGACGACTGTTCACCTGCGTCCAGGAAAAATATGGAAAAGCAACAAGAGCAAGAAGACCGAAATTATGAAATGTCCACTGCTACAACTGATCCGACACCATTTTCAATTGCGGAGTCAACTTCAGTTTTCATGCCCTTACCCCTCAAAACTTCAATGTTGTCGCATGAATTGCGACCAATCAGCATGAGGTGGAGAAAAAAATTAGAGAAGCTGGTTAGCACTGATGGAAGCAGAGTCACCAGAATTGGGAGCATGATTTATGTGAATGATGAAGAGTTCCGCATAGCGAAGGGCAGTGATGGTACTGAAGTCTTCTTGGGGCTGAGAGATGATGGCACTGAGGTTGCTATAAAGAGAATGACAAAAAGCAACTACCAGGAGCTGAAGACTGAGGAGGGATTTCTACGACTTCCAGAACTTGATCATCCATTTATTGTACGATACGTTGATTTTGCAGAGGATGAGTACTTTGGATATCTTGGTCTTCAGCTTTGTGAATACACTCTGGAAGAATGGATCAGAAACAACGATGGTGGTCTGCTGAAAGAGAAACTTGTCAAACAGGTTCTGAAAAGTTTAAAGGTGCTTCATTCACATAATCTACCAATTTTACATCGTGATCTCAAACCACAGAATGTTTTAATTGGTAAGAAATGTTTAAAATATTTAAAACTAACAACAATATTTGAATTTAAGTATGAAACATAGTTTTAATTTGAGCTTGTCTTCTTTGATTTGTCCTGCAGATGTTACCGGGAGGGCGAGATTAGCTGATTTTGGCATCAGTAGACAGTTATCCACAGGACAAACAACTTGTCGCACAGGCAGAGCAGGAACTAAATGCTGGATGGCCAGGGAGACTTTAACAGGAGAAACTGACATACGATACAAGCGGAGCACCGATATACAGGTCAGTTTTACTGCTATGTAAACTCTATTGATGACTTGGAGAAAATACTTCATATATTGCAAAACTGTTCTCTAAATTCTCAAGGTGGCAGGAATGCTGATTTATTACATCCTCTCCGGAGGTCACCATCCTTTTGGCGACAAACCCCATAAATGTGAGAACAACATTGATGAAGGTTTGTACACGTTGGACCATGTCGAAGATTTGGTGGCGAAGGACCTCATCGAATGGATGATCAATAAAGAACCAGAGGGCAGACCTACAGTGGAAGAATGCTTGAGTCATCCCTTCTTCTGGACCACTGAAAGGTAGGAAGGAAATAGGTGCACTTTATATAAAAAAAAGCACACTAATAAGATGTACTAAGACATACTTTTTGTCAAATTAGACAAAAGGATACATAATATGGTATTCATTAGACAATAAACAAAGACAGCTATAGCCTACCGATCTAATAAGATGTTACAAGTCGAATTTTATAACAAATTAGACAAAAACTAGAAATAAGTACAACTAAGTACTACCCTAATTATAAACCATAGACCTAAATCAGGTTATAATTATGAATTACAAATAATGTATTATTAGACCTAAAATGTAAATACTTAGACTACTATGCTGAAAATGTATTAATTACTATGTAATTAGAAACCAAACAGGAAATCTACTGAGAATTAAAATACAATACTATATTAGATCCAAACATACTGATTAGACACCCCCTCGCTACCAAGTGATACTGAAGACTCCACACTTAATGCTTCCACCACAGACGTACAATGGCCCTAACCCTAACCCTACAATTAGACAACACAGGCTGTAACTGACGAATTTAATATTAATAATGATCAGACAAAGAACAGCACTCAGAGGATGGAGCTTTATTTAATGTAGTTTCACTTTATTACAGGGTAATATGTTTCTAATTAACACCTTGTTAGGACCTCATTAGACTTTCTTTGAGGTCAATTAGTGACACATTGCAAGAGAACGATGATGCTGGTTTAGTTGCTTTCTACCTGTTGCCTTAATTAGACATTTTTATACATATCATGTTATATTAAATAAACAACAGTGATAGATGATTTGTGTCATTAACTAGACAAATGGACATACTATTGGGTAAGGCGATGTTGCAAGGCTATATTTTTAGTTATTACCATTGTTACAAATGTCAGTGAGATCTTGAGTTTTTCAGGTTACTTAACATTGGAACTAGGGGTGGGTATTGGCAAGAACCTCACGATACGATACCTATCACGATACGATACGTATCACGATATCACAATATTGCGATATAAATAAAGATGAAAACACAAGTACCTGTATATGCACATCAGATGATATTGATCAGAGGACAAATTGAGTCAAAACTATTTCATTCAAAACAGCCTCTCCATTTTATTAATTCCCATGAAATTTCCAGGCAGTAATATCCTCTTTGTCCAGCTTGTTGTTCTTCTCTCTTAACTTTGAAGCCAAAGTGCTTCCAAATGTCAACTTTAAATTGGGGAGGCGTTGTTAACTTGCCATCCATTTTGCAAAGACCTCAGCCACTCTCTCTACTACAGAAATACACCCGCCGCACAGCAGAGTCGCTCTTCGGCGATATATATCGATATTTGGAGTTGAAAAATAATTATTGTATTGGGCGGCAAAGTATCGCGATATATTGCCGTATCGATATTTTTGCCCACCCCTAATTGGAACAGAACCTTTAGGTTATATGATATTTTTGGTTATTTTGTCATTCATATATTCTCAGATAAACTTTTTTGTCCGCAGAGTTGAATACTTGAGAAGGACTGGCAACAGGGAGGAGGCGTCAAACTGCCGACATGCTGACCTGGAACTGATTTGTTCAGTAGAACAATACGCCAGGGATGGATCCTTCAGACAATGGAAAAATAAGGTGACTGCAACATAACAACTTCACCTTCCATATTCCTAAATTCTACTTTATCACTAATCATATTCAGTGTTACAGTTTCCACCAGAGTTGGTCAAGAAGATGGATGGATGGAAGAAGCCCTACCCTGACCACATATTGGGATTACTGCGCTTCATTCGAAACCTTCATGAGCACTAGTGAGTGAAACGCAGCTAAAAGTGTATCTTTCAGACATGTAAATCTTAAAGAGGTCAAAAAACCTCCTTGAACCGGCACCTTATCGTGGTGGAGGGGTTTGAGCACCTGAATGATCCTAGGAGCTATGTTGTCCGTGGCTTAATGCCCCTGGTAGGGTCTCCAAGGCAAACGGGTCCTAGGCGACGGGTCAGACTAAGATCTGTTCAAAAGCCTCTAATGAAAGATAGAACACTGAGGAGGTTTACATTGCCCGGATTGGCGTCACCGGGACCCCACCCTGGAGCCAGGCCTGGGGTTGGGGCTCACAGACGAGCGCCTGGTGGCCGGTCTTTGTCCACAGGACCTGGCCAGACGCAGCCCGAACAAGCGACGTTGGCCCACCCTCCAGTGGGTTCACCACTCGCAGGAGGGTTCAGAAGGTGCTGGTGCAATGGGATCTGGGTGGCAGTCGTGGGCGGGGGCCCCCGGTGACCCAATTCCCCGGTGACTCTGGCCATGGGGACATGGAATGTCACATCGCTGGGGGGGAAAGAGCCTGAACTGGTGTGTGAGGTTGAGCGATACCAGCACTCGGGTGAAGAGAGGGGCTAAGCTGTCAACTGATCACCACCTGGTGGTGAGTCGGATCCGCTGGCAGGGGAGGAAGCTGGACAGACCTGGCAGACCCAAACGGGTCTGCTGGGAACGTTTCACGGAACCCTCTGTCAGGGAGGTCTTCAACTCTCACCTCCGGTTGGCCCGGGGGACTCCTGAGGCAGCTGACGGGTACCGGCAGGCCAAGCGTGCGACAGCACGGGTAGTCGTGGAAGCAAAAACTCGGATCTGGGTAAAGTTCGGGGAGGCCATGGAGGAGGACTACCAGTCGGCCTTGAAGAAATTCTGGCAAACCATCCGACGCCTCAGGAGGGGGAAGCAGTCCTCCACCAACACTGTAAACACTGTAAACTTGGTTGACACGTCTCTGCAGTATCGGCTGGCAGTCGGGGACAGTGCCTCTGGACTGTAACAAAATAATTTCCCAGTCTGGGATCATTAAAGTATTTCTATCTATCTATCTATCTATCTATCTATCTATCCATCTATCTATTAGAGCCAACTGCCAGAAACTGAGTATGTTATCTGTCATGCAGTCCTTATCTTTGATGGCCCTGTCAGTGCAGTATGCATGATTTAAACAGTGCAGCCAGAGGAAATGATTTTTAATCTTACTTAATTTGTTTATTGTATTTTTCTAGTAACTAACTCTGTGTTATATAACAAACTATTTGTAGCCAGACGTAATAAATTAGATTTCTGATCCGTCAACTACATTTCCTTTAATTGTTATGATTATTATGATTATTATCATGATTATTATTATGATTATTATTATTATGATTTAAAAAGTCGGTTCAATAGAAGAGGATGCATGACAAATAAAAGTCAACACACAATGCAGGCGTCATTAAGTCTACTCGCACACGATGTGATTTTTTGGTTATGGGTGTCATTCACCCATATATGCCAGTTTTCAATACTTTGTAATGAAAGGTTTCTTTTCCTTTGCAGTGCCAAAGATGCAGACGAAGTTAAAGTGATGGAGCTGTTTCCTGATCTCTTCGGATGTGTTTACAAGTTTGCCAAGAGCCAAGGCTGGAATTCAGAGATCCCCCTGAAGGAAATGTTTCAGAGAGAAACAAAGCTGAACAATGTTAGTTGTTGTGTCCCATCCAAGCCCCATAGCAAGGCTTCAGAAAGCAGAAAGAGAGAAAAAATAAAGAGAGAAAGAGGCCCCTTAACGCCTGATTTCATGAGACCGAAAAGGAAATGTTATGAATAACATTAATGGTGTCTCTTTTTTATTGAAGTGTCCCAATAAGACCTGACAGTGAACCAGCATGAACAATACCAGGACCCTGAAACTGAAGCAGCTAAATGGAATTCAGTCATGATTTATTTGATCAATCACACCTGTGCCTTTGACATGTCAACATGCTTCCTGTCAAATATGCCAGAAAAGTTTTGCATGTGTTGTACATAATAACTATTTTCAAAAGGCTGATATCATAATCAGGAACTCTTCTTCTTTTATTTTGCTACATTTACACGATTTTATTTGTATCTTACAAATTATACAAGTCATGTCATATGAACAAAAAAACATAATGTTACCTGAAAAGACCCTGAAGATGACAGTAGTTTTTTTTGTAATTTTACAGTTTTGGGTATTTTGTGATTTATCTACATTATTACATTAATTATTTTACTTTCTTGATTATCCTGTCTTGTTACCCGTTCTGCCACAGTCTCTCACATGTACTTTCATTTATCTGAAAATATGTATTTTTACAACTCGAATAAATATAAGAGCTTTCCAAAATCCTGATTATTTCTTGAGGTTGTTGTACACATGCTGAATGTTGAATGCTGAATGCCTCAAAGTACACAATGAGTAAGAGTATAGCAATTGACGTATTAAAATAAGATTGGAAGATATGTTGCCTGATGTCATGTTAAAAAACGATGGAAATGCAGACACCAGATTTCAGTGTTGTAAGCTGATGTTGGGGATGGCAGCAGAAACAAACCTCTTTGAGCAGAAATGGATGTTAAAAGGTTTTTTTGAATGACAAGTTCAGCTTAAAAGTCCTGCCAGACTGGATAACTCCACATGAGACAAACTTTCAACAGCAATCACTAAATGGATGGCTACAGCTTGCAGTCTGATAAAAAATGTTTTGTTAATTTTACAGGAGATTTTCTCTAATTTGTAACAGATTTTTCCATCAAACAATGAAATGCTGGTAGATTTACAGATATTTTCAGTAATTTTAGGTGTTATGTTTAAAATTACAGTTAATTAACCATAATGTGAGATTACATTAATATTGTGTTTTTTAACAACAATGTATTGTATTTCTACATCTTTAACTGTGATTTTACATTTAAGTTTGTATTTTTTTTTTGCAGGTTTATTACCATTTTCCACAAGACAATGTAATAACTGTAATACTTGCAGTAATTTAAAGATTTACCTTTACAATTAATATGATGTTACATTATTATGTTTTTTTAAAGGTAATTAAAGGCAACATTTCTTTCATATTCAAATGTAATTTTACATAAAATGTGATGTAGTTTTACAGATCTTTCCTAATGATGATAATGAAGAAATGTACGTAAAATTGCAGGTCATTAAGTATGCATGGTTAAGGTGATTTCATGTTTTTTTTTTTTAGAGGTAATAAGTAGTATATGTACAGACACAAACGTAATTTACTGTACATTACTGTATAAAGACAATTTAAAATACATTATTTTACAAAAAGTGCACTTTTGTCATTTTATAGAAAGTATTCTGTATTCTTACAGATTTTTGCTTTTTTGTAAAACAATAAAATGTCTGTAGATTTGGAGATATTGGGAGTAATAAAATAGTTACCTTTTATATGGTATTGTATTAGTACACATTCTACTGTAATTTTTTATAAAATGTTTTTTTTAAGAGGTTCATCACCATTTTCAATAAGACAATAACTGTAGATTAACAGATATTAGCAGTAGTTTAAAGATTTACCCTTAAAATTACAAATAATTAACCATAGTATAAGATTACAATATTATTATATTTTCAAAGGCAATTTAACATATTTTTTTTCCTTTTTGTTTTACATTACAGAAATCATCAGTCATTATGAGTGTTTTCCTTAAAATTGCGGATAACTAATCATATGTTTGAAGTGTTTTTTTGAAAAGGGTAATTAATACATGCATCATACATAAAAGCAATTCACTGAAAACTACTGTAAAAAACAAATCTTTTATAGACTGTAAAGTACAGTGGTCTCATGTATGATGTTTCCCCCACCATTACTGGTGAAAATCTTCAGATTTTATGAGATATATCAGTTTCCTTTTTTGTTTATAAATCTGGACTTGTAGCTGGAAAATACGTGCACAACTCTCTTTGTCTTGGATTGTTTAATTCTATGGTGTCTTGTGGAGGTGGATTTCATCATTAGATGTAGACTCAGGAAGAATCGTTCATGTCGTCAGTCTGTTCGTTCAGTCGTGCTTCCGTTACAACGTCGTTTCGCGGTGAATCATGTAATTCACAGTTCTCATCTCCTCCAACATAACACTGTAGTTTAAGGCAAATAATATAAATATTTTACAATATACAATACACAATATCTACAATATAATATAAATCATAATATATAATATAATATAAAAATAGATTGAAGCTTGCAATTAAAGCCTGTGCAGATGAACATACTTTCTACCTGTCTCAGCAGAGATGCATTGGCTGTCATTACTACTAGAGATGCAGCAAGATATAATGACTGTATAGATAAATTAGATTTCAGGAGTAAATAATTTTTGGTACATGTTAATTTGTGAGCTTTTATTAGCTTTGGACAGAGCCAGGCTGACTGTTTTTCTGTTTCCCAATATTTGTGTGAGAGCTGCTTGTATTGATGTCATGCCTGTGAAAAAGGAGACTTTGACCTGAACAAGGTAAGACAATATTGATTTCTCTGTAAAACTTAGTATGTAACTGCAAGCATTATCAGGATCTGTGATTTCAATGCTTTCACTTGAGCAAATCTCACTTTTAAGAACATAATGTTGATAGGAATGGAGTGTAATCTCTAATGGAAATATTTATCACTCTTTATTTCTGCCCTTCTGTGTCTCTCTTAGTTTGGAAGAAAAGTGGCACATTGTTGGCTTTTCTAGCAATGCTCAGTGGCTTGTGGATCACAAGGCAGACATGTACTGCTGTAACTGTGCCAAGCTGAAATGAGTGATTATTAATGTGAAATATACTTTTAAATAAAAAAAATCCTGATGAATCCTCTAATGGAAATAATGACCTGTTCACTCTTCATTAGCTAAGAAAACTGAAACTCCTCGACCCTTCACCTTGTGCAGTCAAAGTGAGGGTACACACCAAAAAAAAAAACAGAAAACAAATTATAATCCCTTTCCAGTTACATCAGGTAGGGGGCAATGATATACAAAGATATGGTTTGGTTGTGCTGTAAATTATGTTGGTGCGTGGTATTGGTGTAATATTCCACCATGTGCCCCTTTTTAACACATTCCCTTGATGTGTCTGCACGGCCCTGGTTAGCTTGTAAAATATTCAGACCCCTTAAGTTTTTTCACATTGTTATGTTGTAGCCTTTTGCTAAAATCATTTAAATAAATTTTTAATCTCATCAATCTATACTCCAAACCCCATAATGACAAAGTGAAAAGATAATTTTAGAACATTTTGCTAATCTATTAAAAATTAAAAACTAAAATATAACTTTGTACTAAGTTTTCAGACCCTTTACTACGACTCTTGAAATGTAGTTCAGGTTGCTTCCATTTATGTTGGTCATCTTTGAGATGGTTCTACACCTTGATTAGGTAAATTCAGTTGATCGGACATCATCTGTAAGCTGTGAGACCTTGTCTAGACAGGTGCGAGCCTTACAAATGATGTTCAATCAAGTGAATTTTCCACTGCTGGACTGTGAGGCGGGTGATATGGCCAAAATCTTACATCACAGTATAAGTAATTTTATACCATGGTAACAGTATATATCACAATATAGTAATTGTTCTATGAATTCAATGAATGGCTTAAAATAATGATACCATACTTCGTCGCATGATTATTTTTCTTTGATTTAATCTATTTTTTAAATTAAAACGTTTTCTCTCATTCACCAGCTCTGTTGTAGCCATCGCTGTCAATTCACTCTCGTCTGTCTCTCTCTCTGTCATGTGTCTGACTAACACACGAAGAGCACAGTAGATTGCATTCCCAGTTTGTTCCAAAAATTCCTTCCTTTTGAGCTTTATTCCAGTAATGTTAAATAAGCCTTTCTAGCTCTACATTTTCACAATTGGGATTTAGGAGGGAGCTATTCATTTTCCAACAAGATACTTTTTAAAATCCAGATTTATCAGGAAAAAGACTAATATTAATTTTATTGCCTTGTGATCTGTTGAGGTTGTAGAAACTTCAACCGTGATACTGTCCGTATCAAATGTCTTGGATACAAGCCAAAAGTCTACACGACAACGTCTGGAGCATTCCTTATTACTCCACATGTGAATTTGATGATTTGGAAATTTCTCTCTCCATATATCACTTCTTCCTCACTTCAATCCTTGCCTTTTGTTTTATTTATTCTTTTGAGCTTTGTTTCTTCCCAGCTTATCTGATTTCTGTTGTATGATTGTGTTCTATAGCTTTAATTGCAAACTACAACTGTTAAGTAAGTTAAAGATATGTTGCTGATTAAAGCTTGAAATGGCGATGAGGTCTTAAAATATTCTGAGAAGGTATTTTAAAAAGTCTTTAAAAGGTATTGAACTTAAGGATTCCTGCATATACTCTGGTATTTTCTAATAAGAAAAAAACAACTCAAAGTAGAAATGAATGTTTGTAAACGCCAAAAGGTTTACATGGATTATCTAAACAAATGCCTGTTTTCTCCATAGATGGACAATCTGAGGTATTTATGGAGGCCTCAGCTGCCAAGCCAAGTGAACAGACAGTCTGTAATGATCTGACAACAGTTTCTCACGCACAGTATGTATTGCCCACACTGTATCCTAACATGATTTTTACATTTGTTGCATTTGCAAGAAATAGTTACAAAGTTTAATTGCCATGATTTAAGTCCAAATATTGGTGATTGTCTTCATAAGCTGCTCCTGTGCTTCACAATTGTGGAGTCCAGCTCCCAATACACATTCATTGCATTGAGAAAAAAAGCCTCAAAATTACTCTTATTGCACATAACAGGCAATACGTAGATTCTGTAAGTATGTGTTACAAAACCTATGTAATCATGTCAGGTTTTAATCGCCATCCCAAAAACATCTCAATTGCCCACTGGTGGCTGTAGTCTGGTTGAACATGGGCCAAACTATGAAAAACTCAAAGTATACTTAAAATCTCTTTTTTTTATTTTTACTTTTTAAAAGATGGTTTCTATCATTATAGGTAGTTCTTATGCTGATGTTACTAATAAATGAGAATCGTTTGCAGTGGGATACTTTTAACAGAATCCACTGAGTTTCTGTTTCCAGTTTTGCCCTGCAATTAAAGTATATGGAGGTCGAGTCAATGTAACTTACTTGTAGAGCACAGGAGCAACTGCTGAAGAAGCTGCTCAATATTTTGGACTCGCAGTATGGACAATACAACACAAAAATTATGAATATCACTTTAAAAATTAAAACTGGTCTAGTGTTTACTTATTGTAAACATGGCCTGTGAAAAGAACAAAATTTGCAATGGTCCATCTATCCACCGCCAGAAATATGTATATTTATGTGAACCATGTCATGTAACAATTTGAACTCCATGGTAAAAAGTTTATCATAGATTGTTGCCTATGTCCATGCAGTAGAATCGGAGGGGACTTTCCAATGTTGCTGGATGGGTGGAGCAGCTATCTGGTTTCTACTATTAGGGATTGTGACTGAAAACATGGTATTTAGGCCCAGGCAGGGCATGAAATTGGCACCCGCCCACACGCCAAATGCGGGTAACTTTTGTGATTGGCGGGTGAAACTGTCAATCTACCTGCCACATTGGCGGGTTGTCAGTGAATGCAGAAACACATCGGCCCAACCGTTGGACTTCTGAAGCGTTTGGAGAGACTCGGACGAGGTCGGGAAAATTTCCGTTCAGTGTTCTGCTGCGTCTGAAGCTTTCGGAGCCGTTCGGACGTGGTCTGCTCCGACTGAGCATGCGAAGTCTGAGGAGGAGGGCTGTCAGCCGTCTGAGCCATTGGATTCTCTGATTGGTTGTGTGCCAGCTGAGTGGCAGTTCTGATTGGCGGTGTGCTAGCGAATCGGCACGCTGTGTGCGCTTTGTTTTTCTCTGGACTCCGTTCCGTCATTCCTTGTTTTCATGCTTTGCAGTACTGGCACGAGACTGGCTGTTATTATGTCCGTTCAGGACAAATTAATCTGTGTTCATTTGGTAGTGCCTCGCTGTTTAGTATGCAGCTGTTTTTATAAGAAATAGTTAAGTTTCGTTTTGATCGAAAGTAAAGAGAGTTGCGTGCATAAGCCTCAAACACAAGCGGCAGCCACTTATTGCATCTCGCGCAAGCGTAGAACGGACACGCTGCTGTGGACCTGGCAGCACGTCGAAGCGGTGTGTTTCAGTGCAACTTTTGTGCCGAACGGGTCAGACAAGAGGCAACAGAATGGTCGGATAAGGCAGTTGGACGTCTGGGCGGTGTGTGGGGGCCTTAAGACAACACAACACTGAGCAAGTACTGTACTGTCAGGATTACCGTATGTATGGCTCAGAGAAAGCAATTTTGGCTGGTAAAAAAACACTGTGGTGGGTGGATTTCAAAATCCACCGCTACAGTGGGTTGTGGCCGAAAAAGTTAACTTCACCCCCTGGGCCCAGGGTTAAAATATTGAAATATTCCTATTTCTTTTTTTTTTGTTCATATAAAAAACAGTCAGCCTTAGCGGTTTTGATGTGCAATGACTTACTATCCTAGTTTTTCTGTCAAATTAAATTGTTTAACAATATTTGTTCAGTTCACTAAAATGACTGTTTAATACCCTAAATTTACAGATATTATCTTTAAATATAACTTACCTTAATGTATTTTGATGTACAGTGCTCCATTGTCCAATTCTCTACAATAACAAATACTGGAAATGTGCTGGAAATTCCTATTTGATTAAAGGAACATATTTTCTTTATACATTGTGTAATTGTTTTTTTTTTTTACCTGGGGGAACCACAATTATGCTGCAAATCAGTGTAGATGGACAAGACAGTTTCACGTAATGACTACTAAATACATTTTGTGCATTTTTTTATTTTTATAGAGGAGAGGCGCACACATCAGGAGAAGCGCAGGCACTGAGCTGTCGGGTCCTCTCGACAAAAAGTTAGCACATCTAACAGCAGAAATGTGACAAGTGATTATTGATACGGACTGTCAGTGATTCACCATTATGAAAAGCCTTGATCATACGATAACCTCCGTGAGGGAGCGAGCAAGTGTGTGTGAGCTGGCTAGCTAACAGCAGCTGCTGTTTACAGCTAGCAACTAGCGCAACCGGACAATAAATGGGTCCAAAGAAGCTACCAGAGGTCGACGACATAAAAAAGTTGCTCAACTTCTTATCCGAAGAAGTTTCCGCTATCAGGTTGCAGCAGAAGGGGATCTTGACGCTGGTGGAGGAGGTGAAAGCCCTTCGCATCCAGAATGAGGAGAAGGATAGGAAAATCGCCTTCCTTGAAAACAGAGTTGCCGACCTGGAGCAATACACCAGGATAAATGACATCATCATCTCTGGACTCGATATAAAACCCTAGTCATACACTTGTGCGGTGGCCACCACCCACGGGGAAGAGACTGGACACCTGGATGTAAGCTCTACGGAACAACAGGTGGCCGCATTTTTGCAGACCAGAGGCACTGAGCTGGACTGTGAGAACATCGAGGCTTAAAACACACTGCCCAGATGAAACACCAAAGAAAAACCGTCTGTCGTCATGAGGTTTGTGAACAGAATGCACAAGATTGCACTGCTGAAACAGGGGAGGAAACTAAACGGGACAAACGTATATATCAACGAGCACCTGACCAAACACAACGCAGACATCGTCAAACAAGCACGCGACCTGAAGAAACAGAAAAAAATTCAACATACCTGGGGCCCGTTGCACAAAAGTAGGATTAAGACATCCAGGATAAGTGACTGAGCTGAGCTCAATGAATCCAAAACAAGAGCGTCCAGGCTTAATTGGTTGCACAAAGACCAAGCCAGGATGAGCAGAAACGGATTCATCAAGCCAGGTGAAACCAATCCTGGATAAGTGCGCGCTCACGGCTCCCTCAAATAGACCCCCCCACCGATCACAGATTCACTGATTTACCATGGCAAGTAGAGCGGCTTACTTTTCCCCACCGGAGGCAGAAATCCTCATGGAGGCATACGAGGAGGTAAAAGACATAATTAAAAAGAAAGGCAACACCGCCACAGTAATAAAGCAAAGCGAAAAAGCGTGGCAAAGTATTGCTGACCGCCTGAATGCGTAAGTAGTGCACAGTTACACACTCACAGCTCCGCTGAAACGTCACAATTACAATCAAAATAGTTAATTCATATCTCCAAAAACACAGTTGTACTCTGATTATGAATCAGTTGAATTTTTGATTGAAATGGACTGCAGATATGAGTGAAACTGTGTAAATGTAACTCCATCAGACTGTATAACTCTTTGATAAATAGATGAGCTAATAATAATAATAATAACCACCTCCGGGCCAAATCCAACTGGCAGATATAGATATGCAGTACCAGAAGAAAAAGATGGAAAACCTTGCACTGGAGTCCGAAATAAAAAAGAGGATAATTAGAAAATTGGACCTTGAAAAAAAAAAAACTTGAGCAGGAGGTGAGTTATGCCTTCAATGCACACTGTATGCTGACTGTAACAGAAATGTACTAATCATTATTCTCCCTTCCTCCCCCAGCTACAAGAAGATGACACATCTTAAATAAAAAATAAAAGGTCAATCCTCGTAAAGTCAAGTGAGCTAATAGCCTATTTGAAGGCCCAAAATGGTGTGTTCCTTTCTGTTCTGACAATGGCGAGTGAGGGAATAGTATGTGTTAAATTATTTTTGTTAATATGCATGCTTTAAATTTAAGTTAAATATATCCTGCAGTGGCAGAGGAATTTGTGTTTTTAAAAAAAAACAACTATTATTTAATTTAAATTGATTTGGCCTCTTATGTTTGTGCTGTATACTGTTTGTATACAAGCTTGCAGGGAGGCTACTGCATCCATTCATTTGTCTGTTCATTTGATGTGTATGGATTTGTCCTGCATTTATTTCAGTGTGCAGACATGCAGGCTGTGTTATATACAGACCTTTGAATGTGTATTTATCCTTGTGTTGTATAAAATGCTTTGATTCTGTGCTTCCCATCTTGTAGAGTCACTGTGTGACTTCAGTTTTGAAAGGAGCTGATGGTTTACCTGTTTCGCTTTATCCTTATTCAATAAAGGAACATAATGTTACACTTTGATGTGTATTTATATTTATATGGGATGTGTATTTTATACGACGGAGTATTAGGCCCACACTGAGGAAGAAAGAAAAAGTCATAAATTTGAGACTGGTTCTTCCTGCGTAAAAGATGCATTTTCTGATACTTATGACAATGTGATGCTGATGTGCCACAAGATTAAGTATCTCCTTGTTTGTGAAACCTATACTGAAGTACAATTCCACGAAATGCTCCACAGCCCTCATTTTAACAACTCTCCTCCTCTAAAACAATGGGTTACAATATTATGACATTTTTCTTGTAAATTTATGACTTTATTCTCGAAGTCTGTGAAATTTTTTTTCTTCTCTGTGGCCCTAATATTCCGTCATTTTATATATAGCCTTATAGTCTATGGGAAACTGTAAATTATCTAATGATGGCAACATCATCTAAAATCATAATTTATCCAAAATGATTGAAATTCATGATCACAAAGGTTTAAATAATGACAGTGGGTCTAGTTATATGTGATAACAATGTGTAGTGGGCAGTGGAATAACTATAAGTTTCCGTTTGCGGTAACTGCTGACTGAGATAAGGGATGAGATTAAATGGATCCTGGAACTTAGCCTGGTCTGGAGCAGGCTAGCTCCACAGAATAAATCTCCATGGTAACTTATACCATAACATATCCTACTGCCTCCTATCCCACTTTTGTGCAACCAGATCACGGATAAGTTGAGCCAGGATAACCAAGATATCCCGGCTTAATCCCTTATCCTAGTTTTGTGCAACCGGCCCCTGGACTTCAAACTGCAAAATATTCATTAAACTAAATGGAACGCCGGAAGAGGCAAAAGTACTGATGGTTAAAAGGATTAACGACCTGGACAAATACCAATGATCAACATGGGCTGGACTGGACTGTAAGGTAACAAACACATAAACATGATGCACATTGAAAGAGCTCACTCATTCAGTCCTGGAGACAACAGCAACACAACACAGACGATCAATGATCATGATAACCCTGAACTACAAACATTTCAATACACGGAACACAGCTTATTGGATATGAAACATGACATGGACCCAGACAACGACCTCTTCAACACCATCAATAATAACTGTTGCTATTACACTGATGAACAATATAACCAAATCAATAAGGATGGAAAACTATCAATTACACACATTAATAGCAGGAGTCTGTATGCAAACTTTGCAAGTATCAAGGACTACGTGAATCAGTTTAAACAATCATTCAACATCGTTGCAATATCTGAAACATGGATTAATGCAGGAAAAGGGGTGGACTTTGAATTGGAAGGTTTTGAGTTTGTGCATATGGATCGAGAAAATAAAGGTGGAGGAGGAGTCGCAATATTTGTGGACAGAAACATTAACTTTAAGGTGTTGGAAAGTATGTCAATGGTTGTGGACAACATGCTTGAATGCATATCAATTGAACTGTGCAAAGGAAAAAATAGACCAGTAATCATTAGTTGTGTATATAGAACACCGGGCTCAAATATTGCGCTGTTCAAGGAATGGATGGAGGAAATGTTCACAAATAAGAGTCATAAAACAATTTTCATCTGTGGAGACTTCAATATTGATCTCCTTAATCCAAATAAACACAAAATGACTGATGATTTTATTAACACAGTATATAGTATGAGCCTATACCCAAAAATCACCAGACCCAGCAGGATAACTTCCCACTGTGCAACTTTGATTGACAATATATTCACAAATGACATTGTTCACAATACAATAAGCGGGCTGCTCATCAGTGACATCAGTGACCATCTGCAAGTTTTTACAGTGTATGACAATGACTACAAGACTAATCTACCTGACAATAAAACTGTATATCGGAGAGTGGGAACAGAAGTATCAATAACAGCATTCAAAAATGACCTATTGGCGCAAAACTGGGATATTGTATACAATAGCAATATAAATAGTGCATATGACGATTTCTTAAAGATATTTAAATACTGTATGATAAAAACTGTCCTGTAGAAAAAATCAATAGGAAACTAAAATATGCTGATCATCCTTGGATCACAAAGGGTTTGCAGAATGCCTGCAAAAAGAAAAATACAATGTACAGAGAATGTATAAGACAGAGAACCAAGGAGGCAGAGAATAAATATAAAAAATATAAGAACAGGTTTACTAACATTATAAGAATAGCTATGAAAGAATACTATAACAAACTATTAGATAATAACTAGAACAACATTAAAAGATATATGGAACATAATGAACTCTGTAATAAAAAATTGCTCTAAACAATAAAGTTATCCTAAGTATTTTATTATCAATAATACTGTAAAGTATGATACGAATGAAGTAGTTGAAAGCTTTAATAAATTCTTTGTTAGTGTTGGACCTGACCTAGCAGAACAAATTCCAGATCCAGTACCATCTGTGGAGCAGAGTGACAGTTTAATAGACAGGAATTTGAGCTCAATGTTCCTCACAGCAGTGGATGAGAAAGAAATTATGAATGCCGTTACCAAATGTACAAATAAGACATCTAAGGATTGTGATGATATTGATATGAGTGTTGTGAAAAGGGGGATTGAGGGGATTTCAAAACCATTAACATACATCTATAACCTATCATTCCAAACAGGTAAATTTCCAGACAAAATGAAAATAGCAAAGGTCATACCTCTGTACAACGCTGAGAACAAACACCAATTCACAAACTACAGACCTGTGTCATTATTATCTCAATTCTCTAAAATTCTAGAAAAGCTTTTCAATAACCGACTGGACAGTTTGATAAATAAACACCAATTACTCACTGAAAGTCAGTTTGGATTTAGATCCAACAGAGCAACATCACTGGCATTAATCGATTCAGTTGAGGAAATTACAAATGCAATAGATCAAAAAGAGTATACAGTTGGGATATTCATAGACCTAAAAAAATCTTTTGGCACAATAAACCATGACATATTATTCAAGAAACTAGACCGGTATGGCATCAGGGGGAAAAGCATTAGAATGGATCAAGAGCTACTTAACAAAAAGGAAGCAGTTTGTGAAATTGGGTGATGCTTGTTCAAAGTGTTTGGACATTACCTGTGGCGTCCCTCAGGGATCAGTGTTGGGCCCCAAACTCTTTATACTCTATATCAATGATATACTAGTGCAGTGCCCGTAGGAAATATGTGTTCCTATAGAAAAGTGGGAGGTTAAGAAGCATTTTCATGGATGGCAAAATGAGGCTGTGTTTGAAGGTGGAAAGTCAGGGATATTTAGGTTTGTTATGAAATCCGATATTCCAGGGAATAATTGGCCATTTGTGACTATTTTTGATTTTGCCATTATATTTCACCTTAAAACTATTTACTTGGTGTGACTATTTTCAGTACAACCTCACATGTGTGACTGTACAGTTATTTTTTCATTTTTACATATTGTACTAACACAATAGACCTAAAATCACAAAAAAACATAAAATCCGAGTAGAAAAAGTTATTTTTTACTGTGAAAACCACAAATATGTTTAACAAACCATTTTTTATTACTTATAATGCAAGTATGAATAAGTGCATACATTATAAAAATTTACAAAGTTCTGTGTAACTATTAACATCTAAATGCAGGCAATGCTCAGGTCTGCCTGAGCTCCTTCCAGCTGAATGAAGAGCTGCACTGCCCGCTCCACATTGACCGTCTCATTGTTTTGACTCATTAAACAAAAAACCGACTCCACTACACACTTAATCAAACACTACATAACACACTAACTATACTCTCCAAACACGCTAAATGTCACAAATCTCTCAATTCTCAATATCGTTGTCTGTACACCGACTGTCGTTGCCTGTCACTCATCCGCCGAAGTCCCTCCCACAACTTCCTGTTCCTCTACAACCAAACTTGCTGCTTGAACACTTTCGTGACAAAAGCCCGTTTCTACTGTTTCTTCTGCACCAGACACAAAGCAAACGTGACGGCAATGTTCGCGAAAAAGCGTGGCGGACATTATTTACCACAAGTCTGGTTTTGGACAGGTCGGTGCGTCTGGTCTGTCAGGTCGGGAGTTGAGCCATGTAGGTTAGCTAGCGGCTAGCGGCTAGCTACACACGAACATCCACAGATTACGATTCCACTTTGTTGTCCGCGCGTCTCCGCATCTCCTCAGACCCGAACAGACCGGTCCGGTCTTGTTTAGTCACATTAATCCACAACAGTCAGTTTAGATGCACAGAACAGAACGGGACCGAACCGCCGGCTAACTCCCGGACCAGCTCGCGCCGCTGCAGGTATAAATCCGCTCTCCTCAGACCCGAACAGACACGGTCTGGTCTCGTTTAGTCTCATTAATCCACAACAGTCAGTTTAGATGCACAGAACAGAACGGGACCGAACCGCCGACTCCTGGTCCAGCTCGCGCTGCTGCAGGTATACATCCGCTTGTTTCTTAATGTGTGTCGTAGGCTTGAGCTCTGCAGTGATTGGCTCTAATGCGCATGTCACTGTGATAGTTCCGGTGGACTATGCTCCAGAATGTGTAAAGCATTTATGAAATAATTTATTCACGGTATCATTACAGTCCAAACAAATGCGAAGTCGCACACCACTGAACCAAACGGCAGCCATGTTGAAACTCTCAGGTCATTCTGACCCTGATCCGCAGAGATATTTGAGGCACAGACAGACAGACAGACCGACAGAGATTCCTTGCTTTTATAGAGAGATGTAGGGTATCAAAAGTTTTGAAATTGGTTTTGTTTGCAGATGACACAAAATATATGGTTAATATTGAAAGAGTAAATGAAATTAAATTTTTAGGGGTGATCATAGATGAGAAGATTAGTTGGAAATCACAAATTAAACATGTACAAACCAAAATGTCAAGATGCATCGCAGTATTAAATAAAATAAAACATGCACTGGATCATAAATGACTACGCACTTTATATTGTACATTAGTTCTGCCATACATTATTTACTGTGTAGAAGTTTGGGGCAATAACTACATGACTACAATACATCCACTTTTAATTTTACAAAAGAAAGCAATATGGATCATTCATGGGGCAGGATACAAGGATCACACAAACTGACTATTCTTACAGTCAAAACTAATAAAATTCAAAGATATGGTGGCTTTTCATACAGCACAAATACTATTCAAAGCAAAAAATAATCTGCTACCAGAAAACATCCAGACACTATTCATTGGAAGGGAAGGGGGTTATAATTTAAGGGGAACATTTAATTTAAAAACACTGAGGGCACGCACAACAAGAAAAACTTTTTGTATTTCAATATGTGAGGGTAAATTAGGGAACAGTCTGGAGGGGACGCTCAGGGAATGTCCAAACATAAACCAGTATAAAAAAATATATAAGGAGATGATTTTTACAAAGTACAGAAATGAGGAGGGTGTATGATTATCACTGGGTGTATATTGTTTATTTACTTTGTCATTTATGTATCTTTGTGTTATCTTCAGTATGTGTGTGTATGTCATATGTATGTATGTATATGTGTGTATATATGTGTGTGTGTGTGTGTGTACATCTGTGTCATCTTCAGTATGTGTGTATGTTATATACATACTACATATTATATTACAATAATACAATATTTTATTAAGATAGATATCTTTGTAATAGACTTATGTTTTGTTAGATATAGAACAAAGGTAATTGAAAAATGACAAATGGAAGTTATTATTATTGTTATTATTATTATATTGATAGAAGGCAAAATATAAGTGTTATTTCAGTAATATTTATTAAAAAGGGGTGGAATAAAATAAGTTTATACTTCTTCCCACTCCTTTTCGGATATGCAAACAGAATTTATATTTTTCAGTTTGTTTACTTTGTTAATGTACATTTTTTATTTTTATTTTCTCTCTATTTTTTTTTCTTAATGACTGCCCATTAGGGTATGATAGTTTATTTCGAATATGTAAAAAACAAAACTATCTGCTAAACTATCTACTAATACCCTTAATTTACAGAGATTGGCCTTAAATGTAGCTATTTTGATGTATTTATAATGTATTTAGCTTGTTTTTCCACTGTCCAATGGTTGATTTTTTTAATGTACTAATAAACTTCTCTGAAATGACAGATTAATACTGTAAATTTATAGACATTTATCTTCAGTTTTATGAACGTAGTTTGTTTTGATACGTTATAACTTTTTTATTGTATATAGGAAAAATTGTATTTTAACATGAAATTAACGTAGATAGACTTGGGTGTTTTCCAAAATAAATAGGTTATACCGTGAAATTGCAGAGATTAACCTGAAAGGTATCTGATTTTAATGTGTTTTGATACAATATATATGTTATTTTACAGTTTAATCGGCATTTATCAACTATAATATACTGTATTTTAATTAATTTTGACTGTAAAATGCACTCCTGTATTTTTACAGTTGTATGTAGTTCTGTGATATGGTTATTTACTGTAATTTCATTTGTAAAATTCATTTGGAAATTTTGCTGCCAGTGCTTTTACTGGCAGCAAAGTTTTTATTTTATTTTATTTTTAAAGTGTACCTTTGAGGTTATTCTGGAGAATATTCTGGACATTATTTGTCGTTGTGTTGGATTGTTGCAATACTTATTAACACACATTTGCATAAAGCAAGCATATCTGAAATGCTGACAAAGAACTGGTTCATTCATTGGAAAATGGGCGAGGAAGTAATGTTAACGTTACATTTCTCCTCTAATCAGCAGTCAAAGAGAGTTATAGTATATTACGTTGGTTTTGGCACCCCCATGGCTCGTTATGGCAGTGGGAGTGAAGATAAATCCAGTTTTTAAGCCCAAAGGTTTTAAAAACAAACTCTGTAGTCTCCTCAGCTCCCGGTGTTTTCCTCCTGAAGCTCCGAAACAGACTCGCTCCTTAATCACAAAACACCGGCCCATTTCCCTCCTCTTCAGTCTTTTAGTCCAGTGTATCACAAAGAAACACATATTAGGTGTCTGATATCTGAAATAAAGCGCCCATCCTCTAATTATGAGCAACTTTAGGCCTAATATAGTATAACCTCTCCGCACCCACCTATTTTCGGTAATTTTCGCCTATTTAGCATACCCAAATGGAAAAGCTTATAACACAATAATGATAATAATAATGCTTATTTAGCATGTACCATACCCACAACCTAAATGACATCAGTTCAAACATGGCTCTAAAAAAAATGTTTTGTCTTCGAAAATAATAGGTCATATTTGAATAACAATAACTATGATGTGCTTTATGTAAGGCATATGCCAATATACCACATACCTTCTATATCTTGTCAACTACACCTGGATGAAATTTTAGACTTCTAGGCCTGACCTTATGGGAGTTATGGAGTTTTTAGTCAGCGGAGCCACTGGCGGCCACAAACCTCTCCAAAACCTCTCCAAATGGCCAAATTGTGCCAAATGCTTTTACTCACTTTTGTGACACTGGAAACATTACTGAAGCATTTTGGTGACTATAAAACCTTTCTCCATGACTCAAAACAGAATTTTTTCACACATTCATTTGATGGGTGGTTGGAGGGGTTTCCACACGCTTCTAGGTGGCCATATTGAGATATTGTCATGTGACAAAACACTACAGAATAGTAACCATTATACAAAAATGACAGACTATACTGAACTGAATTTCAAACAAGGATTTAATTATCTTTCAATATACTATCACTGTATGTACAACTGTGCCAATATCAACAAAATATGAACAATGAATGAATTATATACAAAACAAAATAGAATGTATAGAATCAAAATAAGGGCCTTACAAAACTCTTTCTGCGTCACTGACCCCCTCTGACACTGCTGGTACAGGTACTGGTGCATGCAGAAGAGGATCGTTGGCACTTCTGACGACCGCCTTCAGCAGGAGAGGGGGCTGGACGTCTGACTGTCTCACTTTGAGGCTCCCAATCCACGTCACTGTCTTCAGACTGTGATCTACAAAACACAATGCAAAGCACAAACGTTACAAAATATAATGAAAAAAATATATAAATGCAATTCAACGGGGTGTTATTTACATAGGAAACAAATAAACACATATTTCTGACATTACATGTTACATAAAAACATCAGGGAAACAACTGTACATAAACAGAATAATTGAATTGGGGAAATATTCCCAGGGTCTGGTCAGTGAAGATCTAGTTCAATTTGCTTCCAAGCTTGATAAAAGAATCTAAATAAAAGGGAATTAGAGGCTCAAAATGAATTACAAGGATTACATCACTTTAGTTGAGTAGCTAGCTAGCTAGCAAGCTAGGCTTAGCGAGGCTAATTAGGCCCTGGGGCGCTAACCATTTAGCATCATTTATGAAATTCTAATGTATACTGTACTGATCACTGTAAGCATAAAACCCCCCTACCCACTAACTTTCAATCAAATTTCACTCATGGCTAAATAAATAAATCAAACATCATCAAAGATAGCGTTACTCACCGATCTAAGATGGAGTCCAGGCCCCGAGCAAACATCTCCTCTCTCTGAGTCGTACACACTGTCTTCACTTTCATCAGATGATGCCATGATCAATTCCAGGGCTTCTTCCCGGACATATTTAGTTTTCTATGTGGCTTTCGCCATTGTAAACTGTGAAAATAGCCGTACAATATAATAAGTTTAAATGTCCACTGTTTAAATGTCCCTTGACCGTGCGCCCTGTGCGTAATGTCAGCTCTTTCACTCGGAGGCGCAGCAATATATCTCGGCTCATACGTAACTGACCTGGGCATGCCTACCCTCATTGGAAAGGTAAAATGATTGGCTAGAAGCCT
>CAEMYA010000149.1:289920-313585 GCA_903131615.1 Diplodus sargus | reverse complement strand
ACCCTTTTCTGTTCTCTGTGGTCTCGCTGATACTTTCTCCACTTTTGCTTAAACTTTTCCTGCTTTGATTTGGAAAGCTCAGCTATTGGAGTATCTTTAGTCTTTCTCTCCCTTTTTCTCCTTTGACAACTAAAGTAAAATAGAAAAATAAAAGCATTTAGTTTAAATAACTACATTACTCTGACTTTCAGTAGACAGTATTTCCCTGGAAATGTGTGTGTGTGTGTGTGTGTATATGTGTGTACAACCAACTTTCTTGCCTTTTGGAAAGGTAAATGGCCCTTGCTGCAGGATCTGCACTGACTCGTGCTCTGTGACGAGACACTTTTTCTTTGCTTGTTGATGGCATCTATTGGGGGAAAAGAGGCTCTATTATATTACAAAAATTATGAAATGATAGAAAGTTAATAAATGTAATTTAACAGATCTAAATTTTAATCTTTGACAAACATTTATCATATTGTTGGAGTATCAAGTTTTTTTAAAGCTGCTGTTCATTTTCAGCATTGTCACTGTCTTCATTATGAAATTACATATATCATATACAGCTTAAAGTTGAAAGTGAATGGAATACAAATATTCATTAATTATGTATTTAAAGCTAAACATTTCAAAAATATTAAAGCCATGCAAAATAATGATGTTATCCTAAACTTCCGTAGCTTTGATGATTAAGCTGTGGATAAATAGCCAACAATACACAACTAAAAATAATTCCACATAGTAAGTTAGTTCACATTACATCTTTAATCAGCATAAAAAACTTCTGGTATTTGACAAAATCAGCCTCTAACCGAAAGGAATGTGATAACAGTCAAATGGTGTAACCGGTTACACCATTTGACTTTTCAATTCAAATTCAAATTTAACAGGCATTATGATGGACACCTATGTAAGCAAATGGCCTTAATGTGAAGATTTCAAACACATTGTTTAAAATAAATACTTATTTTTACAGTTGTTATGAATTATAAATGATTTCCTAAGGTCATACCATTTGACATCACACCTGACCATACCCTAAAAATGTCAAATTATCAAGATTTAAGAGAGAGCTACTTACCTTGGCATGCAGCAGTTAGGCTCATCAGGGGTCCTTCTTTGTGATATCATTTCCTGCCACACGGTCTTCTTACACAAATGAACAAAACTTCCATGACAATTTAGGAAGTTGACTTGACAGACACAATTCCCCTAATTCGTTATAATATTCAGAACAATGATGTTCCATATATTTTATTCATTGTTAAACAACACACATGTAGGAATATGCCAAACTAGTTGATAATGTGTTTTATAGAGAATTTCATCCTTTTTGAACAAGTTTAAGTATTTGGTAAAAGTTCCCCTGAATAAAATCCCCTGAATATTCTCTCAAAATTGATCAAATCCAGAAATTTTAGACTAGGTCTTCAAAAAGAGAATGTATTCAAGTAATTTGTGAGTTTATTGTCAAATTTAAACCTTTTTAAATTGAACCAAACATAGGAACACATGCAGACATACAGCTCTTTTTTTGTTGTTGTTTTATATCAGCTCGTTTCCAGCTTTTTCGATTATTATTATTTTTTTTATCATATATTATTAAGTGTTAAAATAATCAAATGCGTATAATTTTGGTGTTCAGAGTTTTCTCTATTAAAATCTTGTGTAAATATATGCAATAATTACAGTTTACTGTGTGCAATGACATGAATATTGATAAATGTATAATCAAATTTGTTAAAATTAACATTTTGGTGTTATTTCGTTTTTAAAAAATATCATGACACAATGAATGCATTCATCACGCAGGTGGGTGTTTACATGAGAGAATATAGAGTTTAAAATCTAGCGGTCAAAATGACCGTTTATGGCCGTTAGAATAGTGATGGAAATTTGGCTCTTCTAGCGAGCTGGTGTGTGTGTGTGTGTGTGTGTGTGTGTGTGTGTGTGTGTGTGTGTGCAGAACCTGTTAATCTTCTCCCCGTTTCTCATTAGCATGTCGTGATTACAGCATGTGAATCGCCGACCGTCTTGATGTTGAGGAAAGTCTGTCTCCATCTGAACGGGTCCTTTCAGAACAACTGCGCAGCTCCTCTCTGTCATTGAGGTCTTTTGGCCACAGTGCGGGTCATCCTCCAGTAGGTCAACATCACGTTCGTCGTCAGAAGAAGGGGGCTATTTTCTCCTCAGAGTCTGCAACGACTTCTTCCTCGGCATTAACGTTATTATTTATATCAACCGGTGGCGGCACGGTAAAAACAAACAAACAAACAAACAAACAAAAATAAAACGTGTTAACTTTGATAGTGTCGCGGTTTTCTTTTCAGTTTCTTCCTGCTGTTTCCTCTTTTTATACCCGCTTGGCTCACTTTACCTTCACTCGGACTGCGCACCTCTATCGTTAACAAGCCGCAGCGCTTCACTTCCTGGTTGCTGTCTTTCGTCTTTTCGCGGTCATGATGACTCATGGAATAGTCCATTACAGTACGAAAGGGGAGGGGGGCAGGTATTGCTCAAGGCAATTGCCTACCTTTGCCTTAATGGTAAACTGCGCCTTGTGATGGACCATGATCGTCTCCAGAGTCATAACATAGCTCGTAAAGATCCATGTGTTCTTAAACACATTTTATTTTTCAGGAGACTTGAATACATGAGAAGGATCAGAAACATCAAGGAGGTGGAAAAGTGGAAAGATGCTGACCAGGAATTAATTTCTTCGTTGGAGAAATGTGTCGGGGATGGATCCTTCAAACAGTGGAAAACTGAGGTGACAACTGTACAACAACTGGAACTTCTCTATTCCTTAATTCCACTTAATGACCAGTTGTTTTTGTGTTGCAGTTGGCAGAGTTGGTGAAGAAGATGGATCCCAAAAACAGATACGATGACAGCACACTGGCATTCCTGCGCTTCATACGAAACTTCCACGAGCACTAGTAAGTCAGACTGAGTTACAGATGATGAAGAGCCTTGAAGGTGTTATTGATGACATTCAGTCATAAATGTGTCATTCCATCTCCCCACTTCCACTGCCTTCATGTTACAATACTGCTGTTGTTTGGATCATCTGCCCCCTAAAGTGGTTGCTGGTGTTGGTGTCTGTTGCTAAAGTCAATGTAACACAAACTTTACCTGATTCCTAGAATGAGTTCATCCTTTCTCTCTTATTGACCTCCATCACACAGATCTCCACAGCCACATCAGTTTTTGCTCATTTATTGTTAATTTAAATGTCGTGCAATTGAATTTTCTATCTGTTTGCAGTCCCGAGGATGCGGCCAACGTTGATCTGATGTCGATGTTTCCAGATCTCTTCGGATGTGTTTTTCTGTTTGCCAACAGCAGAGGGTGGAATTTAAGGTCGCCTGTGAAGGAAATGTTTGGAACATTATTCTCCAGAGTTTTAAAGCCATCCACAGAGGAGGATCATGTTGGCAGGCCAGTTCAAGAATCTCAACTTCTGTCTGGGACAACTGCAAAGTGACACCTGAATACTTTGATTGAACAGGGTCTTTACTGTAGAAAAGAAAAAGTCCTGCCACAACTGAGTTGATGTGATTGAACTGCATTAATGCAACAAGACCTGATGCTGAGTGGTTGTAAATCAGCACTCCAACTTCTATGTTTGCTTATTTTGCCACTGATCTGGAGCTTCAAAGTCCCAGGTAAATAAATTAGTGCTGATGCAGTTCTACGTCAAGTCCAACAGTAGGACCTTGACCCTGGTCTGTCATTGACACGGCTGATGTTAAAGACCTGTACTTAAAAGAAATAGAGAACATGAGTTGAAATTCTTTGCTAAAGTGAGGAGGGCGTCAAAAACGTAACAATAAGTCTGAAGTGCTTCCTCTCATGACGTGAATATTGTAATTAAAACAATGTAATGGAATATAAAAGCTTTACCACATGCAGGTTGTTAAGAGATAGTTTTAGGTTTTTGGAAGGATTCTCTGTATTATAAGGTTTTCTGTTGGTTATAAAAATGAGTAATGTTTGATCATGTTTGTTTTAGGGTGAAGGCTCAATAAGATCACATCGACCCTCGATATTGTAATTACTTTATTTTTATATGGTGTAATATCACAATGTGATGTGGGAATTATTTTACTTTCCTCACAAAGGACAGCGGAATCTTTATTTTCCCCAAATGTTAGTGGAGTTTTTGCAGACAGATGATACATGTGTGGTCATATAGAGAGTACGAATATTATACTGATATTTTTCTTAAATGTTCTTTATATTGTGTTATATGAAAGAAAACAAGCAAAAACACAATGATGATAAAGTTGGTCTTTAGATTACGTGAGTGGTTAGTGTTTTTTTTTCCTATTTGTCTTTTATTATCTTTCTATTTTTTATTTTGACAGCGACAGGCTTTGTGCTCTTATTGTGTAAAAACTGCAATGAACTGAATAGAATCTGGATTTGAAGGAGTGACCTGATCATCTTCCTGCTTTTGCAAAGAAAAAAACCCTTAATGAAATATGCAAGATTTACAACATGCAGATTCTTTTGTATGATTTTTGTTTTAAGCATATTGAATGTTACTCTCAAAATATACTGTATATTTAGTCAGCTGAGTATCAAAATAAATGTGTAAAAGTATGATTGTAAGATGTGTTTTATCATTCATTGATCATTAGCATTAGAGCTCTGGCTCTATCAGTCACAGTTCATCTTCTCCTCTCTAGGAAGTGTTCATTACTTTGTGACTGGGAAATCTCACAATATAATGACACATTAACAAAGAACATTGGGATCTAAAAGCTGATATGATAATGAGTCAAATAAATATGTTAAACAAGAGACAACTTTTTGCTTTAGTTTATCACAGTAACTTGAGTGTCAAATAATAATAAAAATAATAAGAACTTTATTTATATTGCACCTTTCAAAAATGAGTTACAAAGTGCTTTACAATAAAACAGATAACAAAATGAGTTAAAAATCCAAACAAAGATAAAACATATAAAATAATTTAAACAGTTACAACAATACCAACAATTCAGAAAAAGCCATAAGATAAACAAGAGTTTTAAGAAGGGATTTAAAAGAGCGTACTGAGTTTGCCTGCCTGAGATCTCCAGGCAGGGATTTCCATAGCTGAGGGGCTCAAACAGCAAAGGCCCGGTCACCTTTAGTGACAAGTCAATTTTGGAACCATTAGGAGGGCCCTGCTAGAGGATCTCAGGCGGTGATTAGGCTCATAAGGAGTCAGCAGATCACAGATATAGGCAGGAGCCATTCAGGGCTTTAAAAATCATAAAATCTTAAAATCAATTCTAAAACTCACAGGAAACCAGTGAAGAGCAGCAGGGATTGGTGCAATGTGGTCACATCTCTTAGTATGCGCTAAAAACCAAGCAGCAGCATTTTTTATCAGCTACAGTCTTTGGATGTTTAGCCTGCTGATACCAGAGTAAAGTGCATTACAGTAGCGAAGTCTGGAGGAGACAAAAGCATGGATGACTTTTTGTAAGTCAGCAGAGGTAAGGAATGACATGATCTTTGTTAGCTGTCTCAGTTAGACAAAGCATGACTAAACCACTTTAGTCACCTGAGTATCAAAAGATAATTCTGAATCAAAGATGACACTGAGATTGCGGGCCTCTTTTCCAACATTGTTAGATAAGGCGCCCAAACTCGAGAAGAGTTTGGTATAGTTACTAGTGCTGGGGCCAGAGGGACTCATTATAACAATGTCTGAGTTGGGAGTCATTCAACTGCAGAACATTTTTGGACATCCAATTCTTTATCTCAGCAAGGCAGGAGAAAATACGAGAATCATCACTTTTACCAGGCTGTGGTGGGGACATACAACTGCGTATCATCTGCATAGCAGTGGAAATCACGATGTGACACATAGCAAAGGGCCACTGGTCAGAATTGAACCCTGGGCCACTGCAGTGAGGACACAGCCTGTCTACATGGGGCACCACAAAACAACGTTTTACCTTTGAAAATACAACAGCAAGGATTTATATTTTAATTTTATCCAAGGAAATATTTTAATACAAGGAAACATATGGAAATATCTGTGTCATTACTACAAGAAGCTTTGTGCTTTACCACCATATATCTGACATGGTTTCAGCTCTAGTGTCTTTTAACCCAAATATTAACTGTTAATATACAGAGAGGTTCAATTACTTTTTACCTGCCCCACTCTTAAACCCAGAATAGTACCTGCAGGTATTATTTAAGGCCAGATACAATCTTTGTCGATGTATATAGACTATAATGACTGAACAGTCACAGATGAATGTTCAGGAAGTAAAGCGTAGAAGGGGCAAGTCCTCCCACATCCTGTGGAGGCTCAACCCATCATTTAATGGGTCTCTTCCGAGTCAGAGGCAGGAAGAACTATTATTATAACAGGAAGAAGTTTTGATCAGTAGAATTCATTCTACCGTGGACGTCTTACTTCAACATTGTAAGTTCATTTTCCTACATTTCTCTTAACACTCAGATTCAAATCATATTGTGAAATAATCAGCGTTCTCACCTTAAATAAACACAGTCATGTAGACCTGCTCTCCTTCAGTTTCCACTCTTTGGTGGTTATTTGATGTCATCTCTTAGATCCCGAGTTTGCCAGGAGGCACTGGACCAACTTTCTCCATTATAAAGGGTTAGATCCCTAAACCTACGAGAGATTCCTTTAAAAGTGGGAAGTTGAATAGGGAGTTCTTAAGTAGGTAGTGAGGAGACTCGCCTAACTTCTCACTGCCTGAGTCTACTCTGCTTCTTCTGGTTTGGAACCTGACATGAACAGCCCTTGAGAAAGTACTCCAATATCCAAATTGTAATACACAGCATGTTGGCAAAAATGGTCAATCTGTTGTGATCTTATTTCCTTTGTCTGTTCCTGCTGAAGATTTCTTGAAGTCCTTTCTGTGATGTTGAGGTTGCTCACAACCGAACAGTCTTGCAACACTTCCTCTTTGCCTCAGCTCAGCACGGCTTCTCTGCTGATTTAACATTTTCTTCATTAAGCTTTCTAAACTGTTAATACATCCATTTCAATAATGGCTAAACATTACACATTCGTTTACTGTGATTATGGCAAAGTTATTACTTATACTATCATTGTAATCATGACGGAGTCATCACATGTTAATACAATGCAGTAGGCAGAGCTTTGATATATTTTAGAATAATTTCAGGATTATGTATAATGTCCATTACATTTATATTTGTGTTTGAAAGGAGTTAATGGATCTCAACTTTTCTGAAACATCAGAATGAATGTTTTCATGAAAATGCAATATTTCACCTTGTACCTATGACCACCAAAGTCTATTAATGGAAATTCCACAGCTCTGCTTATTCAAAGTTTGATTCCTGTTGCAGACCTGAAAGAGGAAGTTTAAATTCTAATGTCAGTGAGGGAAAGATGTGGCACTCTGTAACAAACACATAGTTCATGCTGTCAGAAATTCTAGTAGCTAGGACAAGTGTAGTAGTTAGATGAGTTTTCAAGTTGTAGAAATGATTTTGCATTACTTCTGGTACTTCTATGTACTTACAGGCAATGGCTTCTGATTGATTGTACCCCACCTAAATGCAACGTCTTACAATAGAATTTCATTTAAATTCATCACAGTAATGCATATGTATTCCTATATAATGTGACAGTAATATTCTAACCTTCTCTTTTTCAGTTATGAAGAAAAATGAACATCATCACACAGCTCCAGTTGCCAGCACCCCCAACAGAAACACATCGTATAATACAGTGTGTGATTGACAACAACCTCAGGAAGCTAAAAAGATTACTAAAGGAGAACGACATTAATGACATTTACCCATGCACAGAGTGTAATGACCTCATAACCCCACTGACTGCTGCTGTTGTAACTCACAACAGGGATATTTTTACTTTCCTTTTGCAGCAGGGTGCAGACCCAGACAATGGTTCAGAGCTAGACTTGACACCTCTGCATTATGTCTCACTATACGAAGCACCACTTGATTTTGTGGAAATACTGCTTCAAGTAAGAGCTAATCCAGATGGATGTAATCCACAGCCATTCACACCACTGCAAGCTGCTGCCATCTACGACAGAGAGGATGTTGTGAAAGTGCTCATGTCTGCAGGTGCACTGGAGACACCCATATCTGTCATTGATCCTCAACATGTTTCTCACAATGATGGAAGAAGTCAGGCGATTAACAACTCTGCATCAAAAGGAGATAAATTCTGCTCTGTAATCAGATATTTCCTTGATATGGCAATTGCTGTGCAAAGTAAAACACCTGAACAAGTGTTCAAAACTTTTGACAGTCACATGCTGTTGGAGCATCCTCAGATCCATCGGACAATGATTGAAGTTCTTTTTACTGTATCTGGGCGAAATGTTGAAAAATACCGCCAGGGAAGTATCAAATGGCTGAAGGACACTGGAAATCTGAACACCTACATTGAAGGAGCAGTCAGTCGCTTTCCAAACATTCACAAGGAATATGTACAGGACACTATTATTACTTTAAATGCAGTTCTGTGTACTGTGGAGGAAATACCAAATGAACAAGCACAAGCTTTAATCCCTAAACTACTGGAAAAGCTTTGCTTAGGAATGAGACGTGATGTATATGGACCTGTTCTGCAAACACTGTATGTGATAACACAGAAAACAAAAGGCACAGATGGCTGGGATCTGAACTTCACTGAGAAGTTATGTAAAACAGTTGCTCCTTTTGTAAAGGTCCATCTCCCCTCAGACATCAGAGTCTTCACATATGGTGTGTTTGCAAACTTACTGTCAGTTGAACATGTGGGTGACATCTTTACATCAGTGGGGATAACTGCAGTGCCTGAGGACATTCTGATGTCTGCAGATATGACCAACAATGACAAGCTGAAAGAAGTTCTCAGACGACTGAACAACCATTTCAACCCTCAGCCACTCAACTCCAACACCACTGTGTCATCAGACACACACACATGGCTACAAATCAGCAAGAGGTGGAGAGAAAAATTAGAGAAGCTGGTTAGCACTGATGGAAGCAGAGTAAACAGAGTTGGGAGCATGATTTATGTGAATGATGAAGAGTTCCGTATAGCAGAGGGCAGTGATGGTACTGATGTCTTCTTGGGGCTGAGAGATGATGGCACTGAGGTTGCTATCAAGAGAATGAAAAAAAGCAACTATCAAACGCTGAGGAATGAGGAGGGATTTCTACGACTTCCAGGACTTGATTATCCATCTATTGTACGATACGTTGACTTTGCAGAGGATGAGTACTTTGGATACCTTGGTCTACAGCTTTGTGAATACACATTGGAAGAATGCATCAGAAACAATGATGGTGGTCTGCTGAAAGAGAAACTTGTCAAACAGGTTCTGAAGAGTTTAAAAGTGCTTCATTGTCAAAATCCTCCAATTCTCCACCGTGATCTCAAACCACAGAATGTTTTGATTGGTAAGGAAAAGTTCAAAATATTTTATAATAACCCTAACGACAATATTTGAATTGATAACTTTGAAACAGTTTTAATTGGGTTTGTCTTCTTTGATTTGTCCTGCAGATGTTATCGGGAGGGCGAGATTAGCTGATTTTGGCATCAGTAGACAGTTATCCACAGGACAAACAACTTGTCGCACAGGCAGTGCAGGAACAAGATGCTGGAAGGCCAGGGAGACTTTAACAGACGAAGCTGACATACGATACAAGCGGAGCACTGATATACAGGTCAGCTTTACTGCTATGTAAACTCAATCTATGACTTGGAGAAAATACTTCATATATTGCAAAACTGTTCTCTTAATTCTCAAGGTGGCAGGGATGCTGATTTATTACATCCTCTCTGGAGGACACCATCCTTTTGGCGACAAACCTCATAAATGTGAGAACAACATTGATGAAGGTTCGTACACGTTGGACCATGTTGAAGATGTGGTGGCAAAGGACCTCATCGAGTTGATGATCAGGAAAGAACAAGAGAGCAGACCTACAGTGGAAGAATGCTTGAGTCATCCCTTCTTCTGGAAACCTGAGAGGTAGCATCAGTTTCATTGTCACCTTTTATTTCTGTGTATAGCAGCTCGCATTGTGTTAACAAGAGTCGATGCCCACGAGTGGCTCAGTGAGGCTGCTCTCAAAGACACAGTGGAGCTTTCATCTCAGTGCTAACATCAGCATGCTAACAGGTTAACAATGACAATGCTAACCTGCTGATGCTAAGAAGGTATATTGTTTACCATGGTTACCATCTTAGTCTTGCATGATAGCATGCTAATACTGTAGATGCTAATTCATTACAAACACAATCAGTGCTAAACTTCACTGATTGGAATTAGTGTTTGGTCAGTGTGAGCCTTGCCGCTCACGCTTGTCGGGAGGAAGAAAGGAAAGAAGGGACCCAGTGTTTCTGGAGGGTTACTTGTGCGTTTATTTGGCACAGACAGCCAAATGGCTCAACGTAAAATAAAACCAAACATAAATGACCAGCTGTCTCTCTGACGGCTGTGGCTTGGTGTTCCAGCTGACGCTGCTGACGTCTCTGCTCTAGTGTTAATTTTGACAGCAAATTCTGATTTAGTCTTAGCCTTAGTCTTTTGAATAGCACACCATTTAGTTATAGTCATATTTTAGTCATCTGAAATCTTTTAGTCTTAGTCTAGTTTTAGTCGACAAAAGATCATTAGAGTTTTAGTCTTAGTCTAGTCTTAGTGAGTGCGAGTTTTGTGGCAATCCATCAAACAGCTGTTTCTGTGAATTAAATCGGTGGACCAACAGACCAACAGACCATCGTCGCTGTCTACAGAGTTCTAACATGGCTAGTAAAGGTCCACCTGTTGTCTCTTTTTCCATTTCACTAAACGAGCATCTTAAACACATTTTATTTTTCAGGAGACTTGAATACATGAGAAGGATCGGAAACATCAAGGAGGTGGAAAAGTGGAAATATGCCAACCAGGAATTAATTTCTTCGTTGGAGAAATGTGTCGGGGATGGATCCTTCAAACAGTGGAAAACTGAGGTGACAACTGTACAACAACTGGAACTTCTCTATTCCTTAATTCCACTTAATGACTTGTTGTTTTTTGTGTTGCAGTTGGCAGAGTTGGTGAAGAAGATGGATCCCAAAAACAGATACGATGACAGCACACTGGCATTCCTGCGCTTCATACGAAACCTCCACGAGCACTAGTAAGTCAAACTGAGTTACAGATGATGAAGGGCCTTAAGGGTGTTATTGATAACATTCAGTCATAAATGTGTCATTCCATCTCCCCACTTCCACTGCCTTCATGTTACAATACTGCTGTTGTTTGGATCATCTGCCCCCTCAAGTGGTTGTAGGTGCTGGTGTCTTTTGCTAAAGTCAATGTAACACAAACTTTACCTGATTCCTAGAATGAGTTCATCCTTTCTCTCTTATTGACCTATATCACACAGATCTCCACAGCCACATAAGTTTTTGCTCCTTTATTGTTAATTTAAATGTCGTGCAATTGAATTTTCTATCTGTTTGCAGTCCCTCGGACGCGGCCAACGTTGATCTGATGTCGATGTTTCCAGATCTCTTCGGGTGTGTTTATCTGTTTGCCAACAGCAGAGGGTGGAATTTAAGGTCACCTGTGAAGGAAATGTTTGGAACATTGTTCTCCAGAGTTGTAAAGCCATTCACAGAAGAGGATCATGTTGGCAGGCCAGTTCAAGAATCTCAACTTCTGTCTGGGCCAATTGCAAGGTGACACCTGAATACTTTGATTGAACAGGGTCTTTACTGTAGAAAAGAAAAAGTCGAGTTGATTTGATTGAACTGCATTAATGCAACATGACCTGATGCTGTGTGGTTGTAAATCAGCACTCCAACTTCTACGTTTGCTTATTTTGCCACTGATCTGGAGCTTCAAAGTCCACTGTATAGTAAAAAGAGTCTACAAGCCTCTGGATGTTTCCACATGAACTAAATTCAACCTTTCTTTTTGGGCTATCACTGAAAAAAAAGCTCCTTGAAGTAAATAAATTAGTGCTGATGTAGTTCTACGTCAAGTCCAACAGTAGGACCTTGACCCTGGTCTGTCATTGACACGGCTGATGTTAAAGACCTGTACTTAAAACAAATAGAGAACGTGAGTTGAAATTTTTTGCTTAAGTGAGGAGGGTGTCAAAAATGTAAATATGAGTCTGAAGTGCTTCCTCTCATTTTGTGAATATTGTAATTAAAAACAATGCAATGGAATATAAAAGATTCACAACATGCAAGGATTCTCTGTATTATAAGGTTATCTGTTGATTATAAAAATGTGTGTTTGATGAGGTTTGTTTTAGGATAAAGGCTCAATAATATCACATCTAACCTTGATATTATAATGTGTTTCTTTTATATGGTGTAATATCACAATGTGATGTGGGAATTATTTTACTTTCCTCACAAAGTAAACTATGAAATGTTACACAAAAGAAAATCACTCACAATGAGGAAAAAGCAAACGGCTATAAACAGAAACCATGCTACACAGAGCTAAGAAAACTACAAATCAAAAACCCTCCAGAAGGAGGAAAACAAAAGCAGCATGACATTAAACTAGTTTCTCAAAAGAACAATCTGACCAAAAACTATATCACATCAAAATCACTTTTCTTCAGAGGAATACAAAGAAAACAGAAATTTAAGTGTGGCAATACTTAACAAGGACTGTGGCAAGGCTGTGATTCAAAGCTGGAGGTACACGACAAGACTAAATACTCTGGCAACGAGACAGGGGAAGACACAGACTATATATACACCAGGGAAGGGAGCACAGGTGGAAACAATCAGGGATTTGGGGAGACGTCAGGCCGGTTACACAAGAGGAAGGACAAATGTCCTGAAAAGGGGGGAGAGTTACTTTTCAAAATAAAACATGAAATTCACAAGACAGAAAACCCAAGACAGTCCTCACAGCGGTGTGACAGTACCCCTCCCTCTAGGGCCGACTCCTGACGGCCCAGACTGTTCAGGATGGTCTCTATAAAAGTCATCGATGAGATGTCAACAATGAGAAGAGATCCACTGTCTTTCTTCCGGGCTGTAGCCCTCCCAGTCCACCAAAAACTGTCTGCCCCAGCCCCGGTTGCGTACTGCCAACAACTACTTGACCTTGTAGAACGGACTGATGAGTCTGGTGACGGGAACGGGCCTACGAACCATGGCGCCAGCTTCCTGGAGGGGACCTTGAGGTGTAGGTCCTTGGCTGAACGCCACACTCTCTGGCCTGGCTGATATGCGGGAGCAGGCCGTCTTTTGCGATCTGTCGCTTTCTTAACTCGATCCCCCTGTCGAATCAGTGCTTGACAAGTCGCTGCCCAGATGCTGTGGCAATGTCGGACCATGACATGGGCAGAGGGATCCGACACTTCCAACTCATTATTTGGGAAAAGGGGAGGCTGATAACCAAAGGCACAGTTAAAGGGAGAAAAAACAGTGGCTGATGTAGGCAAAGAGTTGTGTGCATACTCTACCAGACCAGGTGTTTGCTCCATGTGGAGGGGTCCTGAGAGACCACGCACCGGAGGCTGGTTTCCAGTTGTTGGTTGAGGCGTTCAGTCTGGCCATTGGCTTCCGGGTGGTACCCCAAGGTCAGTCTGGCTTTCGTGCTGATGAGCCGGCAAAACTCCCTCCTGAACCGGGACACAAACTGGGTCCCCCAGCCTGAAACTGTAGTGGCAAATAAATCTGGGTCATGATCATGCATATAAATAGATTTGAGAATACACCTTGCAGTTCCACCTGTGCGCTAACAGTGAATTTGAGCCTGATGTAAGACTCGTTCGAGTTCAATGCTCCCTTTATAATAACAAGGCTGAAGGGAGTAAGCAACAGGTGCAGCCACTGCTCGTCCAAGGCCACATATAGGGGCCTGGGTAAGACACTTTGTAGGATTTAAGGAACACATTCAAAAATGAGAATACTAGATGACAGTCTCACGTGATCATTACGAAGGGGGGTGGTCCAAGAGGGCATTGGCGACCTTGACCCCAGGAATAAAAGGGGGAGATCCAAGGAGATTTCTCAGTTGCCCCGGGTACCTCATGGATGTATCTCTCACTGTTGTCTCGGCTTATGGGCCGAACAGCAGTGCAGAGTACCCGGCCTTCCTGGAGGCCCTGGGAGGGGTATTGGAGAGTGCTCTTACCAGCGACCCCATTGTTCTACTGGGGGACTTCAACGCCCATGTGGGCAGTGACAGTGTGACCTGGAGGGGTGTGATTGGGAGGAACGGCCACCCCGATCTCAACCTGAGTGGCGTTTTGTTTTTGGACTTCTGTGCTAGTCACAGTTTGTCCATGACAAACACCATGTTCAAGCATAAGGGTGTCTATTTGTGCACTTGGCTGGAGGTCAGTGATCGAACTTTGTAGTCGTGTCATCTGACCTGGCAGACCCAAACGTATTGTGAGGGTCTGCTGGGAACGTCTGGCGGAACGCTCTGTCAGGGAGGTCTTCAACTCACACCTCCGGGAGATCTTTGACCATATTCCGAGGGAGGCTGGGGACATTGAGTCCAAATGGATCATGTTCTCCACTAGGGGTAGGACGATACGGGTAACTCACGATACGATACTGTGACGATATTTGACCCACGATAATGATATTATCACCATACATGATTTCTGCGATATTCGATATACGAAGCAAGAAATGTCATCAAGGATATATCATGATATGTGACTGAAAAAGAAAAAATACCCATAAAAAGGAAAACGTCTTATCAAACTTTGTACAATGTTAAAATTAATAAACTGTACAGCTGGACACATTAAAGTGCATGAACATAAATAACATATCATATGTAAATCAGGACAATGCTTTCTGATTCTGAACACTGAGTAGTAACTTTTTATGTAAACTTGTGCCCATTTCTTAACAAAATAAGAAAATAAGAATTAAATTAAATCCTGAGCACATTTCAGACAATATGCAACCAATTATGTGCACAAGTATCTGGGAACATTAAAGTGCTTTATGTTAACCTGGACATATCAATGCATATTCTTCTTGAGGAACACTAACTGATCAGCGTGCTCAGACGTAAGAGCACACCTCTGAGCAGAGATGATGTCACCAGCAGTAGAAAAGATTCTTTCTGACGGCACACTAGTCCCTGGGACACACAGGTACCTTTGGGCCAGCTTGGCAAGGTGTGGGTACTTGCATGCCTCAGATTTCCACCAACCCAACGGTTCATCAGACAGATGTAGAGGTGGAGAATCATGATATTGCTGGACCTCCTTTTCTGCCTTGGAGATAGGTGACAATGGGGTTGGGGAAGATCTGGCATGTTGGAATGTTTGTCCATATTTGTTCATTATTATTTTTGTTATAAATAAAAACACGTTAATCACAACATCAAATCATCAGTCACTATTCATTTTAAAATTTCACACATATTTGCACATGGTTGGATGTATGGATGACATTTTTCTACCAGTAGTATTAGCATTGAAACTTACAAATACAACTAGAATTCAAATTACCTAACTACTGTTCAGTGTTTACAAGTTGTAATTGCCATCAGGGCAGCAGCCTTGGATACCACCATGGCATACGTCTCCTGCACTTCTGAGGGTGACAAGAAGAGCATCTACTTAAACCTGGGGTCTAAGGTGGATGCAACATAGAGGAAATTTTTCTCCTCTGCAGACATGTAGTGCTTTGATAGGTCTTCATGGATGGCACGCTTTATGTCTTTGATTAGAGGGGCATCCTTAATTGTGCTGAGTGTGCAACTCAGAAGTTGGGCGTGAAGAGGAGCGATGATGGAAACAGTAGGGCTTTTCTCCTCGCACATGCTTTTCGTTGCTACTAGCATTGGATGGAGGGCTTTCACAACCTCTTCTGCATTCCTGATGTCTCCATCATTCAGGGTAGAGATGTCGGTGGTATTCTTTCTGACCTTTAAAGAAAGAAAGAAAAGAACAGACTGAAGGTTAATTAAAACCAATTTAATATATATATTTTGTTAACAAATTAATATATCATTAAAATTATTATATCATAATTATCATGTTAACAATAACATAGATTTTATATAAGTAAAACTATTTTCTAAGTTGTATATCATTCATAAATGTTGAAAAACATCACACTACAAATTTTCCATACAATTCAGTAACAAGATAGAATAAACACATTACCTCTGGAGATAAGAGGGCAGCAGTAACAGCAGGCTGTTGCTCAAGAAACCGGCTGATCATCTCATAGGCACTGTTCCAGTGGACAACAACATCAGTTATCAGCTTGTGGTGTGGAAGGCCTAACATCTTCAGGTTCCTCTTCAGGGCCTGTATGACTGTCATTCATAACCCGAGTTTGAAGGACGTATGTTTGTGCATCCCAGTTTTCGTCTATGAAGTGGGCAGTAATAGTTACAAAGGACTCGGTGGCCCTTGAAGTCCAGCCATCGCAGGTTGGTGCAACTCGTTTAGTAGACTCGTCCATCCTCAACTTTTGCTCTGGTCTCCGCATACAATGCGGGGATGACTTTTTCTGGGAAGTGCCGACGACTCGGTACCTGGTATCTCGGTTCCAGTGTAGCGAGCATTCGTCGAAACCCATCATTTTCGACCACACTGTAAGGGCAAAGGTCCTTGCAAATAAATTTGGCGATGGACTTGGTGATACTCTGTGCCCTCGGCGACCCAAAGGGGAACTTTGCTTTAAAAGCAGTAGTGATTGTCGGCTGACTTGGTTTGCCTTTTTTATCACCCGAGAGTAGTTCACCGTGATAGCGAACGAGGTGGCTTTGCAGATTCGTAGTGTTGCTGTTATATTTTACCTTCGCAAAACAGTTCTTGCATATTGCATATTCTTTATCCAGTGTTCTCCTGTCATCTCTCTCATAAAAAACAAAGTGGGTCCACACTTTGGAGTGAAAACTTTCATTTGGATCTTTTATTTGTTTTCCGCTGTTCCTATTTTCCGCCATTCTTGCATCTTTTCGTCTTCCGTCGTCAACTCGTCTTCTTCACTGGCCGCTGCTTATGCCTACTTTACCCTCATGTATGGAATTAGCGCCCCCACAAACAGGACAGGAGAGATTAAGTACTGACGGTGACAATGGGGTAAATCATGATGTGTATTGTAATAAAATATCGATATTTGTCGTCAGTGTATCGATTATTTATTGCGACAGAGAGCACAACAATATATTGCAACATCAATTTTTTTCCCACCTCTATTCTCCACCTCCATTGTTGACGCGGCTGTCCGGAGCTGTGGCCGTTTGGTCTCCGGTGCCTGTCATGGCGGCAATCCCCGAACCCGGTGGCGGACTCCGTAAGGGATAATGTCAAGCTAAAGAAAGAGTTCTATCAAGCCTGGTTGGCTCGGGGGACTTTTCAGGCAGCTGACGGGTACCGGCAGTCCAAGCGTGGTGCAGCATGGGCAGGAGCGGAAGCAAAAACTCGGGTCTGGGAAAAATTCGGGGAGGCCACAGAGGACGACCACCAATCAGCCTCAAAGAAATTCTGGCAAGCCATCCAACGCCTCAGGAGGGGGAAGCAATCCTCCACCAAGGCTGTTAACAGTGGAGGTGGGGAGCTGTTGACCTTGACTGGGGACGTTGCTGGGCGGTGGAACGAATGCTTTGAGGATCTCCTCAATCCCACTGACACGCCTTCCATGGAGGAAGAAGAGGCTGGGGACTCAGAGGTTGACTCATTCATCACTTGAGCCGAAGTCACTGAGGTAGTTCGGAAGCTCCTCAGTGGCAAAGCACCGGGGGTGGATGAGTACTCAGATCAGAGAAAAATGCGGTTGGAGGGGATCTGGTTCAGGAGCCACTGGATCTCATCTCCTTGACCTTTTCGCAAATGATGTGGTCTTGTTGGCTCCTTCGAGCCAGGACCTCCAGCAAGTCCTGGGCTGAGTGTGAAGAGGCTGGGATGAGAATCAGCACCTCCAAGTCTGAGGCCATTGCTCACGACTGAAAAAAGGTGGATTGCTCCCTCTGGGTTGGGGGAGAGCTCCTGCCTCAAGTGGAGGAGTTTAAGTATCTTGGGTTCTTGTTCACGAGTGAGGGAAGGATGGAGTGTGAGATTGATAGGAGGATCGGTGTAGCGGCCGCAGTAATGCGGTTGTTGTATCGGTCTGTCTTGGTAAAGAGAAGCTCAGCGAAGCTCTCGATTTACTGGTCAATCTACGCTCCTACCCTCACCTATGGTCATGAACTTTAGGTCATGACCAAAAGAATAAGATCTTGGATACGAGCAGCCGAAATAAGTTTCCTCTGCAGGGTGGCAGGGTGCTCCCTTAGAGATAAGGTGAGGAGCTCTGTTCCATAACTCAAATTAAAATGCATTAACAGAAATGCTTTTTCATTTTCAGAATATAGCTGTATTATGTGACTCAAAAATAAAATGAGTAATAAATTATCCAAATTGCTTTTTCATTTTCTTCTTCAAGACTGCTCATTTGGTTACACAATTTAAATGATAAGGAAAATGACATTTAAGATTTAATTTTCAAAATGTGCCCCAGCAAATAGTTGCCAAAATTCAATTTGAAATGTCAAATTTGAAAATTAAAATGCATTAGCAGGAATGCTTTTTCATTTTAAGATCAGAACTGCATTATGTGACTCAAAAATAAAATGAGTAATAAGTTATCCAGATTGCATTTTAATTTTCTTCTTCAAGACTGCTCATTTTGTTACTAAATTAAAATGATAAAGAAATTTACATTTGAGATTTAATTTTCGAAAGATGCCCAAGCAAATAGTTGCCAAAATTCAATTTGAAATGTCAAATTTGAAAATTAAAATGCATTAGCAGAAATGCTTTTTCATTTTAAGGTCATCGCTGCATTATGTGACTCATAAATAAAATGAGTAATAAATCATCCAGATTGCATTTTCATTTTCCTCTTCAAGACTGCTCATTTTGTGCCAGGGCTGAAAAATAAACTGCTTTTTCGTTTTAAAGCCTCCCCCCCCCCGCAAAACGTGTTTCATGGCCTCTGCTCTTCTTCAGCCCCAGTCTGACCGACCGTGCTTCACATCCAACACGTTAGGGGGCGGCAGTGTGCATGTTCGACGCTGGAGCAAGAAGAGAGACAGTGTGAAGGCTGTGTTGTTGTTAGCATAGACTGTGGTACATGTTGTCAGAAACAGCGGGGAAATCACCATCATGTCCAGTTCTGTACTGCGGTCAGGACAGTCATGGTTCGCGTTTGCTTGTTGGGGTGAGCCGAGCTGCATGTCAAAGTGTCCTTGAGCAAGATACTGAACCCCAACTTGCTCCTGATGTGCAGTTGGCACCTTGCATAGCGACCTCTGCCATCAGTAAGGGCCCTGCGATGAGCAGTTATAACCACAGCTGATATAATTATGTCCTCTAACTGTTGGTGTTCTGCAAGCTGTTTCGATTAACCTCAGAAAACCAAAAAAGAACAATTAATTAAATATGTTGCAGACGCGGTTTGCCTGTGGAGTTTTAATGCAAGACACTCTAACTGGTAAGTAACCTTTGGCATACTACAGCACCAAGTTTGAGACCACTGAGGCTGGTCTGCCTCCCTGTTGGCAGGCGCTTGCAGCAGCGTTTGTTTTAAGAAAGCCTCAACAGGAACCATAGGACACCCAACCATACTGTATACGTCTGTATACTTGCCCACCCCACCAGTCCAAGGTTCGTGTTTACACAACCTAGGTAATGAAGTTGTGCTCTCAGCAACAACTAAACATCCAACGTTGCGATACAGTTAACCCTACAACATGGATGATGATACCGATAGATGGAACGCCTCATGACTGCCTTCAAGCCACAAATGTGTTTCTGAAACCCTGTGAAGATATGCATAATGAACCAATAACAACATATCTCTCTCTGTTTGTAGATGGGTCCTTCTTCAGAGACATGACAAGCAACAACGCAGGTTACGCAATCGTACAGTTCCTGCCGGATAATATTGATTTACCACAGTCCAAACAATCTGGCTTGCACAATCATGCTCAGCACAGCTTGCAGAAATTAAAGCTTTTAACTGTAACAAGTAATTTGGCAGAAGGCAAGCGGTTAAATGTATACACGGACTCACAGTATGCATACGCAGTGTGTCATATACACGGAAATATCTGGAAACAGAGAGGTTTTCTCAGAGTGGATGGCACACCAGTAACGCATGGAGCAGCCATTTTAACACTATTTGAAGCCATTCATCTACCAATCTATCAGCTATTATCAAATGTGCTGCACACCAAAAGAGCAGTTCCCTAACAGCCTAAGGCAAAAGCCTGGCCGATGAGGCCATTAAACAAGCCAAAACCGGTACATGTGTCGGACCGTTGATGGCAGCTGAAAACTGTGAACCACTTCACTATCCTTAATAGCAGCCCAGAACGAGGCTGGCATATGCGAACAGTTAGTGTGCTATTAAAACCACTCAAGAAGACCCTCAGAAAAGTTTATGGCGTAAATGCCATTCATGTTGCGCAAGTACAGGAGATAAAACGTCGGCAGAATGTGATTTTTGTGCAAACCATAATGTGAGGAGAGCATTACCTGCTGCAAAATTATGCAAAGAAGTGTTCCTGTGGTTTGGTTTGCCAAAGTGCATAAAATTCTGATAATGAGCCATCTTTTGATGGAGATAGAGATTAAAGTAGGAGTTTGAGACCATACCCGCATCAGGGAGATGCAGATTAAAATACAGCTTTAAGTCCATGGCAAAAACATTGGATAAATGATCAAAAATCAAAGTAAATTAAAGTCTAAATTAAAGGAGATGCAAGAATAACGCATGCGAGAACCAAAACTGCAGAGAAGCGCAATCTCAACTGAAATGAAACAACAATAAAAGTTAGTTGTTAACAAAAATCGAAGACCAACAAAAAAGTTTCAGTAAAACTAATAATAAATGTTTTGATGATTCTTATGGTGGTTTAATAAAGTGAAAAAGTAGTGTATGTGGTTGTTGACTATGTGTTGTCAACTACCTGTGTCTTGATTGTGTGTTGAAAAATCTGCTGGAAACTTTTGTGTTTCTTAAAATAAATTGTGCTATTTCGCAGGTGTTGGGGAGATTTTTGCTGTTCTTTGTGTTACTGTTAATAAGTGGTTAAGCGTATTGCAGTAGTCAAACAGTGTGAAGGTTATTAGATAAACTTGATAGTTCTGGTCTAAAACATGTGTGCTAATCGATATATTAGTATTGGATGTGATTTATGAGATGGTTGCTCATGTGTGTTGTTTTTGGCTTTTGAATACTAGTCGCGCTGGCTAAGAGTTTCTAAATGCGTGAGTAAAGTGTTGTTGAGATAAGGAATCCAAGTGATGGTCAGTTGAGGTTACAGCCGAGGAGACATCCCCGGGTGGGACTTGTATTACTTTAAGAGCGGGTTCCTATCTCGCTGTTGACTGAGGGAGTTGTGTGCTGAATAGTTGTGTTTCAAACTGCAGCTCCATTGCTCCTCCCCTGGTGTGTGTGAGAGGGGGATGCAAGCGCCCTCACTCTACTGCACATCTGGTGTTACATAATCGCCCTCCCTTTCTCTCCTCACTGTCGGCCGTGTCCGAGCTCAGTGAACTTTTCCTTTTTTTCGTAAAGCAAGGTTTTGTTGTGTTTTTTCAAGCTCCTTTCAGCATGCTGTCTCATTAGCAGTTGAATAAAAGTCGTTGTCTGAGGTGATTATCTATATGCCAGTGATTAATGCAATTATTTGACGATTACATATAAGCTGCTATTTCAAATATTACAACCAATTGAGTTGCAAATGCAGTTTAAGTCAGTTTATATTCAAGTAAATGTTATGATCTGGTTTTTTTTTCTAAGTACAGGGTGTGAGCTGAAGAAGGTTGTTGTGAATCAAGAAGTATTTGACCAACCTACTCTGTTGCCCAAATGGTGTGTTCATAAATAAGAAATTTACAGCTGATATTAGAACTGAAATAGGTAAAGTACTAATTGAAAATACTGAGATCCTTTAAAAAAGCATATATATAAAGTGTCTGTGTTGATTGCATCATGATTTTCACATCAAGGTTCACATACCTGTTACAGAAGAAGTAAAATCATCATTTGAACTACAAAAGCATCTAATAAAAACATACATATAAAGTGTCCACAGTCACAAGGTTCAGTAGAACGTGCCAGTGGTGTATAAAAAACTAAAATAGCCAAAATCATGGCTGATGGTAATGGCAAACTCACTTGGGAAGATGCTTTGCCATTAGCACTAATGTCTTTGCGCTCACAAACTAACAGACTAACCCATCTAACCCTGCATGAAACGCTCACTGGATGCCCACTGCCACAGTGCAGGGGCCCTATAGAGGGACCATTGCTTCAGCAGCTGGAGTGAAATTTGGGGGACTATTTACAGGGTTTAACTCAAATCCACAGACTTGTCTTCCAACAGGTGAAAGACTGATAGGAGTGTCAACCACGGGCAGTGACACCCCAGAAAGAGCACGTGCAGGACTATCCGGCCCGCAAGACATACACCATCCGCCCACGCCTGAATCCAGGCCAGAGTCGGAGCGTTCTCTGACCCTTTCAGGCTTCGCAAAGGGGGCGGGAGAAGGAGAAGTCCTAATGACATGCGCCACTATTAACACACCACATGTTAATTGTGCACTTGCCATAGTCACCTTAGTCACAATTACAAGGGCATAGTAAAAAATGGGAGAACTAATACATCCTCTGTATGTAAAAGCTGACACATATGATTATGCACTAACCACCCACGGCACAATAGCTAACGCTCCAGGTAGACATTGGGTGGGACTACCCCGCACCACTGACTGCCATGAGAAGGGATGGTGACGTTACAGGTAATATGCACAAACATGTCATGTCAGGACACAGAAACAATCAGGAAATGACAACAATAGAAGACACTTTGTAGGCTTTAAGGAACACATTCAAAAATAAGAATAGTAGATGAGAGTCTCGCGTGATCATGACGAAGGGAGGGTGGTCCAAGAGGGCGTTGGTGACCTTGACCCCAGGTATAAAAGGGGGTGATCCAGGGAGATTTTTCAGTTGCCCCGGTGTACCTCATGGATTTATAACTTCTCTTGGAATAAACACCTTTTTGGACTGAAGACCTGCTTCCTCGCCTCTGATTTGGGACTTAGGCTCTGAGCTGTTTCTCCTTTAATTTGGATTTTAACCTTTGAGTGGATTTACAGGGTCTGACAGTGGAATAATTTGACGGATAAGGAGATACTCTTCCACTACACCTAGAATATCGAATTTCACAACAAACCTTAATATCCCTGACGTCCCACCTTTAGACACAGCCTCATTTGGCCATCCATGAAAAAGCTACTTAACCTCCCACTTTTCAATAGGAATACAGACTTCCTACGGGCAAAGCACTAATAATGACAAATTAACAAAGGACATTGGGATCTTAAAGCTGATATTTGTATAATGATGATTCAAATGAACATGTTAAACTGACAAGAGACATGCAGAGAACTCATGCACCTCAAATTTAGAATTTGCTGTTAAATAATCTTATAATACTTTCAAAGTATTTTATACACGGGTGTAAGTTCATGAATATTTTCTTCAAGAGCTTTCTATCTTTGCTAACTCTATGAAAGACATCAAATCTAAAAAGGCACAGTGTTGTACGAGCATTGGTCAGTTTGTATTTTATTATTTTTAATTTTTCCCTTCCTATGGCTTTCCAGTTTGGGTTTCTTTTTTTTTTCTTTTGCTATATTGTATCTA
>CAEMYA010000149.1:264319-289575 GCA_903131615.1 Diplodus sargus | reverse complement strand
GATGTGAATTCTCCCCGTTGAGACGCTGAAGCCAAATGCGTGTTCGTAGGGTTTGTTGAAAAGCCGAACTGATAAAAAACAGAATATAAGCTGTGAGCCAAACTGTAGTGTTGCTTGAATTTGTGTGGAAAAGCAGCTGTTGGAGTATGAATCGTCATTTTCAGTTTGAGTGAAGATTAAGAAAATGAGGGTGAGTTGAAGTCGAGGCTTTTAGAGGTTTTCAGCCCCCCGCCCCCACTCTGGCTGATCGATGTTTGAACTGCGACTGTATAAAAAGTGTGAATGCTGTGGAAAAGTTTAGTGAACTCCTAATCTCTGTGAACGTTTCACAGTTTGAATGGAGTTGCTATGAGAATGTCTGAAGGAGGAAAAAGAGTTGGACAGTCAGTGGGTTTGGATTGATTTGTGTGTGTGTGTGTGTGTGTGTGTGTGTGTGTGTGTGTGTGTGTGTGTGTGTGTGTGTGTGTACGTGTGTGTGCGTGTGTTGTTAGATCCCAAGCTTTACCCCTGTCCAGGAGGTACTCGACCAGCTCTCCGTTATAAAGGGTTGGATCCCTAAACCTATAAAAGGTTGCTAAAAAGTGGGAATTCAAATAGGGATTTTTAGCTGGTGATGAGGAGACTCGCCTCGCTTCTAACTGCCTGAATCTGAACGTTTACCCTGCTTCCTCTGGTTTAGAACCTGACATGAAGCCCCGAGTCAGATGCGGCCACCGGCCATTAATGGCAGCTCTCCTCTACATGATATGTGCGCTCGGTATGGTGCAAGGTTGGATTTTAAGGGCTTTTGATAAACCCTAAGGGACTGTTTCAATTTTGTTGGCTAGAGAAACCTTTAAGAACCTTTAATATATTATGCACACTTAACACCTGACTTTTACTTCCATCAAAGAGATATTAAATCAATGTCCACTACTTTAAAGGGAGGGTCTACAATCCTGGAGAGCTAGCAAGAGAGCGAGCAAGATTGGATACTGATTTGATTCAGATACTGGCTTGGTTTTGTGTCCTTCTTTGAACATTTTTTCAGCATCTCTCTCTCCATCCAATGGCTGATAACCCCTTGATTAAGATTTCATAACGCTTCATTAGGAAATAACCTGGGCCGAGGCGTGGCCCTCCATCTTGTCCTCATGCCTCCACGATCATTTCTTCAACACTTTCTCATGACCTCAGCTCAACACTGTTTCTTTACTGATTATCATTAGCTTTCTAAACTTCAATACATTAATTTAAATCACATTGTGCATTTCTTATCATCTTTATAGCTCAATTCAACATTCAACTCTCACTGTGATTCTGTTCAAGGCCTGAGTGCACTTCTGCTTTTTCACACAGGATATGCTACTTCCTCTTTCCTCCTCACAGCCCCCTGATTCAACATTCCCCTCATTACATTGCTGTGCTATTACATTGTGAGTGTATGTGTGTGTATGCGGCTGTTTGTGTGTGTGTGTATGTGTATGCTCATACTAATATACTCTTAGACAGAAGTAGATGGATCTCAAGTTTTCTGACAGTGTGTGTGTGTGTGCAGTGCTGTGCCTGAACGCGTTCATATTTCAACTGAACGTGAACTGAACGTACAGTATTTCTGCCTGATGAACGTTATTGTGAACGCGTTCATTCTGGCATTTGTGAACGACGCGTTCTCACAGTTTAACTTCGTTCAACACTAAAACACTCCCTGAACTGAACAGGCCTTATTATGTAGCGGAAAAACACCCAATCTGGCTGTTGTGTATAAAAAGGACGCTGGACCAGATGCTTGTGCATGTAACTCGAGAAGCCCCTGACTGCAGACCTGGAGTTAAACACTTAACCCCGCCCACTGCCCAACTGGTGTAATACGGTGTCCGAAGAGGGACAAGAAACTACAACAAATGTACCTTAATTATTCATTAAATTATGAAAAAGTGATATATTTTAATGTGTATTTATCATAATCAAATGTAACCTGAGATATTTTATTAATGTTATCAAAATTAAAGGGATCATTAGACTGTTTTTTTTTTTCACATTTTTATTGAACAACAAATTATTTAACAACAAACAACAAACAAACATTAACATAAAACAAGCAGGCAAACAGTAAAAATGTTAATGAAATACTAAAATGATGTTAATGATAATCACAATGACAAAATGATAATAATGTTAATAATGATAATGACAATAATTATGATGTTGATAATGATATTATAATAATGATAATATTACTAATAACACCAATAATTCTGAAAATAATAATAACTAGAACTGCAAGCAGTTATGAACCGGGGCCAAGCCCACCCGCGCGACTTAGACCCCGTGCACCGCAGAGCCCACGGAAGTTGGCCCCAAAGGATGACAGGCACGGGGCAAAAGTGAGGACACAGGCCAACGTCTGAGCCGTGGTATTCACTGTAATGGGAAGTGCACTGGAAGTGCAAAAGGCGGAATGTGTGCCGATTTGGATTTGTTGTAATAAGCCAGGACAAAATCCCACGGAGGAGTTCGAAAAAGTAGGTTTTGCATATGTGGCTATTTAGCGAACGAAATGTGTTGCAGAAGTGGGCGTGTCCTATGTCAGAAAACCCAGCTCTATTCAGGGAACATATGGATATAAGGTTTGCGAATGTGTTATTTTAAATGTGGAAGTTAAAGGCAAAAACGCGATTGCATCCATTATAGCGCCACCTAGTGGAGTACATGTGCAATTTTTGGTATGGAAGAACTGTGTCCTATTCTTTATGTATGATATACATTTCAAAGCTGTCAGAATAATAGTTTGGCAGAAATTAATGTTTGTTGTTTATCTTGTAATAAGCCACGCCCACATTGAGCAGTCATGACCACCTTCAAGATATGGCCTCAGAATTGGCCCTACATCATACGATCAAATTTGGTATGACTACTGCGAATATCTCACACACAAAAAACTACATATATCCGCCTGCAGGGGGCGTTATAACCTAGGACAACACGTTTTTACCTATAACTCCCAAGCCGAATGTTGCACATTGCACATGATCAACAGATTACCTGAATGGAGCTGGATCACTTTGTGATTGGCCACGCCCACTTCCGGTAAGAATGTTTTTTGGCTAAATCGCAAAAACTGGAAAACCTGCTTTTCCGAACTCCTCCATGGAATTTTGTCCGATCTGCGTGAAACTTGGCATGTCCACTCTTCGGCTGGACCTGATCTAAACTTATCAAAAGAATTTTGCTCGGACAAAAAATGCACAAATTATTAACGAACAAATTTCTGTAGCTAGCTATAAAATTGGAATCTGTTTGATATCTCGGTCAAACTAAATGCTATTAACACCAAATTTGATTTCCTTGGTTGCCATGAGACTGGGAAGGGATGAGCCGAATTTGGCCGGATTTGGGCCACTAGGGGGCGCTAAAAATATGGGAAGTTTCTATCTTTTGAATGGCTACACCAATTCTTATGAAATTTGGTTGTATGATGTAGGGCCAATCCTGAGGCCATATCTTGAAGGTGGTAATGACTGCTCAATGTGCCCGTGGCTAATTACAACAAATCCAAATCCGCACACATTCAGCCTTTTGCACTTCCCATTACAGTGAATACCACGGCTCAGACATTGGCCTGTGTCCTCACTTTTGCTTCTGGTACCTATGTAGTCACAGGGAATGACTTCTGATGGATTTGTACCCAGGAACGTTTCTGTCTTTCTGGGGGCCCAATGCAAGATGCTGTTTGGGGGCCCCTATTTTGTCAAACTACGATGGATAGATTCCTAATCCTTTTCGCTGATCCACAAAGATGCAACAATCTATGACATTTTAAGAGGAAAATAGACTACAGCTGTGAAAACCTCTCAAATTAAAATCAAGCATCTTAAGTTGATCCACTCGAGCATGTGGAACTGTAAACAATGTGGATCATCTATACGCCCGAAATGAAACTGATGCAATGTTCCTCAAAAATGTTTATTTTAAACTGTTAAACATTTTTAAACTTCCTGGTCCTTCCTTCCATCCTGGTCCAGTGGTGCTGAAGGCGACCCTGCTGCTTCCTGGTCCGGTGGTGCTGAAGGCGGCCCTGCTGCCTCCTGGTCCGGTGGTGCTGAAGGTGGCCCTGCTGCTTCCTAGTCGGCGGTGCTGAAGGTGGTCATGCTGCTTCCTGGTCCGGTGGTGCTGAAAGTGGCTGTGCTGCTTCCTGGTCCGGTGGTGCTGAAGGTGGCCGTGCTGCTTCCTGGTCAGTGGCTCCAAAATATTTCAGAATTGCTCCTGCAAAGACAAAACTCTTCAAGGTTACCAAGCAAAATAGATACTATATAATTGAGTTATGTTGCACTAATGCAGAAATTCATAATCTGTTTTTATTTCAAACATTACAATATACAGCACAGTGTCCCTTTAAAGCACCCAATTTCAAAGCCGTCACTTTTAAGCAGTTTTGGCACAATGTACTTGTTAGAGTTAAAAAAAAAAAAGATAAATGGCTGATGAGCACTTTGTGATATATAAATAATCATCAAGTAATGTTACGTGGCAAATATTGAACAGCAGAGGAGGTCTATGATAGAACAGCAGCTCCCACTGGATGAGGATGACAGACACAACACACCTTCCCTCACAAATATAATGTGAACGAACTGGACCTGCTACAATTCACTAAAACAGGTGTCACGTCAGTCAATTAGTCTTATTGCATTCACCTATGACATATAGATTTTTTTTAGCCATGTCCTAAAGCAAACATTTAAGCTAGCTAACAATTCGGCAGTAAAGCTCCCCCTCCACCCACATCATGAAAACAAACCTTACCTTCATCCTGTGAGCATTTGTCTTCATGTAGTTTCTCTTTTCTTGTTTCTGAACCAGACGAATGGTTCACGTTGATGCCATGCCGTGAATGACCGGTACCGGCAGCTCAGCGCAGTTCGCCTCGCCTCTCCTGGCTCAGCACTGGTCGACATAGCAACGCGGCATGGTAGAGAGCAGATCTGACCAATAAGCGGGCCAGGTTTCAGGTACTTTTCACACCTTTTCCGTTCGGTCACTCCTCAGATATTGAGACTGGACTTGCAACTTGAGGGGGCCCCTTGTGGTGCGGGGGCCCCTTTGCACCCGCATAGTCCGCATATAGCAAGAATTGGCTCTGTTTGTATCGCACCTTAATTAAATATTGAAATAGAATTTCATTTGAATTTATCAAAGAAATGTCTACATATTCCTACGTAATTTAACACTAATATTCTATCCTTTTCTTTTTCACAGTTAAACTGAAGAAAAGAAATGAATATCATCAGGCACATCATAGTGCCAGCATCCCCAACAGAAACACATCCTATCATACAGTGTGTAATTAACAATAACTTGGAAGAGCTACAAGAATTACTGAAGGAGAAGAACAACAACATTAATGAAATTTACCCATGCACAGAGTGTACTGACTACATAAGCCCACTGACTGCTGCTGTTGTAACTCACAACGGGCGTATTTTTACTTCCCTTTTGCAGCAGGGTGCAAGCCCAAACAATGCTTCAGCACTGGAATTGACACCTCTGCATTATGTCTCACTATCCCAAGCACCACTTTTTTTTGTAGAGAAACTGCTTGAAGCAAGTGATAATCCACATGGATGTGATCGACAGCCATACACACCACTGCAAGCTGCTGCCATCAAAGACAGAGAGGATGTTGTGAAAGTGCTCATCTCTGCTGGTGCAGTGGTGACACGAATATCTGCCATTATTCGTCTACATGTGACTCACAATAAAAAAATAAGTCAGATGATTCACAAGCTTGCATCGAAAGGAGATAAATTATGCTCTGAAATCAGATATTTCCTTGATGTGGCAATTGCTGTACAAAGTAAAACACCTGAACAAGTGTTTCAAACTTCAGACAGTCACATGCTGTTGGAGCATCCTCATACCCATGTGACCATTATTGAAGGTCTTTTTACTGAACCTGGGCCAGATGGAGAGAAATACCGCCAGGGAAGTATCAAATGGCTGAAGGACACTGGAAATCTGAACACCTACATTGAAGGAGCAGTCAGACGCTTTCCAAACATTCATAAGGAACATGTAGGTCACACTATTACTACTTTACATGCAGTTCTGTGTACTGTGGAGGAAATACCAAATGAACAAGCACAAGCTTTAGTCCCCCAACTACTGGACCAGCTTTGCTTAAAAAAGAAATCTGTTGTATTTGAAGCTGTTCTGCAAACACTGTATGTGATAACACAGAAAACAAAAGGCACAGATGGCTGGGATCTGAACTTCACTGAGAAGTTATGTAAAGCAGTTGCTCCTTTTATAAAGGACCATCACCCCTCAGACATCAGAGTCTGCACATATGGTGTATTTGCAAACTTACTTTCAGTTGAACATGTGGGGGCCATCTTTACATCAGTGGGGATAACTGCAGTGCCTGAGGACATACTGCTGTCTGCAGAAATGACCAACAATGACAAGCTGAAAGAAGTTCTCAGAAGACTGAACAATCATTTCAGCAAACCAAACGTGGAATGTGAGGACTGTACAGCCTCACCTGGGCCGTGGAAAAAGAAGAAGAAGAAAAAGAAAAAGAAGAAGAATGAAAAATCAAACAGGGAAGGAGACCCAAATGACAAGTGTTTGAGTGATGCAACTGATCCAACATCAATTCCTGTTGTGGAGTCAACTTCAAATGTTCAGACACTCCACTCCAACACCACTGTGTCATCAGATACACAGACATGGCTACAAATCAGCAAGAGGTGGAGAGAAAAATTAGAGAAGCTGGTTAGCACTGATGGAAGCAGAGTAAAAAGAATTGGGAGCATGATTTATGTGAATGATGAAGAGTTCCGTATAGCAGAGGGCAGTGATGGTACTGAAGTCTTCTTGGGGCGGAGAGATGATGGCACTGAGGTCGCTATCAAGAGAATGAAAAAAAGCAACTATCAAGTTCTGAGGAATGAGAAAGGATTTCTACGACTTCCAGAACTTGATCATCCATCTATTGTACGATACGTTGACTTTGCAGAGGATGAGTACTTTGGATATCTTGTTCTTCAGCTTTGCGAATACACCCTGGAAGAATGGATCAGAAACAATGATGGTGGTCTGCTGAAAGAGAAACTTGTCAAACAGTTTCTGAAGAGTTTAAAAGTGCTTCATTGTCAAAATCCTCCAATTCTCCACCGTGATCTCAAACCACAGAATGTTTTGATTGGTAAGAAAAAGTTCAAAACGCACCGAAGTAATTAAATGTAATCAGAATAATTCAGAATTACAGCAAACATATTCAAAATGTATAGTTATTATACCTTTTTGTGATTTGTCCTGCAGATGTTATCGGGAGGGCGAGATTAGCTGATTTTGGCATCAGTAGACAGTTATCCACAGGACAAACAACTTGTCGCACAGGCAGTGCAGGAACAAGATGCTGGATGGCCAGAGAGACTCTAACAAGAGAAACTGCTATAAGATACAAGCGGAGCACTGATGTACAGGTCAGTTTTACTGTTATGTAAACTCAATTGATGACTTGGAGAAAATACTTCCAGCAAAACTGTTCTCTTAATTCTCAAGGTGGCAGGGATGCTGATTTATTACATCCTCTCTGGAGGACACCATCCTTTTGGAGACCAGCTTCATAAATGTGAGAACAACATTGATGAAGGTTTGTACAAGTTGGACCATGTTGAAGATGTGGTGGCAAAGGACCTCATCGAGTGGATGATCAGTAAAGAACCAGAGAGCAGACCTACAGTGGAAGAATGCTTGAGTCATCCCTTTTTCTGGACCACTGAAAGGTAGGAAGGAAAAAGGTGCACTTTATATTAGGGCACAATAATAAGACGTACTAAGTCATACTTTTTGTCAAATTAGAAAAAAGTAGGAATGATATGGTATTTATTTGACAATAAACAAAGACAGTTATAGCCTACCGAACAAATAACATGTTACAAGTTGAATTTTATAGCAAATTAGACAAAAAATAGAAAATTAATAGTTACCCTAATTTTTAAATTATATATTATATGTAATATCAAATGAATAACAATGATGACCATTGTGTCATTATCTAGATAAATGGAATGACAAACTGTTCAGTAAGGCTCTGTTGCAAGGCTGGATCTTTAACTATTAGCATTGTTATAAACACAGTGAGTTTTTCAGGTTACTTGACATTGAAACACAACTTTTCGGTTTGTTTATTTTGTAATTCACATTATTCTAAGGTAAACTTTTTTTTTCGGCAGAGTTGAATACTTGAGAAGGACTGGCAACAGGGAGGAGGCAGAAAACTGCAGACATGCTGACCGGAAACTGATTCGTTCAATGGAACAATACGCCAGAGATGGATCCTTCAGACAGTGGAAAAATAAGGTGACTGCAGCATAACAACTTTAACTTTGATATTCCTCCCTATTGCTAATTTTATTCGTTGTTACAGTTTCCACCAGAGTTGGTCCAGAAGATGGATGGATGGAAGAAGCCCTACCCTGAACACATATTGGGATTACTGCGCTTCATCCGAAACCTTCATGAACACTAGTGAGTGAAACTCAGCTAAAAGTACATCTTTAAGACATGTAAATCTTATGGAGGACATATTGTGCTACTTTTCAGATTCATACTTTTATTTGGGTCCTAGTAGAATAGGTTTGTATACTTTACTTAAAAAAACCCACATAACTCTTCTCATGTGGTGCATCACTGCAGCGTCCCTTTTCACACGGTGTGTTGAAACAAAGCCTGTTTAGTTGCTTGTTCTAATGATTTATTTATATGTTTAAATGTATTTCATATTTAGCTATTAAAGTCAACCACCAGAAACTGAGCATGTAATCTGTCATGCAGACCTTATCTTTGGTGGCCCTGTCAGTGCAGTATGCATGATTTAAACAGTGCAGCCAGAGGAAATGATTTTTAATCTTACTTAATTTGTTAATTGTATTTTTCTAATATTTTACTCTGTGTTATATAACAAACTATTTGTAGCCAAACGTAATAAATTAGATTTCTGATCGGTCAACTGCATTCCCTTTAATTATCATTATTATCAAACAGTTCAATATAAGAAGATGCATGACAAATGAAAGTCAAAACACAATGCAGGAGTTATTAAGTCTACTAGCACACGATGTGATGTTTTGGTTATTGGTGTCATTCACCCATATATGCTAGTTTTCAATACTTTGTAATGAAAGGTTCCTTTTACTTTGCAGTGCCGATGATGCAGACGAAGTTAACGTGAAGGAGCTGTTTCCTGATCTCTTCGGATGTGTTTACAAGTTTGCCAAAAGCCAAGGTTGGAATTCAGAGATCCCCCTGAAGGAAATGTTTCAGAGAGAAAGAAGGTTCACAAACCTGAACAATGTTAGTTGTCATGTCCCATCCAAGCCCCATAGCAAGGCTTCAAACAAAAGAAAAAGAGAAAGAGGCCTCTTAACACCTGATATCATGAGAGCTAAAAGGAAATGTTACGAATAACATTAATGGCGTCTCTTTTCTATTGAAGTTTCCCAATAAGACCCGACAGTGAACCAGCATGAACAATACCAGGACCCTGAAACTGAAGCAGCTCAATGGAATTCAGTCATGATTCATTTTATTATTCACACCTGTGCTTTTACTTACTGTGACATGTCAACATGTTTCCTGTGAAATAAGCCTGTAAAGTTTTGCATATGTGTTGTACATAATAACTATTTTCAAAAGGCTGACAGTAACAGTAAGTAGATTAGAGAGATAATATGAAAGTACAATTCAAAGGACTTTCTCCTCACTTGTTATGGTATAGAAGTTGTATTTTTTAAGATTTTATATTTTTATGTCAGACGATTTTAGTTGTATCTTACAAATTATACAAGCAGGGGCCTCAAATTGGGGGGTGGCGGCGATATTTTGCTCTAATTTTCTATGATTCTCATGGCTTAAATAAAAACAAAGCCTGTGACGGCCTTCAGAAGACATTAATGTTAATGTCAGATGATCCACCATCATTTTCAGAGGGTTGAAAGTAGGCCAAGAAAGTCAAGAACTGAGGTGGAGAATAATTCCAAGATAAGATCATGGTGATCAATGAGGCAGAGTGTTATTATAAATAAACATGTCAGTCAAATAGATACATCAAGTGCATCAGCAGCAGCAGCAGCTGTCTGTCAGCCCCCTATAAGAAAATAGCCTATAATCCATATTTATTTCAAAATGATTTTAGTATTAAAGGTTCTGAAATAAAAAGAGCATATGTATATGTGTATATATAATATAGTTCAAATTCAGCTATCACTAAAGTAGAATGTTTGGTCAGTAGTTCGGGACTCTCACCTTCCTGCATTGCAGTAAGAACAGAGGAGAACATTTCTGCTGCATGCAGACTGTGTGACTCAATACAACTCTCAGTACAATCAGAGAAGTGTTTATATTTTCTGGAAATCAGAAGATTAAATCACAACGACCATATCTATCATTTTACAATGTTGTGTATTTTTTCCATTTAACTTAATTATGTGAGTCATTTCACTTTCTTGATTTTCCTGTGTCATTAACCGTTCTGCCATAGTCTCTCACATGTACTGCCTTTTCAGAAAGATTGCAAGAGGAATGAAGAGGCTTGGTTCTGTTCTTTGAAGACATTGAATTCTGACTTACAACCTACAAAATGTACACAAAACAAAGACTGCAATTCCTGTTTGTCGCACAAAAATATGAATGGATCTTTGCACTTGCTTTGAAAAATGAAATTTTACAGAAATGTTTTGTATTCAAAAGGTGAATAGTATTGAAAATATTTCATTTTTTTTTTTACATATTTTTACAACTTGAATAAATATAAGCGCTTTACAAAATCCTGATTATTTCTTGAGTTTGTTTTAAATGCACTGAATTTTGCCCTCAAAATAAGATATGTGGGTCGTTAGGGCCAGGTGGGCCCAGGTGTGAATGGGTGTTAATCTATCTGGGCAGAGAACTCGGTACTGCATTGTAGGTGGGTGTAAGTAATGTCCACCTCCTACTCATATATTCCAACATAAACTAGTTTGCAGCAGAGTTGAATACTTGAGAAGGACTGGCAACAGGGACGAGGTGGCACACTGTTGAAATGCTGACGTAAAACTGGTTCTTTCATGGAAAAATGTGCCGGGCGAGGAAGTTATGTAAACATTACATTTCTCCTCCATTCAGCAGTCAAAGAGAGTTACAGTATATTACGTTTGATTTTGGCAGCTCCATGGCTGATTATGGCAGTGGGGAGTGAAGACAAATACAGTTTTTAAGCCCAAAAGCTTTAAAAACAAACTCTGTAGTCTCCTCAGCTCCTGGTGTTTTCCTCCTGAAGCTCCTGGCTCCGGCTGTCTCCTCCAGAAACAGTCTTGCTCCTTAATCACAAATCACCGGCCCATGTCCCTCCTCTTCAGTCTTTAAGTCCAATGTATCACAAAGAAACACATACTAGGTGTCTGATATCTGAAATAAAACACCCATCCTCTTATTATGAGCGACTTTAAGCCTTGATATAGCTTAAAAGAGTTGTGCTGTATAAAGATTCCATGTACAGTTCACTCAAAGGGCTAGATCAGGTACAGAGACCACAACCATTTTTTTGTACCAGGCTGTAAACAGGTTCATTTCTGCTGTGAAGTTGGGCTGGTCTGGAACTTGACTCACTTTTGGAACCAGCCTCAAGTGGCCATTCGAGGGGCTGCATTGTTTGTTACTCCTGCATTGGCTTCATTTCTCATATCAGCCCTCATGTATTTTATTTTCTATAAATGTTCCTTGGATTCCTGTGCGTACCACTAGAGGGAGCTCACATACCACCACAGTTTGAGAACAGCAGTACTGGACAGTTATCAACAACTCATAATAATTATTTGAGGGGTTGAAGTTTCCATCAAAGTTGATCAATAGGATGGAAACCCATAACCAAGCCTATCCAGACAAACACACTGGGATTACTGCACTTCATCTAAAAGCACCAGTGAGTGATACAGTATCATTATTGTAAACACTGAAATATCACAATGTGATGTGGGAATTATTTTACTTTCTTCACAAAGGACAGTGGAATCTTCTTTTTAACCAAATGTTAGTGCACTTGATCAGAATCTGGATTAGAAGGAGTGACCTGATCATCTTCCTGCCCCGCTGACAGAAACATGCTTTTACAAAGAAAAAAAAACCTTAATGGAATATGCAAGCTTTACAACATGAAGATTCTTTTGTATGATTTTTGTTTTAAGCATATTGAATATTACTCTCAAAATATACTGTACATTTAGTCAGCTGAGTATCAAAATAAATGTGTAAAAGTATGATTGTAAGATGTGTTTTATCATTCATTGATCAATAGCATCAGAGCTCTGGCTCTATCAGTCACAGTTCATCTTCTCCTCTCACAATATAATGACACATCAACAAAGGACATTGGGATCTAAAAGCTGATATTTGAATGATGATAATTCAAATAGATATGGTAAACTGACAAGAGATATGCAGAGAACTCATGCACCTTAAATTTAATATTGATTTAAATGAATGTACATTCTGTAGAAATGGAACTGAAACTCAGGAACACCTTTTCTTTACTTAACTTGTAACATTTCTGATTTCTTTTGGAAAAAAACGTCCGATGGATCTTACAGTCCGTCCCTGTCAGCTTTAACTTAGAATAATATTAGATCTGTTTTTATTTTGGCGGACTCAAAAATAGAATTTCTGTTAAACAATCTTATAATACTTTTTAAATATTTTAAACACAAGTGTAAGTTCATGAATATTTTTTTTAAAGAGCTTTCCATATTTTATGACTCCTTGAAAGATATCAAATCTAAAAAGGCAAAGTGTCTGTATGATTATTGGTAAATTTTTCTTTCTCTTAATTAGACTCCAGAAAATGATTATGTATTTATTTTCCCCTTCCTATGACTTTCCAGTTTTCGTCTGTTTTTTTTTTTTGCTATATTGTACTTCATTGTTACATCAGTCACAAAGTGAATTTGTGCTGAAATGATTCTGCTTGTAAGATTTGTCTTCACTAATAAAGTTTATTGAAAAAAAGAAAAGGCACAAGGGGAAAGTCCTCCACATCCTGTGGAGGCCCAACCCATCCTCTGGCGGGTCTTTTCATTCTTGGGACAGAGGGAGAAGCAAGAAGAAACAGAGAAAGCAGCATTTTAAAGGTTGATCGATAGGATTCATACTACGGTGGACACCTTACTTCAACTTTGTAAGTTCATTTTCCTACATTTCTCTTAACACCCACCTTCAAATTATATTGTAAAATAATCAGTGTCCTCACTTAAAGAAGCACAGTCATGTAGACTTACTCTCCTTTAGTTTCCACTCTTGTGGTAATTTGATGTCCTCAGAATGAAAGTTCATGAAAACACAATATTTAGGGCCTAAGTAGGTCTCAATAGATTATTAATATTTCATAACCTATTAATGTTCTCAATCAAGGAAATCAAGCTATAATCAAGAAAAATGCATGTTTGATTATAACTCCCATATACTTTGTCACACAGTTAAAAAACTTATATCCACGCATTCACTGAATTGTGCTGAATCTCGTGATATAGGCCACGCCTATTTCCGCCTACCGTTTTTTTTTTTCTGCAAATTAGCGAAATGATGCAAACGTACTTTTTCAAACTCCTCCCAGGCGATTTCACTGATTTGCACTAAACTTTGCACACGACATGTGTGGACGCTCCTGACAAAAACTTTTTTAAATGATTTCATATTCCAAACAATATTCAAGTTGTTAAATAACAACTTCCTGTACATTTTGTTCAAAACACAAAGTGTTGCATATCTCAACATTGGTGTGTCCGATTGACATGAAACCCAGGTGACTACTTCCCCATGAGCCACTGCAAGGACTCGCTCATCGGTGCTTACAGCTTTACTTCACCTTGCACCGACGACCACCAAAGTCTATTAATGGAAATTCTACAGCTCTGCTTATTCAAACTTTATTTCCTGTTGCAGACCTGAAGGAGGAAGATTAAATTCTAAATGTCACTGTAGTTAATGGAGTCAGCAATTGTAGTAGTTAGATGAGTTTTCAAGTTGTAGAAATGATTTTGCATTACTTCTGGTACTTATATGTACTTACAGGGAATGGCTTCTAATTGATTGTACCCCACCTAAATGCAAAGTCTTAAAATATAATTTCATTTAAATTCATCACAGTAATGTATATGTATTCCTATATAATGTGACAGTAATATTCTAATTGTTTCTTTTTCACAGTTACACTGAAGAAAAGAAATGAATATCATCACACAGTTCCAACTGCCAGCACCCCCAACAGAAACACATCCTGTAATACAATGTGTAATTGACAACAACCTCAAGAAGCTGAAAAAATTACTAAAGGAGAACGACATTAATGACAATTACTCATGCACAGAGTGGAATGACCTCATAACCCCACTGACTGCTGCTGTTGTCACTCACAACAGGGATATTTTTACTTTCCTTTTGCAGCAGGGTGCAGACCCGAATCATTATTCCCTAAAATTCTTCACACCTCTACATTATGTCTCACTATACAAAGCACCACTTGATTTTGTAGAGAAACTGCTTGAAGCAAGAGCTAATCCACATGGATGTAATCTACATCCATACACACCACTGCAAGCTGCTGCCATCAATGAAAGAGAGGATGTTGTGAAAGTGCTCATGTCTGCAGGTGCAGTGGTGACACCGTTACTTGTCGCTCATCCTCAACATGTGACTGACAATGAAAGAATAAGTCAGATGATTCACAAGCTCGCATCAAAAGGAGATAAATTATGCTCTGAAATCAGATATTTCCTGGATATGGCAATTGCTGTGCAAAGTAAAACGCCTGAACATGTCTTCAAAACTTTTGACAGTCACATGCGGTTGGAGGATCCTCAGACACATCTGACCATGATTGAAGTTCTTTTTAATGTAACTTGGTCAGATGAAGAGAAATACCGCCAGGGAAGTATCAAATGGCTGAAGGACACTGGAAATCTAAACACCTACATTGAAGGAGCAGTCAGACGCTTTCCAAACATTCCCAAGGAACATGTACGTCACGCTATTATTACTTTACGTGCAGTTCTGTGTACTGTAGAGGAAATACCAAATGAACAAGCACAAGATTTAGTCCCCAAACTACTGGACCAGCTTTGCTTAAAAGAGAGACCTGATGTGTGTGGAGCTGTTCTGGAAACACTGTATGTGATAACACAGAAAACAAAAGGCACAGATGGCTGGGATCTGAACTTCACTGAGAAGTTATGTAAAGCAGTTGCTCCTTTTGTAAAGGTCCATCACCACTCAGAGATCAGAGTCTTCACATATGGTATATTTGCAAACTTACTTTCAGTTGAACATGTGGGTGACACCTTTACATCAGTGGGGATAACTGCAGTGCCTGAGGACATACTGACGTCTGCAGAAATGACCAACAATGACAAGCTGAAAGAAGTTCTCAGACGACTGAACAATTATTTCAGCAAACCAAACGTGGAAGATGAGGACTGTACAGCCTCACCTGGGCCGAGGAAAAAGAGAAAGAAGAAGAAAAAGAAGAGCAAGAAGAATGAAAAATCAGACAAGGAAGACGACCCAAATGACAAGTGTTTGAGTGACGCAACTGATCCAATATTAATTCCTGTTGTGGAGTCAACTTCAAATGTTCAGCTTCTCCACTCCAACACCACTGTGTCATCAGATACACACACATGGCTACAAATCAGCAAGAGGTGGAGAGAAAAATTAGAGAAGCTGGTTAGCACTGATGGAAGCAGAGTCACCAGAGTTGGGAGCATGATTTATGTGAATGATGAAGAGTTCCGTATAGCGAAGGGCAGTGATGGTACTGAAGTCTTCTTGGGGCTGAGAGATGATGGCACTGAGGTCGCTATTAAGAGAATGACAAGAAGCAACTATCAAGTTCTGAGGAATGAAGAGGGATTTCTACGACTTCCAGAACTTGAGCATCCATCTATTGTACGATACGTTGACTTTGCAGAGGATGAGAACTTTGGATATCTTGGTCTTCAGCTTTGTGAATACACCCTGGAAGAATGCACCAGAAACAATGATGGTGGTCTGCTGAGAGAGAAACTTGTCTATCAGGTTCTGAAGAGTTTAAAAGTGCTTCACTGTCAAAATCCTCCAATTCTCCACCGTGATCTCAAACCACAGAATGTTTTGATTGGTAAGAAAAGTTTAAAATATTTTAAACTAACAATAATATTTGAATTTAAAAGTATGAAACATAATTTTAATGTCTGAGTTTGTCTTCTTTGATTTGTCCTGCAGATGTTACCAGGAGGGCGAGATTAGCTGATTTTGGCATCAGTAGACGGTTATCCACAGGACAAACAACGTGTCGCACAGGCAGTGCAGGAACTAAATGCTGGATGGCCAGGGAGACTTTAACAGGAGAAACTGCCATAAGATACAAGCGGAGCACTGATGTACAGGTCAGTTTTACTGCTATGTAAATTCAATTGATGACTTGGAGAAAATACTTCCTATATTGTAAACTGTTCTCTTAATTTTCAAGGTGGCAGGGATGCTGGTTTATTACATCCTCTCTGGAGGACACCATCCTTTTGGCGACAAACCTCATAAATGTGAGTACAACATTGATGAAGGTTTGTACACGTTGGACCATGTTGAAGATTTGGTGGCAAAGGACCTCATCGAGTGGATGATCAGTCAAGAACCAGAGAGCAGACCTACAGTGGAAGAATGCTTGAGTCATCCCTTCTTCTGGAAACCTGAGAGGTAGCATCAGTTTTATTGTCACCTTTTATTTTTGTGACTAGCAGCTCGCATTGTGTTAACAAGAGTCGATGCCCACGAGTGGCTCAGTGATGCTAACATGTTGATGCGAAGAAGATATATTGTTTACTCACCATTAGGGCTGCAGCTATCGATTCTTTTTGTAATCGATTAATCTAGTACTTTATCGATCAATTAAACGATTAATCGGATTTTTTTTAAAAAAAAATTGCGTTTTTATACAACAAAAACAAATAATGCATTACAAAAATTATGTGGCTGTAAAATGATCAAGAATTTCTCAAAAAGGCAGAGGTATTCATTCCAACTCCAACATTTGGCTCCAAAACTAAGCCCATTTATTAAGTGCCAGTGCCAATAATTAAACAACAATACAGTTAAATCAACTTACTGTAAAACATGTATAACATGTAAAACTGTGAATACAAACTTAAATAGTCAAGGCCATTTGGCCTTGGTTTTGTTTTCTTAATACAACATTACAAAATAATGATCGCACCTTCTGCAAATTACCCACCTTAGAACAAAGAATGAATATAAAATATCAAGCCAAACAGGTACACAATGTGTACAATTTATAAAAAATAAATGTAAATAAGACTTTTTCAGCTGTAATCTTAAAGCTTATAGTTGCAATGGAGAAATGTCAACATGTCCACATGCTCAGCACTTAGTCTTGCCCTACATTTTGAGGCAATGTTCCCAGCAGCAGAGAACAAGCGCTCTGAGGGTGTTGATGTTGCTGGGATCCCCAAGAAAGACTTTGCCAGCTGTGCCAAGGTTGGATATCTTGCTTGATTTATTCTCCACCATGGCAGTGGATTCTCCTTCATTGAAGTAGGCTGTTCACCAAAATACTCCAAGACCTCCCTCTGCACCACTCTGCTCATCTGCTCATCCTCTCCTTCATCATCCTCTGATGATGATCCCAGAATACTTTTCCGATGTGATCCACCTGTAGTGTGTGTGTAGCTGATGTGGTGGCAGTGGCTTCCTCTACCCTTACATGTATCTGTTTTGAGTCCTTTTTGGCAGCTAGTGCCATTGTCTGAATGGAAGTTTGGACCTTAAACACCTCTTCAGCAGGCAAGAACTTCAGTTTTCTAAACCTGGGGTCCAAAGCAGCAGCCAGAAGGACAGGGTTGGGAGTATCAGGTAGAAATACATACAGCTCTTGCCACCTCTCTGTGATTTGCTCTGCAGCAGAAGCCTGAAATGCCTTCACTGGTGCAGTTTGAAGTTCTGCAGTCAGTGTGGACTTTTTAAGGTTTTGGACCAGCTGTGGAAGGGCAGAGAGGGTGACATATTGTTCTCCACTAAGAAACTGTGTAGCTCCTTCAAATGGCCCAAGGACCTGTGTCAACTCCTCATTGATGTTCCACTGTTCTGGCTTTAGATCCAGGTAGTGGTGTTTGCCTCTCGGATTGACTGCTGGATCAGAGAGAGCTGCAGTCACGGGCCATCGCTGTTCCAGGAGTCTTGATAACATATGATACGTACTGTTCCACTGGGTACCGACATCCTGTATCAACATGAGTGGTGGCTTTCCTATCTGCTGTTGTTACTCTTTGAGCTTAGTGCAGGCAAGTTCACTCTTTTTGAAGTGTTCCACTAGGCACCTAGCAGAACCCACAAAAGTAGCAATTGTTTTATTGTTTTTAATTAAATTTAAAATATGCCCTGCACATCTCAGAGAAGCCCAACCATGCCTCTCTCTAAGAATTCTTGCTGCTGCCACCACATTGGCCCCATTGTCATGAACAACTGCCTTTACTTTTTCAAATGGAATCTGAAATGTGGCAGTTGTTTCCTCTAGCCAGTCTGCAATGTTAGCTGCAGTGTGTCTCTCTTCTAGGGGCATTGTGGTTAGGGAGAGGGACTTCATCTCCCAATCTTCCCCAAGAAGTGGCATGTCACCCCGAGGTAGGCCTCTTTTGCCACATTGGTCCAAATGTCTGCTGTCAAGGCAACACACTCTGTTTCCTTTAGGACCACTTTCAATTTCTCTGATTTCTTTGTGTTTCTTCTCCATCAATTGGGTGAAATATGTCCTTGATGGCAGGTTGTATTTCAAATTGAAAGTAGAGATCATGTCCCTGAATCCTTTGTCCTCCACCATGGACAGGAGCCTCATATCAGTCACAGCCTACTAATATATATATACTGTATACTGTTTTGAAAAATCAACCAAACTGGTGCACTCAAACAGAGTTTATAATCATAAAACAGCCAATGTAGCACGTAATTCATGATCATGTCTGTATAAAGTGATGTTTATTTTTGCTGTTTCAGTGAGTTTTGGGCGCAGAGTGATGAGACGTACACCGTGGAAATTTGTAGATTCCCAGCTTTCATATGACAAGCTGTATGTAGCATTAGCATGAAGTAGCATAATCGCTAATGCCGATTCTTCGGACATGTGCCATTAGCGCGTTTTTTCTACGTGCTCCTTTAGTTGCTTGGTGTCGGAATTGAGTTTCAATTAGGTGAAAATGATTACCTTGAGTGTTTAGCCGAGCTTCTTCCCTTTAAGTGGGTGTGCTACATTAATATGTTGCAACATGGTTAGCATGCTCTTATAGGGTGTATAATGCAACATGCGCAGCTCGGGTTGAAGAGGTTAAAAACATCAAAGCTAAACATCATATCTCGTCAAACCACATCACGACATCGCTACAAATACAGTATGCTATTAAAATCAGTGAACATCAATGTAAAGGCTGAGGCTACGTTACCTTGTTTCAGCGACTCTTGGTGAAACAGCATGTGGATGTTTCCGATTCAGATGTTGAATCACTGACGTTGTACTGCTGTGGTAAGCCAGGTCTACTTTGCAGTAGACACACTGCACCTTGTTCTCTTCCTTTTTCAGTATATAATGATCCCAAACTTTATACACTCTCTGCCATTTACGGACATCCTGACTTCCCGCCAGCGCGCCAGCTAAATTTAAGATGTATGATGCGCTGGTGTGCTTCCTGAACAACGGTTCGTGTGGAACAATCAGATCCCTGCGCGTATAGTGCGCGTCATAGGAATTTAATGAGGCTGCGAGGCAGAATTTTTGCCTCGAGGAATTTTTATAATCGAGTAACTCGATGAATCATTTCAGCCCTACTCACCATCTTCCATGATAGCATGCTAATACTGTAGATGCTAATTTGTACCAAACACAACCAGACCTAAATTTGGTTGATGGGAATTAGTTTTGTATGTGTGAAACCAAACTACTGGACAAATTGTCAATTTGACTAATTGTGAATTTGACTTAATGATGGCACTGAATAACATTTTAGGTGTCATTAGGGTCTTTAGTGGTGGACCAACCGAAACCGAGCCTTGTAATGGACCATCATCGTCGTCTACAGAGTCCTAACATGGCTAGTAAAACCCCACGTGCTCTCTCTTTTTCCATTTCTCTAAACGAGCATCACATTTTATTTTTCAGGAGACTTGAATACTTGAGACGGATCGGAAACATCAAGGAGGTGGAAAAGTGGAAAGATGCCGACCAGGAATTAATTTCTTCGTTGGAGAAATGTGTCGGGGATGGATCCTTCAAACAGTGGAAAACTGAGGTGGCAACTGTACAACAACTGGAACTTCTCTATTCCTTAATTCCACTTAATGACGAGTTGTTTTTGGTGTTGCAGTTGGCAGAGTTGGTGAAGAAGATGGATCCCAAAAATAGATACGATGACAGCACACTGGCATTCCTGCGCTTCATACGAAACCTCCACGAGCACCGGTAAGTCAAACTGAGTTACAGATGATGAAGGGCCTTAAAGGTGTTATTGATAACATTCAGTCATAAATGTGGCATTCCATTCCCCACTTCCACTGCCTTCATGTTACAGTACTGCTGTTGTTTGGATCATCTGCCCCCTCAAGTGGTTGCTGGTGTTGGTGTCTGTTGCTAAAGTCAATGTTAACACAAACTTTACCTGATTCCTGGAATGAGTTCATCCTTTCTCTCTTACTGACCTCCATCACACAGATCTCCACAGCCACACCAGTTTCTGACAGCTCCTTTATTGTTGATTAAATTGTCGTGCAATTGAATTTTTTATCCGTTTGCAGTCCCGAGGACGCGGCCAACGTTGATCTGATGTCGATGTTTCCAGATCTCTTCGGATGTGTTTATGTGTTTGCCAACAGCAGAGGGTGGAATTTAAGGTCGCCTGTGAAGGAAATGTTTGGAACAATGTTCTCCAGAGTTGTAAAGTCATCCACAGAGGAGGATCATGTTGGCAGGCCAGTTCAAGAAACTCAACTTCTGTCTGGGCCAATTCCAAAGTGACAATACTTTGAGCAGGGTCTTTACTGTAGAAAAGAAAAAGTCCTGCCACAACCGCGTTGATGTGATTGAACTGCATTAATGCAACAAGACCTGATGCTGGGTGGCTGTAAATCAGCACTCCAACTTCTACGTTTGCTTATTTTGCCACTGATCTGGAGATTCAAAGTCAACTGTATAGTTAAAAGAGTCTACAAGCCTCTGGATGTTTCCACATTGACTAAATGAAACCTTTCTTTTTGTGCTATCACTGAAAAAAGCTCCTTCAGGTAAATAAATTAGTGCTGATGTAGTTCTACGTCAGCTCCAACAGTAGGACCTTGACCCTGGTCTGTTATTGACACGGCTGATGTTAAAGACCTGTACTTAAAAGAAATAGAGAACATGAGTTGAAACTCTTTGCTTGAGTGAGGAGGGCGACAAAAATGTAAAAATAAATCTTATGTGCTTCTTCTCATTATGTGAATATTGTAATTAAGATATTATAATGGAATACAAAAGCTTTACAACATGCAGGTTGTTTTTAAATAGATAGTTTTAAGGTTTTGGAAGGATTCTCTGTATAATTCTCTGTATTATAAGGTTATCTGTTGGTTTTAAAAATAAATGTTTGATCATGTTTGTTTTAAGGTGAAGGCTCAATAAAATAAAATCTAACTTTGAAAATATAAATTGTTTCTTTTTATATGGTGTAATATCACAGTGTGATGTGGGAATTATTTTACTTTCCTCACAAAGGACTGTGGAATCTTTATTTTAACCAAATGTTAGTGTTTTTGCAGACAGATGGTTCATGTGTGGTCATATAGAGAGTATGAATATTATACTGATATTTTCCTTAAATGTTCTTTGTATTGTGTTGTATGAAAGAAAACAAGCCAAAACACATTGATAATAAAGGTGGTCTTTAGAGTACGCGAGTGGTGTTTTCTTTCCTATTAGTCTTCAATTATCTTTCTCTCTTTATTTTAACAGCGACAGGCTTTGTGTTCTTGTTGTGTTAAAACTGCAATAAATTGAATAGAATCTGGATTAGAAAGAGTGACCTCTTCCTGCCCCGCTGACAGAAACATGCTTTTGCAAAGAAAAAAACCCTTAATGGAATATGCAAGCTTTACAACATGCAGATTCTTTTGTCTGATTTTTGTTTTAAGCATATTGAATGTTACTCTCAAAATGTACTGTACATTTAGTCCGCTGAGTATCAAAATAAATGTGTAAAAGTATGATTGTAAGATGTGTTTTATCATTCATTGATCATTAGCATTAGAGCTCTGGCTCTATCAGTCACAGTTCATCTTCTCTCTAAGAAGCGTTACTTACACAATATAATGACACATTAACAAAGGACATTGGGATCTAAAAGCTCATATTTGTATGATGATGATTCAAATGAACATGTTAAACTGACAAAAGACAAACTTTTTGCTCCAGTTCATCAAAATAAGTTGAGTGTTGAACACACAATGTGACACACAGCAAAGGGTCACAGGTCAGAATTGAACCCTGGGCCACTGCAGTGAGGACACAGCCTCTCTACATGGGGCAGCACTAAATAGCATTTTACCTTAAAGAATACAACAGCAAGGATTTATGTTCTGATTTTATTAAAGGAAATATTTGTATTCAAGGAAATATATGGAAATATCTGTGTCATTACTACAAGTAGCTTTGTGCTTTACCACTATATACCTGACCTGGTTTCAGCTCTTGTGTCTTTTTGTCGGGACTGGGCAAAAATGAGGACTCAGATGCAGACAGAGAACGGTTAAGACAGGCTTTTATTCTGAAATCTACTTCAGATAGAGTGTTAACCAAACAGACTATAAACTCTGACCTCGTCTGCTCAGACGAGTATCTAACAACAAGAACAACACGGCACAGAACACAAAAACCATAAACAGAAAATCGCTCCCGAGGGAGGAAAAACAAAGGCAAAATCTACACTGATCTGAATGAAAAAAAAAAAAAACTACGAAATGTTACACAAAAGAAAATCACTCAAATGAGTATAAAGCAAATGGCTATAAACTAGAGTTCTCAACAGGCCTGAAAATTACAACCCGACCCGGCCCGCAGGTTTTTAAGCCCGAATCCGGTGCAGCCCGACACACCAGCATTAATTGTCGGCCCGAAACCGACCCCCCGCCTGCCTGCATTGTTTTCCTCATACACTTGTTATCATGATCAGACAGACAGCAGGCAGAAAGGTAACGCGTGCCAGGAGACAGGTGCTGCGTCACCATCAGCAGCAGCACCCGCTCCCGCTGCAAAGAAGACACCGCGCTTTGACCAGTGGGAAAATTTACCCGGATAGACAGAAACAGATGATTTCCCCACTCCTCGAAAAGCAAGGGTGAATTCACCTGTGGCAAGTTTACTTTTAGCCAATTCCATCTTCTCCAGCCAGGCTATAGGCGCGAGTATACATAATGCAGCGGCATCAGTTCTGTGTCTGCCCCTCCGCATGAAGCAGGCAGCCAGACTCACTCTTCACCACACGTGAACAGCAGTATTTTTTCGGCCCGAACCCAGCCAGCCAGACCCATTGAGAACTCTACTATAAACAGAAACTACGCTACACAGAGCTAAGAAAACTACAAATCAAAAACCCTCCAGAAGAAGGAAAACAAAAGCAGTATGACATTAAACTAGCTTCTCAAAAAAACAAGCTGACCAAAAAACTTTATCAAATCAAAATCACTCTTCTTCAGAGGAATACAAAGAAAACAGAAAATTTAAGCGTGGCAATACTTAACAGGGACTGTGGCAAGGCTGTGATTCAAAGCTGGAGGTACACGACAAGACGAAGTACTCTGGCAACGAGACAGGGGAAGACACAGACTATATATACACCAGGGAAGGGAGCACAGGTGGAAACAATCAGGGATTAGGGTAGACGTCAGACCGGTGACACAAGAGGAAGGACAATTGAGAGTCTCAAGGGCGGTGGAAGGAATGCTTTGAGGATCTCCTCAATCCCACTGACACGCCTTCCATGGAGGAAGCAGAGGCTGGGGACTCAGAGGTTGACTCATTCATCACTTGGGCCAAAGTCACTGAGGTAGTTCGGAAGCTCCTCAGTGGCAAAGCACCGGGGGTGGATGAGATCCGCCCTGAGTACCTCAAGTCTCTGGATGTTGTGGAGCTGTCTTGGTTGACACGCTTCTGCAGCATCGCGTGGCAGTCAGGGACAGTGCCTCTGGACTGGCAGACCGGGGTGGTGGTCCTCGTATTCACAAAGGGGGTGGGATGGTGTGTTCCAACTATCGAGGGATCACACTCCTCAGCCTCCCTGGGAAAGTTTACTCCAGGGTACTGGAGAGTAGAATTCAGACGATAGTCGAACCTCGGATCCAGGAGAAACAATGCGGTTGGAGGGGATCTGGTTCAGGAGCCACTGGATCTCATCTCCTCTTTTCGCAGGTGATGTGGTCTTGTTGGCTCCTTCGAGGCAGGACCTCAAACATGTCCTGGGCCGAGTGTGAAGCGGCTGGGATGAGAATCAGCACCTACAAGTCCGAGGCTATAGTTCTCGACCGAAAAAAGGTGGATTGCTCCCTCCGGGTTGGGGAGAGCTCCTGCCTCAAGTGGAGGAGTTTAAGTATCTTGGGGTCTTGGGGCCAGTTCACGAGTGAGGGAAGAATGGAGCGTGAGATTGATAGGCGGATCGGTGCAGCGGCCGCAGTAATGCCAATTTACGTTCCTACCCTCACCTATGGTCATGAACTTTGGGTCATGACCGAAAGAATAAGATCTTGGATACAAGCGGCCGAAATGAGTTTCCTCTGCAGGGTGGCAGGGCGCTCCCTTAGAGATAAGGTGAGGAGCTCTGTCACCCGGGAGGAGCTCAGAGTAGAGCCGCAGCTCCTCCACATCGAGAGGAGCCAGCTGAGGTGGTTTGGGCATCTGCCGTGAGGAAAGCCCGAGGTAGACCCAGGACACGCTGGAGTGACTATGTTGCTCGACTGGCCTAAGAATGCCTCGGGATCCTCCCAGAGGAGCTGGAGGAAGTGTCCGGGGAGAGGGAAGTCTGGGTGTCCCTGCTCAGGCAGCTGCCCCAGCGACCCTTCCCAAGATAATGTGGAAGAAGATGGATGGATGGATGGATGGAGATTAGAAGGTTGTAGCGGCCCGTGAAGATTGAGGTTGGGTTGAAAGAACTACAACTCTAATCTGTTGTTATTGTTGCTTA
>CAEMYA010000149.1:230312-242059 GCA_903131615.1 Diplodus sargus | reverse complement strand
ATAAATCATTATAATCTTTTTCCCACTTTTTTAATATTTGACCAGACTCAAAAGAAGATCCACCGCTTTCCATTAAAACCTCCATGGGTATTAACATTTTCTTTTTTGGTCCTAACTTATGTATTTTCCTCCAGAATTGCTGAGGGTTACCAGTTTGTAATTGTTCTAACTTGAGGGCCTGGCCTCTATTAAACCTCCTTTTAAAGAACCTGAGCTTTATGTCAAAGTTAACCTGGCACTGCTTGAATTCACTATGCAAGGCCCTCCTCTTCCAGGGTTCCTCGAGGCCACATTTAAGAAATGCTCTCTCAGCTGAACACAACTTCAACCATAACTCATTTAAATCATTATTCCAATATGGTTGTTTAGTTCTGTAATATTTCTTTGTAGACCCCATTTTTTTTACAGGACAATATTTATCCATCTCATCATGCAAAAAATTACAGAGATTGGTGTAACACTGGTCCATCTGTTCTTGATTTTCCTGTACAATCTGTAACTGACATGTTACCTCCAGTAGGGCCCTGCGACACCTCTCAGAAGAAAGAAAATCACCAGGAAAATTCCTGTCTCGTCTTTTTGTATGCTGTGGACAATCAACATTATTCTGAGTATTAAGTACCTCTCCCACTTGAAAACGTAGGCAAAGAACTGAATGATCAGGGAGTCTACTATGATCACTGATCAAATTAAGACTTTCTGGACCAACTCTATCAATAAGCTCAGACGGTGTGTAAACATTAAATCCAAGACATGTTTTCATATCAACATGAGATGTCACTATATAATCAACAACAGCTTTGCCCCTTACAGAAATGGAAGTAAAGTTATCATTTTCAGGATTTAACCTCCCATTAAGGTTACAACATTTAGAGTCCTTCAAAAATTCCAGAAAGGTATGACCATGTTTGTTTACATTTGTGTCAAAAACTATACGAGGAGAAATATCATCTCCTTCCACATAGTCCTTTAGGACCCCAATTCGGCTGTTAACATCACCACAGATATAAACTGAATCCACCTTGTCGGTAACAGTGTATAGCAACGCCAATAAATGGCCAAAATAGAGATCTGCGTTCCTGCCCCAGGTAGATGATTCTGGGGACAGGTAACATGAAATTAAAATGAAAGAATATTGTGACTCTCTATGCACAAAGCGTAAGCAAAAAATTCCATCAAATGTTTTATCAACAATACCAACTGAATACCGTTCCAACACAGCATTTTTAACCAAGAATCCCACTCCACCAGAGGCATTAACCGCTCTCTTGTGGGCAATACGATTATTGCCCACAAGAGAGTACAAGAAGTATGAATGTTGTCAACAAGAAGTATGAATGTTGTCAATATGTCTATGAGAATGTCTGAAGGAGGGAGAAGAGTTTGAAAATGAGAGCGTTTGAAGTGATTTTTCATCAACTCACAGTATAATTGCGATAGACAAAGCTTCAAAGAAAGTTGCATATTTTAAAAAGTTTTAATGGAATTTGAAAGATGAATACAACCTTGGATGTAGACAAATTGTGAAATATTTCAGAGTTGGACTGGAGTTTCTATCTGGAAGCGTGAATGACTAGCTGACCTTTGAAAATGCTTGAAAAAGTGTGAAAATGTGGGATTTATTTAACATTCATCATCATCTGCTTGAATGGGAAAAATGGCAGACAGATGTTTATCTCTGAAATTATGAATGAAACCGATGAGTAAAATAGACGCGGTGAATTCTCAATTGAGACGAATATTTTGGTGTTTTAATGGAGTGAATACATTGAAAAATGTGGAAGAGATAGAGGACAAGATATCAGACAGTTATTCACGACCAATTATCAGTGTGCTTACCTTAAAGAAGCACAGTCATATAGACCTAATCTCCTTCAGTTTCCAGTCTTGTGGTTATTTGAGGTCATCAGAATGAAAGTTTACATGAAAACACAATATTTCACCTTGTACCTGCAACCACCAAAGTCTATTAATGAAAAGTCCACAGCTCTGCTTATTCAAAGTTTAATTCCTGTTGCAGACCTGAAGGAGGAAGTTTAAATTCTTAATGTCAGTGAGGGAAAGATGTAGCACTGCTTATTCGTGCATTTGAGAGAAGACAAACTACAAAGTACTTTTTACCATTTATTTAGAATGGTATCATTAAGTAAAGCTTGATCATGACTTTCTCTGTTTGAAACTGGCTGACTCTCCAAGTCTTACCTCGATGCCTCAGAGAGAAACAAGTGTTATCTCTTGAACTTTGCCTGTCCATCAGAAAGCAGCTGTGCCCTTTCTCATACCCTGGCTTTTCTCTCCAATGTATTAACACTCCATGAAAAGGACTAATGCTTGCAACCTATCTCGTTTATTAACAGGATATGTACAGCTCTTTTAATAATACAGTGTATTGGTGCATGACAATTGTGTCACAGTGTCTTAGACTCAAATCAGTGTGCATAAATCAGACAACTGGATAAGAGTGCACAGTAATTTATGGGCAGGTGGTCATGAGGGCATAGTGATTTGTCACAGTGGTCAGGTGAAATTAAAATGAATAAATCTTAACAAAAGTTAGGACAAGTGTAGTAGTTGGATGAGTTTTCAAGTTGTAGAAATGATTTTGCATTACTTCTGGTACTTATATGTAGTTACAGGGAATGGCTTGTGATGGATTTGTAGCTCACCTTAATAAAATGTTTTTCAATAAGATTTAATGTGAATATGACATGATTCATGCCTCATGTAACAGTAATTTTCTAACCTTTTCCTTTTCACAGTTAAGCTGAAGAAAAGAAATGAATATCAACCCACAATTCCAACTGCCAGCACCCCTAACAGGAACACATCCTATAATACAGTGCTTGTTTGACAACAACCTCAAGAGGCTAAAAAGATTACTGAAAAAGAATGACATGAATGAACTTTACCCATGCACAGAGTGTAATGACTACATAACCCCACTGACTGCTGCTGTTGTAACTCACAACTGGGATATTTTTACTTTCCTTTTGCAACAGGGTGCAAACCCAAACACTGTTTCAGAGCAAGGCTTCACACCTCTGCATTATGTCTCACTGTGTGAAGTACCACTTGATTTTGTGGAAACACTGCTTGAAGCAAGAGCTAATCCAGATGGATGTGATCTACATCCATACACACCACTGCACACTGCTGCCATCAACAACCGACATGATGTTGTGAAAGTGCTCATCTCTGCTGGTGCACTGGTGACACATTTAGATGGCACTCATCCTCAACATGTGACTGACAATGTGAAAATAACTCGGATGATTCACAAGCTCGCATCAAAAGGAGATGAATTATGCTCCGAAATCAGATGTTTCCTTGATGTGGCAATTGCTGTGCAAAGTAAAACACCTGAACAAGTGTTTCAAACTTTTCACAGTCACATGCTGTTGGACCATCCTCAGACCTGTGTGACCATTATTGAACTTCTTTTTACTGAACCTGGGCCAGATGGAGAGAAATATCGCCAGGGAAGTATCAAATGGCTGAAGGACACTGGAAATCTGAACACCTACATTAAAGGAGCAGTCAGACGCTTTCCAAACATTCGCAAGGAATATGTACATGACACTATTATTACTTTACATGCAGTTCTGTGTACTGTGGAGGAAATACCAAATGAACAAGCACAAGATTTAGTCCCCAAACTACTAGACAGGCTTCGCTTAAAAGAGAGACCTGATGTGTGTGAAACTGTTCTGGAAACACTGTATGTGATCACACAGAAAACAAAAGGCACAGATGGCTGGAATCTGAAATATGTCACGAAATTGTGCAAAGCAGTTGCTCCTTTTGTAAAGGTCCATCACCACTCAGAGATCAGAGTCTCCACATACGGTGTATTTGCAAACTTAGTTTCAGTTGAACATGTGGGTGACATCTTTACATCAGTGGGCATAACTGCAGTGCCTGAGGACATACTGACGTCTGCAGAAATGACCAACAATGACAAGCTGAAAGAAGTTCTTCGACGACTGAACAATTATTTCAGCAAACCAAACGTGGAGTGTGAGGACTGTACAGCCTCACCTGGGCCGAGGAAAAAGAAAAACATGAAGAAGACGAAGAAGAAGACGAATATTGACATATCAGACAAGGAAGAAGACCCAAATGACAAGTATTTGAGTGATGGAACTGATCCAACATCAATTCCTGTTGTGGAGTCAACTTCAAATGTTCAGCCACTCCACTCCAACACCACTGTGTCATCAGATACACACACATGGCTACAAATCAGCAAGAGGTGGAGAGAAAAATTACAGAGGCTGGTTAGCACTGATGGAAGCAGAGTCACCAGAATTGGGAGCATGATTTATGTGAATGATGAAGAGTTCCGTATAGCAGAGGGCAGTGACGGTACTGATGTCTTCTTGGGGCTAAGAGATGATGGCACTGAGGTCGCTATCAAGAGAATGAAAAAAAGCAACTATCAAACGCTGCGGAATGAGGAGGGATTTCTACGACTTCCAGAACTTGATTATCCATCTATTGTACGATACATTGACTTTGCAGAGGATGAGAACTTTGGATATCTTGGTCTTCAGCTTTGTGAATACACCCTGGAAGAATGCATCAGAAACAATGATGGTGGTCTGCTGAAAGAGAAACTTGTCTATCAGGTTCTGGAGAGTTTAAAAGTGCTTCATTGTCAAAATCCTCCAATTGTCCACCGTGATCTCAAACCACAGAATGTTTTGATTGGTAAGGAAAAGTTCAAAATGTATTGGAGTAACGAAATTAAATCAGAAACTCAGAATAACAGCAACAGTGTTCCAAATCTATAATTATTATACCTTTTTTGTGATTTTTCCTGCAGATGTTAACGGGAGGGCGAGATTAGCTGATTTTGGCATCAGTAGACGGTTACTCAAAGGCCAAACAACTTACTGCACAGCCAGTGCAGGAACAAGATGCTGGAAGGCCAGGGAGACTTTAACAGACGAAGCTGACATACGATACAAGTCAAACACTGATGTGCAGGTCAGTTTTACTCCAACACAAACTGCATTGATGAATAATTGAAGAATACTTCTTTCATTGCTCAAATGATCTGTTCATTTTTTAGGTGGCAGGGATGCTGATTTATTACATCCTCTCTGAAGGACACCATCCTTTCGGCGACAAGCTTCATAAATGTGAGTACAACATTGATGAAGGTCTGTACACGTTGGACCATGTTGAAGATGTGGTGGCAAAGGACCTCATCAAGTTGATGATCCATAAGGAACCAAAAAAGAGACCTACAGTGGAAGAATGCTTGAGTCATCCCTTCTTCTGGAAACCTGAGAGGTAGCATCAGTTTCATTGTCGCCTTTTATTTCTGTGTATAGCAGTTTGCACTGTTTTGACAAGAGTCGATGTCCACGAGTGGCTCAGTGAGGCTGCTCTCAGTGATGCTAACATGCTGATGCTAAGAAGATATATTGTTTAGCATGGTCGCCATCTTAGTCTTGCATGATAGCATGCTAATACTGTAGATGCTAATTTGTGGGTCAGTGACAAATAAGAGTTTGCATCATGAGCAATTCAAAAATGTTTTAAAAAATAGTTTTAAAAGCTTGCATCAGGTTTGCAAACATTTATATTTTGTATTTCTGTTGGTTTGATGTAACTTCAAACAGATTTTGAACCATTTTTTACAAAAGGAAAGATGGATTACCCCTGGAAATGTCAAGTGGTGTAACCACAACAAAAGGAGAAATATTAAATTGAGAGTGTATGCAAGTGTAATTATAAAAACAGTTACTTAATTTTAATATATGACTTGAAAAAAAGATTTGTTTAGGATTATTTTAAAATAAAATTTTAACACGTATTTGCAATATAGACCAGGACAAATGCTGAAAACCCTTGGCGTTTTCTAAATAACATTTGACAAATTATGTATAAACTGTTTAAAAATATGGTAGTACATTGCAATAGAGGATTACATCTTATTCCCCATGAATTTTCCTGTAAATTATAATATTATCATGAAAAATACTGGTTACACCAATTGACAAAACCAGTTACACCACCTGACATGTTGCTTTTACAGAAGAAACTGCCACTACAAGCATGACAGTCAACAAGGTCAATTGAACTTGTGCTTTTTATTATTTTCAACGAAGAAAAAACATCAACAACAAGAATTGGGTGTTTTCTTTAGGGAAACAAACATGGCAACAAAAATCATGTGAACTTCTGTTCTTTTATGAAATCATTTAAAAAAACAACTTCCAAAAATCATGTGAACTCTGAACATCTGACTGCAATGATGTGTTAAACATGTCAAAAGTTGTAGAATTGGGTGTTTTTGGCTGTGTGTGTGTGGTTTGAAATGTTTTGTTATGTCCTATTCCTGTCTAGTCTGTGTCAGTGTGACAGAACACCTGCATGTTCAGGCTATGTGTGCTTGGAATTGTTTCCAGTCGCCTGTCATGAGTTTTGAATGACGTGAGTTCAAAGGTTCTGGTTCGGAGATTTGGTGCAGCACATCCGACTCATAATAGAATAGGATGTCAGGTGGATGAGGCCAGGTGAAGACATTCTTCTCACCCAGCTGTTGCATGCAGCTCACTTCCACTTATTCACCCACCACCTGGATGACCCACGAAAGGCTTACTTTCATATCTGACCAGAATGAACTTGCCTTTCAGATCCTGACAGTTGGTAGATGTTGAAGGGAGATCTTCTGATAGGTTGCGGAAATCTGCTGGGCTTGGAGCATAGCACTTGCAGATATCAGGTCTTGCACAGAAACATGAGATTTCCCTCCACTGAATCAAAGCTGGCTCTTCAAAGGTCACTTGATGGATTTTCAGTGTACCTTTTATGGCTGGGACATTTGTTGGGACTGATTCATCATACTTGACAATGGCTTCCTCGGATATCCAAAAGTGCTTGATGCTTGAGGGCTGATCCTTCAGGAAGTTCCTCAGCTGTCTGCAAGTCGGTGCCTCTTTGGACTGCTGTGTCTGCAGTATGCCTGACAGCCCCTCCCACTCCATCAGGAGCTCCTTTCCCATGCGACTTCTTACTGAAATTCCAAGTAACCCTTTGAAACCCACTCAGAAAAGGCACTGGGCTGAGAAGAAAAACGTTTTTCTTGTTCCTGTGTTGGGTCACTGGTCCATCACTTATGATATGTAAAGTGGTGGGTGTGTTAGATTTGCCTATTGCATCCTTCAATACAGACTCCATGTGAGCCCATGCAGCACGTTCATCATGGCGGGGAGAAGCAGAGAGAGATGCATAGGAAAAGGTTGACGAGGCCGTATACACCACACTTGTGTGGATTGTAACCTGCTTGCGGCTGCCGCCGAAGTGGAACGATTGAATTTCACTGCTGAGCTTACAGTCATAGTTCTCAGAGAAGTCTACATGAATGCAGATTTCATCCTTTCGTAGTGTTTCTTTCAGCTCTCTGAATGTTTTGACCTGGTGGAGCCAGTTGAATTGGTGCTTAGCTAGAGAGTCTAGCTTCTTGTTAAGCAAAGCCAGCAGATCATCACACTTTCCACTTTGTGTGACTTTTGTAAAGTTAGCAAAGGTTTTGCCTTCTTCAGATGTGACTACCCTGGACCACTGCTGCCATGTTAAAACAGTATCCTCCAGAGGTCCTTCAAACTCAGTCTCATTGTAGCAGCACTTGGCACAAGTGCGATACATTTCTTGTTGGTCATGTCACATGCAATAGTTCCTAAGATTCTGTTGGTAAGGAGAATGGCTTTGTGGTACAGTTTGTCAACAAGTAGCTTAATGTTTTCAAGGTCAATTCAAGCACACGTATTTCTGTCAGAGTCTTTTGCAGGTGTGATAAAAGAAGGGCAGTATCTGACAAATTGCCTGTAAGACAGTCTGAGGTGTCTCATAGCTGTTGAAGTGTACTGTGCATGGAGGTCCTTAAGTGACGTGCAGCAGTACCCTCCTTTGCTGCTTGATTTTATTTTTTGTTATTGTGTCCTTTTTGCCTGATAACATGTGGCTATTCTCATCCCTACAGAGAAAGCGGGCCACTTCCTCTCTTCTCTTTTGTGAGGCTTTCTTTTTGTTTTTCATTTTGGTCTTTTCACTGACCATTTTCTTTTTTTTTTCTTTTGCCAATCCAGTTTCCTCTGTATCTGTTTTGTCTTTTGTTTTGCTGCCTGGAGTTCCCTTTTAACTTTGCGAAGTTCAGACCTCAGCCTTTCCCTCTCCTCCAGCACTGAGCTATAGTATTTCTTTTCTTTCCTTCTCTTTCTTTGCAGGAGTTGAGAATGCTTGCGGCCTCTCTACAACTGGCTGCTCATAGTCATGATCGTCCAAATGATTATGCATGGGCTCAGGACTTTCAAGATGCTGAATTTGCTCATCTGATGTGTCCAAAGATGGTGGGGTTAAGTTGAGAACATCAGCAAGCACCCTTTTCTGTTCTCTGTGGTCTCGCTGATACTTTCTCCACTTTTGCCTCAACTTCTCCTGCTTTGATTTGGAAAGCTCAGCTATTGGAGTATCTTTAGTCTTTCTCTCTCTTTTTCTCCTTTGATAACTATAGTAAAATAGAAAAATAAAAGCATTTAGTTTAAATCACTACATTACTCTGACTTTCAGTAGACAGAATTTACCTGGAAAAGTGTGTGTATGTGTGTCTCTGTCTGTTTGTGTGTGTGTGTGTGTGTGTGTGTGTATGTGTGTCTCTGTCTGTTTGTGTGTGTGTGTGTGTGTGTGTGTGTGTGTGTGTGTGTGTGTATGTGTGTGTGTGTGTGTGTGTGTGTGTGTATGTGTGTGTACAACCAACTTTCTTGCCTTTTGGCAAGGTAAATGGCCCTTGCTGCAGGATCTGCATTGACTCGTGCTCTGTGACGAGCCACTTTTTCTTTGCTTGATAATGGCATCTATTGGGGGAAAAGAGGCTCTATTATATTACAAAAATTATGAAACAATAGAAAGTCAATAAATGTATTTTAACAGATCTAAATTTTAATCTTTGACAAACATTTATCATATTGTTGGAGTATCAAGTCTTTTTAAAGCTGCTGTTCATTTTCAACATTGTCACTGTTCACCCACTGCTGCTTCATTATGAAATTACATATATCATATACAGCTTAAAGTTGAAAGTGAATGGAATACAAATATTTATTAATTATGTATTTAAAGCTAAACATTTCTAAAATATTAAAGCCTTGCATAATAATGATTTTATCCCAACCTTCCATAGCTTTGATAATAAAGCTGTGGATAAATTGCCACTTTTTTCTAAGAAATATAACACTAACAATACACAACTAAAAATAATTCCACATAGTAAGTTAGTTCACATTACATCTTTAATCAGCATAAAAAACTTCTGATATTTGACAAAATCAGCCTCTGATTTAACCGGCTACACCATTTGACTTTTCAATTCAAATTCAAATTTATCAGGCATTGTGATGGACACCTATGTAAGCACATCGCCTTGATGTGAAGATTTCAAACACAATTTTTAAAATAAATACTTATTTTTACAGTTATTATGAATTATAAATGATTTCCTAAGGTCATACCATTTGACATGTAACTCTAAGCACACCTGACCATACCCTAAAAATGTCAAATTATCAAGATTTAAGACAGAACTACTTACCTTGGCATGCAGCAGTTAGGCTCATCAGGGGTCCTTCTTTGTGATATCATTTCCTGCCACATGGTCTTCTTACACAAATGAACTAAACTTCCAGGACAATTTAGGAAGTTGACTTGAAAGACACAATTCCCCTAATTCGTTATAATATTCAGAACAATGATGTTCCATATATTTTATTCATTGTTAAACAACACACATGTAGGAATATGCCAAACTAGTTGATAATGTGTTTTAAAGAGAATTTCATCCTTTTTGAACAAGTTTAAGTATTTGGTAAAAGTTTTTATGGTTACACCACATTGACATTTTTACCATTATCCCCTGAATATTCTCTCAAAATTGATCAAATCCAGAAATGTATACTAGGTCTTCAAAAAGAGAATGTATTCAAGTAATCTGTGAGTTTATTTTCAAATTTAAACCTTTTTAAATTTCACCAAACCAAAGGAACACATGCAGATATACAGCTTTGTTTGTTGTTGTTTTATATCAGCTCGTTTCTAGCTTTTTTGATTATTATTACATATTTTATTATATATTATTAAGTGTTAAAATAAAATGTTTCATAATCAAATACGTTACTTTTAACTGTTAATTTTGGTGTTCTGAGTTTTCTCTATTAAAATCTTGTGTGAATATCTGCAATAATTACAGTTTACTGTGTGTGATGACATGAATATTGATCAATATATAATTAAATTTGTTAAAATCAACATTTTGGTGTTATTTCGTTAAAAAAAAAATATCATGACACAATGAACGCATTCATCACGCAGGTGGGTGTTTACATGAGAGAATATAGAGTTTAAAATCTAGCGGTTTATGGTCGTTAGAGTAGTGATGGAAATCTGGCTCTTCTAGCTAGCTTGTGTGTGTGTGTGTGTGTGTGTGTGTGTGTGTGTGTGTGTGTGTGTGTGTGTGTGTGTGTGTAGGACCTGTTAATCTTCTCCCCGTTTCTCATTAGCATGTAGTGATTACAGCATGTGAATCGCCGACCGTCTTGATGTTTAGGAAAGTCCGTCTCCATCTGAACGGGTCCTTTCTGAACAACTGCGCAGCTCCTCTCTCTCACTGTCATTGAGGTCTCTTGGCCACAGTGCCGGGTCATCCTCCAGTAGGTCAACATCGCGTTCGTCGTCAGAAGAAGGGGGCTATTTGACCTGCTCACCACCAGGTCTTCGTCTCCTCCACCAACTCTACTCGGTTGTCTGCACTATCGGACTCGGGAACGGCTCGCTCGCTCGATATTAACGTTATTAATATCAACCGGTGGCGCACGGTAAAAAAAAAACAAAACGTGTTAACTTTGTTAGTGTCGCGGTTTTCTTTTTAGTGTCTTCCCGCTGTTTCCTCTTTTTATACCCGCTTGGCTCATTTTACCTTCACTCGGACTGCCCGCCTCTATCGCAAACAAGCCGCAGCGCTTCACTTCCTGGTTGCTGTCTTTCGTCTTTTCGCGGTCATGATGACTCATGGAATAGTCCATTACAGTACGAAAGGGGGGGGGGGGGCAGGTTATATGATTTGGGCATTCTGATGTTGTTTTGTTGTTTTTTTGTAGTTGTTTCTTTATTTTCTGTTAAGAAGTACACAATTATAATTTACAAAGACAATGGTGGGGGGCTACTGGCCTGAGGCTCCGGGCCCCTGCTGGTTGGGGGCCCCTGCGGGTTTGGGGGCCCAAGGCAATTGCCTACCTTTGCCTTAATGGTAAAACTGCGCCTTGTGATGGACCATCATCATCATCTACAGTCTTGACATGGCTAGTAAAAATCCATGCATTGTCTCTTTTTCCATTTCACTAAACGAGCATCTTAAACACATTTTATATTTCAGGAGACTTGAATACTTGAGAAGGATCGGAAACATCAAGGAGGTGGAAAAGTGGAAAGATGCCGACCAGGAATTAATTTCTTCGTTGGAGAAATGTGTCGGGGATGGATCCTTCAAACAGTGGAAAACTGAGGTGACAACTGTACAACAACTGGAACTTCTCTATTCCTAAATTCCACTTAATGGCGAGTTGTTTTTGGTGTTGCAGTTGGCAGAGTTGGTGAAGAAGATGGATCCCAAAAACAAATACGATGACAGCACACTGGCATTCCTGCGCTTCATACGAAACCTCCACGAGCACTAGTAAGTCAAACTG
>CAEMYA010000149.1:196600-227582 GCA_903131615.1 Diplodus sargus | reverse complement strand
ATACTGTACATTTAGTCAGCTGAGTATCAAAATAAATGTGTAAAAGTATGATTGTAAGATGTGTTTTATCATTCATTGATCATTAGCATTAGAGCTCTGGCTCTATCAGTCACAGTTCATCTTCTCTCTAAGAAGTATTCATTACTTTGTGACAGGGAAATCTCACAATATAATGACACATTAACAAAGGACATTGGGCTCTAAAAGCTGATATGTGTCTGATGATGATTCAAATGAATATGTTAAACTGACAAGAGACAAACTTCTTGCTCTAGTTCATCACAATGAGTTGAGTGTTGGATGCACAATGTGACACACAGCAAAGAGTCACAGGTCAGAATTGAACCCTGGGCCACTGCAGTGAGGACACACCCTCTCTACCACCACTAAACAACATTTTACTTTAAAAATAAAACAGCAAGGATTTATATTCTGATTTTATACATGGAAATATTTTAATTCAAGGAAATATATGGAAATATCTGCGTCATTACTACAAGTAGCTTTGTGCTTTAGAGCCATATATCTGACTTGGTTTCAGGTCTAGTGTCTTTTAACCCAAATATTAACTGTTAATGTACAGAAAGGTTCAATTACTTTTTACCTGCACCATTCTTTAACCCAGAAGAGTGCCTGCAGGTATTCTTTAAGGCTGGATACAATCTTTGTAAATGCATGCAGACGATGATGACTCTACAGTCACAGACTAATGTTCAGGAAGTAAAGAGTAGAAGGGGAAACTCCTCCCACATCCTGTCGAGGCCCAACACATCATCTAACGGGTCTCTTCCTGTCTCCTGACAAAGAGAATCAGAGGGAGTAAGAACTACAGATAAAGCACAGCATGGTAAGTTTTGATCGATAGAATTCATACTATGGTGGACACCTTACTTCATCATTGTAAGTTCATTTTCGTACAATTCACTTAACACTCACCTTCAAATTATATTATAAAATAATCAGTGTTCTCCCCTTAAAGAAGCACAGTCATGTAGACCTACTCTCCTTCAGTTTCCACTCTTGTGGTTATTTGATGTAATCAGAATGAAAGTTTACATGAAAACACAATATTTCACCTTGTACCTGCGACCACCAAAGTCTATTAATGGAAAGTCCACAGCTCTGCTTATTCAAAGTTTAATTCCTGTTGCAGACCTGAAGGGGGAAGTTTAAATTCTAAATGTCAGTGAGGGAAAGGTGTGGCACTCAAGTTAGGACAAGTGTAGTAGCGAGATGAGTTTTCAAATTGTAGAAATGATTTTGCATTACTTCTGGTACTTATATGTAGTTACAGGAAATGGTTTCTGATTGATTGTACCCCACCTAAATATAATGTCTTAAAATATAATTTCATTTTGATTTATCAAAGTAATGAAAATGTATTCCTATATAATGTCAGAGTAATATCGTAACCTTTTCTTTTTCAGTTACACTGAAGAAAAGAAATGAGTATCATCAGACACCGCCAAGAGACAGCATGCCCAACAGAAACACATCGTATAATACAGTGTGTAACTGACAACAACCTCAAGAAGCTAAAAGAATTACTAAAGAAGAACAACATTAATGGCATTTACTCATGCACAAAGTGTAATGACCTCATAACCCCACTGACTGCTGCTGTTGTAACTCACAACAGGAATATTTTTACTTTCCTTTTGCAGCAGGGTGCAGACCCAGGCACTATTTCCCCAAAAAACTTGACACCTCTGCATTATGTCTCACTATACAAAGCACCACTTTTTTTGTGGAGAAACTGCTTGAAGCAAGAGCTAATCCAAATGGATGTGATCTACAGCCATTCACACCACTGCAAACTGCTGCCATCAAAGACAGAGAGGATGTTGTTAAAGTGCTTATCTCTGCTGGTGCACTGGTGACATACTTACTCGTCACTCATCCTCAACATGTGGCTCACAATGAAAAAATAAGTCAGATGATTTACAAGCTTGCATCGAAAGGAAATAAATTATCAGCCATTAAAGCCAACCACCAGAAACTGAGCATGTTATCTGTCATGCAGTCCTTATCTCTGATGGCCCTGTCTGTGCAGTATGCATGATTTAAACAGTGCAACCAGAGGAAATGATTTTTATCTTACTTAATTTGTTAATTGTATTTTTCTAGTATCTTACTCTGTGTTATATAACAAACTATTTGTAGCCAAATGTAATAAATTACTTTTCTGATCTGTCAACTACATTCCCTTGAATTATTATTACTATCATAAACAGTTCAAGAGAAGAAAATGCATGACAAATGAAAGTCAAAACACAATGCAGGTGTCATTAAGTCTACTAGCATACAATGTTCAGTTCAGTTCAGTTCAGTTCAGACAACTTTATTAGTCCCCGGGGAGAAATTCAGTTCAAGCAGTTCTGGCATAGAAAAACACAAACAACAACCATGGCATAACAACGAGCAGCAGACGACAAACAGGAGTACAATATGCAGATCAGTACATATCCCCAGGGGGCCAAGGCACTTAGGCCACTGTCACATAATTGTGTGGAATGGCACAACTAAATAACAGAGACCAAGAATAAGAATAAATAGTAATAAATAAATAAGTGGCACATTAAGTTACAGGGACACAAAGTTAAAATGTTACAAAGAGTGGCTGCCACTGTCCATGTTCAAGAGCTTAATTGCAGATGGGATAAAAGAATTGGCATACCTATTTGTCCTCCTGATAGGCGCTATAAAACGGCAGCCCGAAGGCATCGTCGTGAACTCAGAGGACAGGATGTGGCCATACTGGGAAATTATTTCTTTAGCTTTCTGAACCACCTGCCTCTCCCACAAGGACCCCAAGTCCCACTGCTGGATGCCAGTTATTTTAGAACAGACCTTTACAATGCTGCAAAGGCTGTTTTTGTCTCTTACAGCCATGCCACCAAACCAGCAGATGAAGGAAAAAGTTAAAATGCTCTCGACAAAAGACTGATAAAACATACACAAAAGTTTGTTACAGACTTTAAAAGAGTTCAGCTTTCTTAGTAAGTAGATTCTCTGCTGGCCTCATTTGACAGTGGACTCAATATTTTTGTCAAACTTCAACTGTGAATCGAAAACAGTGCCTAAGTACTTGTAAGTTTCAACAGTTTCGACCTTGTTCCCATGAATTGTACTTGCCTTAGGTTTTCGACCATTTTTTTCTTAAATCAATGACAAGCTCTTTGGTTTTGTTCACGTTAAGATCGAGGAAATTTTTCGTCACACCAGCTAACAAAGTCTGGCAGGGCACTACCGTGGTCCGACTCTGACCCTTGGAGGAGAGTCAGAAGTGCTGTGACGTCTAAGAATTTTACCAGGTAGTTGCCCTCTTTGTGAAACCTGCAACTGTCAGTGTACAAAATAAAAAGAAAGGGAGATAAAACGCAACCTTGTGGGGAGCCTGTATTTGAACGATGTGATGTTTTGGTAATGGGTGTCATTCACCCATATATGCTAGTTTTCAATACTTTGTAATGAAAGGTTCCTTTTCCTTTGCAGTGCCGATGATGCAGAGATAGTTAAAGTGATGGGGCTGTTTCCTGATCTCTTCGGATGTGTTTACAAGTTTGCCAAGAGCCAAGGTTAGAATTCAGAGGTCCCCCTGAAGGAAATGTTTCAGAGAGAAGACATCGTCACAAGGCTCACAATGCTGTCCATAAATAAGGAGCACCCAGGTGTCCCAGTACAAGAGTCTCAACCAAGCACAACCAGTTCTGGTGTAAAAGAACACCATTAGTTGTAGTGTCCCAATCCAACCCCATAGCAAGGCTTCAGCAGCACTGCACCAAGATAGTCCAAGAGGTCTTTTCACACCTGATATCATGAGACCTAAAAGGAAATGTTACGAATATCATGAATGGCGTCTCTTTTCAATTGAAGTGTCCCAATAAGACCTGACAGTGAACCAGCATGAACAATACCAGGACTCTGAAACTGAAGCAGCTCAATGGAATTCAGTCATGATTCATTTTATTATTCACACCTGTGCTTTTACTTACTGTGACATGTCAACATGTTTCCTGTCAAATAAGCCTGTAAAGTTTTGCATATGTGTTGTATAATAACTATTTTCAAAAGGCTGACAGTAACAGTAAGTAGATTAGAAAGATAATATAAAAGTACAATTCAAAGGACTTTTTTCCTCACTTGTTCTGGTATAGAAGTTGTATTTTTTGAAGATTTTATACTTTTACTTGAGAATCACAATTTTAGTTGTATCTTACAAATTATACAAGTCATATCATATGAACAAAAAACATAATGTTGTGTTAGAGTTGCACCACCGAACCATGTGGGTTGCAAAATTATAGTTCTTTTCACTGCTTGGTGCATCAATATTACTATATAGTAATAGTCAAGTCAATAGTCAATAGACTCGTCAATAGTCAAGTTTTTTCTATCATTTTACAATTTTGTGTATTTTTCCATTTAACTACATTATGTGAGTAATTGTACTTTCTTGATTATCCTGTCATTACCTGTTCTGCCATAGTCTCTCACATGTACTGCCATTTCAGAAAGATTGCAAGAGTAATAAAGAGGTTTAGTTCTGTTGTTTGAAGACACTGAATTCTGACTTACAACCTGCAAAATGTACATAAAACAAAGACTGCAATTCCTGTTTATCACACAAATATCTGAATGGATCTTTGCGCTTGCTTTCAAAGAATAAAATGTTCTTTTACAGAAATGTATTAAATTCAGAAGGTAAACGGACCTTGTTCATTAATTAAATAGTATTGAAAATATCTATGTATTTTCACAACTTGAATAAATACAAGAGCTTTCCAAAATCCTGTTTATTTCTTGAGTTTGTATCAATTGCGGAGAATGTTGCCCTCAAAATACACAGTGAGTAAGAGTTCAGCAATTAATGTCTGAAAATATGATTGGAAGATATGTTTCCTTATGTTATGTTATGTTCAGGTTATATCAGAGTTATGTTATGTTATGTCATGGGTTATATTAAAAGGATAGTTCGGGTTTTTTGATATGAATCTGTATGGCATCCCCGTCAGCAGTGTAGTGCATCAACACTGACTTACCCCTGACAGTGTCCTGTGCGCCGAGTTCTCGCCCGGCTTTGGTGCTGACGAAAGTAGTCCGGCAAGTTGTCTGGGGTCACGAAAATAAAGCCTTTTTTCTTCTCAAAACAAATGTGTTCAAAAGAGTGATTAATTTGCATCACAAAACCGTTGTCCACGAAAAAGTCAGACCTCATAATCGCTTGGTGCTATTTTCTCTCGATTCGTATCAGTGCGCGCTGCTGCTGCTGTCAGCCTGTTTTACTGTGTTTACTGCTCAGAAAGTTAACAACATGTCTGACTACGACACCGACGATCATGAAGACTTTAGCACAGAGCCAAGGGGGTATCTTTACGAACCCGAATACACTGACGCCGAATTCGCCAGATGGAGGAAGAACGGGCGGAGAGAGACAGGAGGGACAGAGAAATGGTACAGGTTGAAGCTGGAGCAACAGCTGGAGCCGTGAGAGACCGGTTGACAGACAGGTGGTGCCCACAGGGGTGGAGTGCTACTGCTGCCATGAATGGGATCTCATCATGCCACAGCTTATAAACTTATCGCTAGCTAGCTCTCACGTTAGCTCTCTCACGTCGCTGTGTTCGTTGGTCCGAGCACGTAAAACACTGCCAAACAACTGGAAAAAGTGTTGGACTCTGTCAGCTGTGGGCAGCGCGCAGTGATACGAGATTTGTGTGGTTCAGTGTTTTTACAAAGCTCCTAAAAGCTGAGCAAGTTAACTCTGATGCTGTCTTTATTTTCAATTATCCAATTATATGATTGTGTCCTTCAGCAGATGGCTGTCAAAGATATGTAAGATGGATGTTTAGAAATGTTTCAATGTTCAAATGTTTTCAGTGTTACAATACCATTCACAAACGTTGAGGATCACCGGGCCGGCCCAGAGGAACCCAGTGGAAGTGAAGTTGAATGAGAAAAAGATTCAGGACTTTAGAGTTTTAGAAGCAGTCAGCAAGAAAAAGCACAACGATCTCTGATGTAAAAGTCTCAAATAGATTAGTTAGTTTGTTAACAGTGTGTGTTATACGCGCCCCCCATTTCTCCTCTCAGAATCAGAAATCCTTTAATGTCCCGCGGACGGGGAAATTTGTTTGGTGCAACAGCAGAATATTGCAAGACAGAGCAATAGCAAAATAGACAAGATAGCTAAAAAGAAAAGAGAAAATAGAGTTAGTGTATGTACATATTTACATGAATAGTGCAAAAAAGTGAGCAGCAAATTCTTATATGCAGATTTTAAATATAGATAATAAATATGGGTGTTGAATTTGTACAGGCTTATTGCACAGTGCAGGGTGAGGTCTATAGGGAGCAGTGCTGGTTGTACAATCTAACAACAGCAGGAAGGAAGGAAGGACCTGCGATATCTCCCCTTCACACACTTAGGGTGTATCAGTCTGTTGCTGAAGGAGCTGCCCAGTGCTGTGAGAGTGTCCTGTAGGTGGGACTCCTGCACTAGCAGCGATGACAGCTTGTCCATCATCCTGCTCTCTCCCACCACCTGCACTGAGTCCAGAGGGCATCCCAGGATGGAGCTGGCCTTCTTGATAAGTTTATCAAGTCTCCTCCTGTCTGCCGCTGAGATGCTGCTGCTCCAGCAGACTACTCCATAGAAAATGGCTGATGCCACCACAGAGTCATAGAAGACTCCTCCTCCTCCAGACTATTCTCACCAGGTGTGTGTCTGACAAGGGTGATTAACCTGTGGTCTATTTAAAAGACGCTGGAGGTGCCGCACTTCCTCACTTCCTCTCAGGCTCGGGGTCCAGACTGTCCGCAATCGAGGCAGTTTTTTGTTTTGTTTTGTACTTTGAGGATGGAGGTCTGGTAGTTCTGTTTTCGGGGTATTAGTTTGGTAACTTAGGTTACTATTTATTTTTTTCTTTAGGGAAGGAAGTCTGGGACCTACGGCCCATGGCTGGCCCGGACTCCCTTCATTTTTATGTTTCTTTTTGCCAGACCTCCGAACTCTGGTCATGTTAATTATTGGTTGATTTATTTTACTTAATAAAACCTTGGATTTAAATATATTTTCGGGTTGTGACTCTTTAATATGTTTCTGGCCATAGAATGAGCCATCTTCTAGTTGTGGTTGTAGCAGTGTGTAACCCATGCCTCATGTCAAGGCTTTAGCAACACTTGGCTAGTGAAGTACAATTTTATTGGACTTTCTGCTCACTTTAGTATACGTATATATTTTCTATTGCATGCTCGCACATTGTTATTATGTGTCCTCAGATATTGAGGTAAGGCACGACAGAATTCAGTCTGTCCTCGAGTAACCTCCAAAGAAGAAGCCTGACAGGTGTGTCCACTTCTAGTTATTAATGTACACAGATCCATCACAATAAGTTAAGTGCTTAATGCACAATGTGATGGCTCGAGAACAGGAGTGCTCAAACTGTTATTCTTGGCGGCCCAAAACTGAAACTTAATGAAGTACAAGCAAACACAAAAATATGAATAACATTTAAGGGCCGAAAATATTTCAAGAGCATTTCTTTATTTTTTTGCAGTTATGTGTTGGACAGATCAGCTGAAGAGAGACAGCAGGAGTGACACACAGCAAAGGGCCACATGTCAGATTCGAACCCTGGTGAGGACTACATAGGGCACCCCTAAACAGCATTTTTACCTTTAAAAATACAACAGCATAAACAAGGATTTATATTCTGATTTTATAATGTGTTTTACTAGAAAAATCTGTTCAAAGAGAAACCTAAGCTTGTCCAACTTTGGCCCATTGGCCACACATCGGGCAGCCCTGCTCTACAAGAATAACATCATCAGTCTTTAGATTGGCTCCATATAAATCTCACTGTCACCGTGCTAGTTTATCTGCCACCAGGCACCACATTTCCTGGAAGAATGCAGGCTGACTGACAGTCGGTCTGGCAGTCTGGTGCAAATTCTATCTGCTTTTTCCTCACCTGATCCTTCCTTGTGTGTGTGTGTGTGTGTGTGTGTGCTTGTGGGTGTGGTGTCACTGCAAATCATAGATGAGAGACACATCTGTGACTCATCAATATATCTACTGCCTCTTCATAATCCTGGTTTTTGCCTCTTGTCAGTGCCAGATTGTCCTGTCTCATCGATGACTCTCTTGATAAAACTTATAGTATCTGGTTTTCTTCATATATTTGTGTCTCTCTGCTCAGGTCACCTGCCTTCACCTGCTCACCCTAACCCTGTCCCATTCCTGCCTGCAGGTATTCTTTAAGCTGGATACAGTGCCAAAACCCTTCACCAATAAGACCCTCTTTGTAGTGAGATATCTGGAGGACAACACATTCTGATTTACTTAGCTTATATTCAATCATGACTGATTGATCTTCATTGTGTGAGTGACAGTCCTGGAGGAAGCTTCCAACTGTAAGGAGTCAAAGGTTAGCAGACAATAAAGTGCTTAGCTAAGTTTGACCTACATGCCAAATAGTGAGTGATGCCTAACCCGGATCAAACTCCTCTTTGAACCCATTGCATAATTCGGCAAGGGAACCAATCAGAAGAAGGGGGTGCCCTGGGGAAGGAAGGATAAAAAGGCCCTCACAGGAAGAATGGGGGGTGGCATTTTTTGAGGGCTCCTGAGAGCAGAGGCTGTCAGGAGTTTTGATAGAGGAGAGGGCAAAGCATTTTGGCATAGCTTTTCCCACAAATTTGATAATATCAGAAAGCGGCCGCTTCTGATCCGGACTCAAGGCTCTAGATTCTGTTTCAATAAAGATTTCTCTATCAGCCACACAGCCTTGACTCCGCAGAATTCTTTTATCATCGAACTACACACCGACACCTCTGAAGACGAGAGCCCAGAAACTACAGTAGATTAAATGTCGACTATGATGACTGAACAGTCATAGAACAATGTTCAGGAAGTAAAGAGTAAAAGGGGAAAGTCCTCCCACATCCTGTGGAAGCCCAACCCATCTTGTCAGATGGGTATTTCCTGTCTCACGACAGAGAGTAAGGGGCAGGAAAGAACAGAGATAAAGCACAACATGTTAAGTTTTGATCATTAAACTTCATACGACCGTGGACACCTTACTTCAACATTGTAAGTTCATTCCTACAATTCTCTTAATACTCACCCTCACGTTATATTTTAAATCAGAGAAGGAAAGTTCTGAAGAACTTGCAGTTGTGAATGCTCCCTGTTGAAAAGCTGAAGCCAAATGTGCGTTGCTGGCTTTGAAAACTTTGAATGATGTCCAGAACATCTAACAACTGTGAAATAATGTAGGGTTTGTTGAAAAGCTATGGCCAAACTGATTTGCTGGGACAAGTGTAGTAGTTGGATGAGTTTTCAAGTTGTAGAAATGATGTTGCATTACTTCTGGTACTTAGTTACAGGGAATGTCTTGTGGTGGATTTGTACCCCACCTAAATACAAGGTTTTTAAATATAATCTAATTTGAATTTCACAAAAAATTTACAAGTGTTCCTATATAATGTCACATTAATATTATAACCTTTTCTTTTTCACAGTTACACTGAAGAAAAGAAATGAATATCATCAGACAACTCCAACTGACAGCACCCCCAACAGAAACACATCCTATTATACAGTGTGCGATTGACAATGACCTTAAGAAGCTAAAAAAATTACTGAAGGAGCACGACATTAATGGCATTTACTCATGCACAAAGTGTAATGACCTCATAAGCCCACTGACTGCTGCTGTTGTAACTCACAACAGGGATATTTTTACTTTCTTTTTGCAGCAGGGTGCAAACCCAAACAATGTATCCCAGAAATTCTTCACAGCTCTGCATTATGTCTCACTATCCCAAGCACCACTTTTTTTTGTGGAGAAACTGCTTGAAGCAAGAGCTAATCCAGACGGATGTAATCTACAACCAGTCACACCACTGCAAGCTGCTGCCATCAATGACAGAGAGGATGTTGTGAAAGTGCTCATCTCTGCTGGTGCAGCAGTGACAGAGTTACTTGTCTCTCATCCTCAACATGTGACTAACAATGAAAAAATAACTCAGATGATTCACAAGCTCGCATCAAAAGGAGATAAATTATGCTCTGAAATCACATATTTCGTGGATGTGGCAATTGCTGTGCAAAGTAAAACACCTGAACAAGTGTTCAAAACGTTTGACAGTCACATGCTGTTGGAGGATCCTCGGACCCATCTGAACATGATTGAAGTTCTTTTCACTGTAACTGGGCGAAATGTTGAAAAATACCGCCAGGGAAGTATGAAATGGCTGAAGGACACTGGAAATCTGGACACCTACATTGAAGGAGCAGTCAGACGCTTTCCAAACATTCACAAGGAATATGTAAATCACGCAATTATTACTTTATATGCAGTTCTGTGTACTGTGGAGGAAATACCAAATGAACAAGCACAAGCTTCAGTCCCCCAACTACTGGACAGGCTTCGCTTAAAAGAGAGACCTGATGTATGTGAAGCTGTTCTGCAAACTCTGTATGTGATAACACAGAAAACAAAAGGCACAGATGGCTGGGATCTGAACTTCATTGAGAAGTTATGTAAAACAGTTGCTCCTTTTGTGCAAGACAAATACTTAATGAACATGAGAGTCTTTGCATATGGCATATTTGGAAACTTACTGTCATGTAAACATGCTGGTAACATCTTATCATCAGTGGGAATAACTTCAGTTCCTGAAGACATTCTGATGTCGGCAGATATGAAGATGCTACAAGATCTGAAAGAAGTTCTCAGACGACTGAACAATCATTTCAGCAAACCAAACATGGAAGGTGAGGACTGTACAACCTCACCTGGGCAGAGGAAAAAGAAGACCAAGAAGAAGAAAAAGAAGAACAAGAACAATGAAAAATCCGACAAGGAAGAAGACCCAAATGACAAGTGTTTGAGTGATGCAACTGATCCAATATCAATTCCTGTTGTGGAGTCAACTTCAAATGTTCATCTGCTCCACTCCAACACCACTGTGTCATCAGATACACACAAATGGCTACAAATTAGCAAGAGGTGGAGAGAAAAATTACAGAGGCTGGTTAGCACTGATGGAAGCAGAGTGACCAGAGTTGGGAGCATGATTTATGTGAATGATGAAGAGTTCCGCATAGCGAAGGGCAGTGATGGTACTGAAGTCTTCTTGGGGCTGAGAGATGATGGCACTGAGGTTGCTATTAAGAGAATGACAAAAAGCAACTATCAAGTTCTGAGGAATGAGGAGGGATTTCTACGACTTCCAGAGCTTGATCATCCATCCATCGTACGCTACGTTGACTTTGCAGAGGATGAGTACTTTGGATATCTTGGTCTTCAACTTTGTGAATACACTCTGGAAGAATGCATCAGAAACAATGATGGTGGTCTGCTGAAAGAGAAACTTGTCTATCAGGTTCTGGAGAGTTTAAAAGTGCTTCATTGCCAAAATCCTCCAATTCTCCACCGTGATCTCAAACCACAGAATGTTTTAATTGGTAAGAAAAAGTTCAGAATGTACTGAAGTAATGAAATTAAATTAGAAATTCAGAATGAAAACAATAGTCTTCAAAATGTATAATTATTAAAACCTTTTTTGTGATTTGTCCTGCAGATGTTAACGGGAGGGCGAGATTAGCTGATTTTGGCATCAGTAGACGGTTACTCAAAGGCCAAACAACTTACTGCACAGGCAGTGCAGGAACAAGATGCTGGAAAGCCAGGGAGACTTTAACAGACGAAGCTGACATACGATACAAGTCAAACACTGATGTACAGGTCAGTTTTACTGCGATACAAACTGCATTGATGAGTGACTGAATAATACTTCTTTCATTGCTCAAATGATCTGTTCAATTTTTAGGTGGCAGGGATGCTGATTTATTACATCCTCTCTGGAGGACACCATCCTTTCGGCGACAAGCTTCATAAATGTGAGAACAACATTGATGAAGGTTTGTACACGTTGGACCATGTTGAAGATTTGGTGGCAAAGGACCTCATCGAGTTGATGATCCACAAGGAACCAAAGAGCAGACCTACAGTGGAAGAATGTTTGAGTCATCCATTTTTTTGGAAGCCTGAGAGGTAGCATCAGTTTAATTGTCACCTTTTATTTCTGTGTATAGCAGCTCGCATTGTGTTAACAAGAGTCGGTGCTCACAAGTGGCTCAGTGAGGCTACTCTTAAAGACACAGTGGAGCTTTCCACAGTTTTGTGGCGATCCATCAAACAGTTTATTCTGTGAATCAAATTGTTGGACCAACAAACCAACAGACCAACATTGTCGTCTACAGAGTGCTAACATGGCTTGTAAAACTCCAAGTGTTGTCTCTTTTTCCATTTTCACTAAACAAGCATCCTAAACCCATTTCATTTTTCAGGAGACTTGAATACTTGAGAAGGATCGGCAACATCAAGGAGGTAGAAAAGTGGAAAAATGCCGACCAGGAGTTAATTTCTTCGTTGGAGAAATGTGTCGGGGATGGATCCTTCAAAGAGTGGAAAACTGAGGTGACAACTGTACAACAACTGGAACTTCTCTATTCCTAAATTCCACTTAATAACTCATTGTTTTTGGTGTTGCAGTTGGCAGAGTTGGTGAAGAAGATGGATCCCAAAAACAAATACGATGACAGCACACTGGCATTCCTGCGCTTCATACGAAACCTCCACGAGCACTAGTAAGTCAAACTGAGTTAAAGATGATGAAGGGCCTTAAAGGTGTTATTGATAACATTCCGCACCCTAAAGACTTCTGGTTGCCGACCGGAGAGGCTCTTTAAAAGATCTGGCCTCACCGTCCATCATGAAGCCTACAAAGACCACGGTAGGTCTTATAAAGAAGCTCTCTTCAAAGGCCAAAACAAACTACTACACCACACCCATTGGAGACGTGTAAAATAACCCCAGAATGTTATTCTCCACCATTAACCGGCTCCTTAGCCCTCTCGATGTCCCCCAGCTTTCTGGTGCCCCTGACCTCTGCTTCAAGTCCCTTGACTTCTTCCAGGAAAAGGTGGCTACCATTCACCAGCAACTCCTGGCATCTGCCACCACCCAACCACATGCACCTCTGACACAGACAACTGATCCTCCCACTGTTCGCCTGCCCCAGTGCTCTTTCTCCTCCTTCTCTCCTGTGGACTCTATTTCTGGAGCTAAGTTGGTCTCCCAGGCAAAAGCCTCCACCTGCTCTCTGGACCCCATGCCAATAACTCTGGTGAAGTCTTCACTGCCTGCCCTATGCCCCCTCATGATGGACATTATCAACTCATCCCTAGAATCTGGCATTGTACCGTCCACCTTCAAAACAGCTTCAGTAACCCCCATACTCAAGAAGTCAGGTCTGGACCCAGATGACTTATATAACTACCAGCCGATCTTCAACCTTCCTTTCTTAAGCAAAATCCTGGAAAGAGCAGTTGCCGCCCAACTCCATCAGCACATGTCCAACCATGAGCTCTATGAGCCCCTTCAGTCTGGCTTCAGGGCACGCCACAGCACAGAAACTGCCCTCATCAAGATGACCAACGACCTCCTCATTGCTGCAGATTCTGGCCACATCAGTATTCTGATACTGCTTGACCTCTCTGCAGCCTTCGACACAATCTCCCACAACATTCTCCTTACTCGCCTATCTGACTACCTTGGTCTCACCAGTACAGCACTCTCCTGGTTCCAATCCTATTTAACAGGAAACAGTTTGTCACCATTTGAGACTCCAGTTCCACCCCAGCCCCACAGTCACTCGTCAACTTCCTGCATGATATAAAACTCTGAATGACATCAAATCTACTCAGACTAAACACCAATGAAACAGAGCTCAAGGTTGTGGCCTCCAAGGCACTGCTCCAGAAGGTTTGAGATCTTCTCCTGGATGTGGATGGCTGCTCTATCTCCCCATCCACGGAAGTCTGCAACCTGGGTGTCATCCTTGATTCCATGCTATCTTTCCACTCACACATAAAATCCATCACTAAATCAGCTTTTTTTTACCATCTCAAAAACATCTCCAGACTCCGGCCCTCCCTCTCCGAACCTGTGGCTGAGACCCTCCTCCATGCCTTCATGCACTACTTTAATAGAGTCCTGTCCGGGATCCCTTCTAAAACCCTAGACAGGCTCCAGCATGTGCAGAACTCTGCTGCCAGGGTTCTCACCCACACCAAGCCCTGGCAACACATCACCCCCACTCTCATCTGCCTTCACTGGCTCCCAGTTAAATCACGCATCACTGAGAAAGTTCTCCTCCTGACCTATAAATTCCCTCGCCCCCCAATATCTGTCTCACCTCCTCCACCCCTTCACCCAGTCTTAGACGCTGCACTCATCACGCACACACCAGCTCTCTATCCCTCACACCAAACTACAAACCCTCGCCGACAGAGCCTTCTGTGGGACACTCTCTGGAACTCTCACCCAGCAGAAATCTGCAAACTGACTTCTCTGGAGAGAAAGAGACTTAAAAACCTTAAAAATCAGCTCTAGATCCAGCCACATCAATCAACCTTTCCAATTGTTTATCTTATATGTACTCTTTGTTAATCCATTTATTTTTTGTCTTGTTTGTTCCACTTTGTGAAGTGTCCTTGGGTACCCTGAAAGGCACTATAAAAATGAAATGTATTATTATTGTTATTGTTGTTGTTGTTGTTATTATTATCATAGTCATAAATGTGGCATTCCATCTCCCCACTTCCACTGCCTTCATGCCCAACTGCATGTTGATTGAATCATTTGCCCCCTCTAGTGGTTGCTGGTGTTGGTGTCTGTTGCTAAAATCAATGTTAACACAAATTTTACCTGATTGCTGGAATGAGTTTATTCTTTCTCTCTTATTGACCTCCATCACACAGTTTTTGACAGCTCCTTGTTGTTTATTTAAACATTGTGCAATTAAGTTTTTTATCTGTTTGCAGTCCCGAGGACGCGGCCAACGTTGATCTGATGTCGATGTTTCCAGATCTCTTCGGGTGTGTCTATCTGTTTGCTAACAGCAGAGGGTGGAATTTAAGGTCGCCTGTGAAGGAAATGTTTGGAACAATGTCCTCCAGAGTTGTAAAGCCATCCACAGAGGAGGATCATGTTGGCAGGCCAGTTCAAGAATCGCAGCTTCTGTCTGGGGCGATTCCAAAGTGACAATACTTTGATTAAACAAGGTCTTTACTGAAGAAAAGAAAAAGTCCTGCCACAACCGAGTTGATGTGATTGAACTGCATTAATGCAACAAGACCTGATGCTGGGTGGTTGTAAATCAGCACTCCAACTTCTACATTTGCTTATTTTGCCACTGATCTGGAGCTTCAAAGTCAACTGTATAGTAAAAGAGTCTACAAGTCTCTGGATGTTTCATGTTTCCACATGAAACCTTTCTTTTTGTGCTATCACTGAAAAAAGCTCCTTCAGGTAAATAAATTAATGCTGATGTAGTTCTACGTCAGCTCCAACAATAGGACCTTGACCCTGGTCTGTCAATGACACGGCTGATGTGAAAGACCTGTAATTAAAAGAAATAGAGAATGTGAGTTGAAATTTTTTGCTTAAGTGAGGAGGGCGTCAAAAATGTAAAAATAAGTCTAAAGTGATTCCTCTCATTATGTGAATATTGTAATTAAAACAATGTAATGGAATTTAAAAGCTTTACAACATGCAGGTTGTTTTTAAAGAGATAGTTTTAAGGTTTTGGAAGGATTCTCTGTATTATAAGGTTTTCTGTTGGTTATAAAAATGAGTGATGTTTGATCATGTTTGTTTTAGGATAAAGGCTCAATAAGATCAAACCTACCCTTGATATTATAATTTTTTTCTATCACAATGTGATGTGGGAATTATTTTACTGTCCTCACAAAGGACAGAAGAATCTTTACTTTAACCAAATGTTAGTTTAGTTTCTGCAGACAGATGATACATGTGTGGTCATATAGAGAGTACTAATATTATACTGATATTTTTTCTTTGTATTGTATTTTATGAAAGAAAACAAGCCAAAACACATTGATAATAAAGTTGGTCTTAAGAATATAAGAGTTGTTATCGTTTTTTTTCCTACTTGTCTTTTATAATCGTTCTCTCTTTTATTTCAACAGTGACAGGCTTTGTGCTCTTATTGTGTTTAAACTGCCATACATTGATCAGAATCTGGATTTGAAGGAGTGACCTGATCATCTTCCTGCCTCGTTGACAGAAACACGTGCTTTTACAAAGATGAAAAACCTTAATGGAATATGCAAGCTATACAACATGCAGATTCTTTTGTATGATTTTTGTTTTAAGCATATTAAATGTTTCTCTCAAAATATACTGTACATGTAGTCAGCTGAGTATCAAAATAAATGTTGTTACGGCCACCACATCAAGATGGCTCATTCTGTGGCCATAAACATATTAAAGATTTACAACCCGAAAATATGTGCAAAAACCCAGATTTTATTTACAAAAAATTAAATTAACGAATAATGAACACTACCAGAGTCTGGAGGTCTGGCAAAAAAACCCCATAAGAATGAAGAGAGTTCAGGCCAGCCACGCAATGGGCCGTAGGACCCAGACTCGCTTCTCTAAAAAAAAAGAAATAAGTTGTAACCTAAGTTACCAAACTAAGTCCCCAAAAACATGACTACCAGACCTCCTTTCTCAAGGTACACATAAAGAAACAAAACAAAAACTGCCTCAACCGCAGGCAGACTGAAGCCCGACAGCACGGGCGCTGGAGAAGTCGGGAAGAGTCAGAGAGGGAGCGGCATTTCCAGCGTCTCCTAAATAGACCACAGACAATCACCCTCGTCAGGCACACACCTGGTGAGTCAAGTCAAGTCAAGAGTCAAGAGATCTTTATTGTCCCTGAAGGCCAATTTGCTGTGCAGTCAGCAGCAAAAACAACAATAAAAAAAATAAACACTAAAGAGTGACGATGGAATACACAACCACATGGGTGACAGGGGACAATGACATGGGACAGCAATTAACATCAATTCAACAAACAAATAAAGTGCAACCGTGCCACACTGGATAAAAACTGGATAAAAACAAGGAGTTAAAAGGGACCACAGTGCTATCAATTGTTAAGAAGGCCAATAGCCACTGGGACCCAGGATTTTTAAAATCTGTCAGTCCTGCATCTGGGCACATCAAATCTGCGTCTAGATGGAAGCAGTTTAAATTCAGGTGCTAAAGGATGGCTAGGGTCAGACAGGACAAGTCTTGCTTTGTTCGGGGCCCTGGTTTTGTACAAGAGGGTAATGTCTGTGAGTGGAGTACCAACAATTTTAATGCACACTCTAACTATGCCCTGAAGTCTGTTGCGGTTTTTAAGGTTAATTTACCCAAACCAGCAGATAAAAGCAAATGTCAGGACAGATTCAATAAAACAAGAATAAAACATTTCACAGAAGAGGAGAAAAGGAGAAAGGGCGGGCGCGCATAACACCTCCACCCCTAAGTAAAGTGATTTTTTTTTCTTTTAAATAAAACAAATCACAAAGAAAAGATGACAGCTAACTTCAGGCGCGACAACGCATCTGTGACCACATTATCCCTGCCACGGATAGGTTTCAACATCAATGTTAAAGGCTTGTAAAAATAGGCTCCACTGCATCAGCCGTTGGTTCGCGTTACGCATCTTCTGGAGGAAAACAAGAGGGTTATGATAAGTATAAACCATAACAGGCACATTAGATGAGCCAACATACACCTCAAAATGAGTCAAAGCCAGAACCAGGGCGAGAGCCTCATTTTCAATAGTCGAGTACACACGCTGACGACGGTTGAATTTCTTTGAGAAGTAGGACACAGGGTGCTCTACTCCATTCCCCCCCATCCTGCATCAGAACAGCTCCTGCCCCCAACTCACTCGCATCAGCAGCCAGTTTAAAGGGCAGATCAAAGTTAGGTGCCGCCAACATGGGGGCCTTCGTCAGCAGGGTCTTAATCTGCTGGAAAGCATACCGACAGTCGTCGGACCACACAAAACTAGCCTTGGGACTTCACAGGTCAGTTAACGTGAAATGGACCAACACAATCAACCATAACCCGTTCAAAGGGTTCACCGACAGCGGGAATCGGATATAATGGTGCTGGTGGAACCGGCACCATTATATCCGTAAGTTTTGTTTACACCAAGATGACCAGCAAGCTGATGATCGTGGGCCAAGCGTAAGATGTCACGGCGATATTTGAATAGAACCACAACCTGCCTAATCACGCGCCAGTCATCATCCTGTGACGCGTAAAAGTAGCGTCCATTTACGCATAAGTACCCCGTCCTGCACAAAATATCCCAGAGAAACAGGCACTTTCTCCTCAGCTCCCACAGCACTGTCAAACAGAGATGACAGCTCGGCATCCTCTTTCTGCTCACGCACCAGCTGTTCACGTGCCATAGACATACCACCAAGATTTAATGCCCCCACGTCACCATCCTCTACTGGCAAGCTACTAGATGGACACGCCTCACCAGACAAGCTCAACTCGTCATTCACAATAAAGCTGTCGGACAAATCTATGACTTTTTTGTTCACCAGCCCACGTTTGGACATGGCACGGGTTACAGCACAGGCCGAAAACACTCCGGGATATTCCTGAGCGAGTTTGTCTGGATTCTCCGCTACCACAGGAACTACTGTCACCTCAGGCTTCACCAGTGTTTTACCCCCTGCCAAATCATTCCCCAAAATAAAGTCCACTCCCTCAGTTGGAAAGGATGGGCAAACGCCCACCGCCACTGGACCCTTAACCAGACCTGACTCGAGATAAATAACGTGTACAGGTGCATCCAAATACCGCATTGAAAAATCCCGGAAAACCACATCAGAATCCACAGCAGTTTCAAAAGAAAGAGGCAACACGTTGCTCAAAATAAAGGACTGCAACGCCGCTGTGTCCCTCAGTATCGTTATTGGTATCTTGTCACCCTCCTCAGTTAAGGACACAACACCATCCATAAGGAACGGAGCAAAAACCTTAAGCTCAGATTGACCAGACATTGGGGTTACATCAGACACAGGACTGTCTGTTATGACAAGAGCAACAGTTTTCACAGGCCTCTTATCTTCATGCAAAGCGTAACAATTTGCCACAATGTTTCCACGCATCTTACAGTAAAAACATACTCAGGGCTGTACAGTGCGACGTATATGTCGCACGTGCTACATCAAAACATGCCTGTGCTAAGAATTAATCTGTCCTGTAGCATGGGTGCTATGGGCAGATTTAGTCACAGAAAAAAGAAATTTTGTTCGGAATCTTGTTTGAAAAACTTCCGTCTCCGCCCAGCAGCTCCACCAGCAGAAACTTCTGTGTAGAACCGAAGGAGAACGATGGTACTACGACTTTCCTTACTGGTAGATGTAGTCAACTGTGGTCAATGATTAATGTTATGTCTTATATATTGAACGCCAATTCCAATAATTCCTCACGGCTGTGGCTTTTACTCACGTTCTGTCCCCTGCGACTGGGTCTAGCGGCTAATGCTAACGTTACTCCCATGAGTCAACAACATGGAGAGATTTTTCCAACCTGTCCGCGTTTAGAACACAAAACGAACTAAAGCAGGGTTTCCCCTAGTGTATTATAAGCCTGCTAGGCTTAAATATCCTACCGCCAGGCTACACATCGTGTATTTATTTAAATGAAAAAATGCGAGCCCATGGCGGGTCTGAGGTCAGGTGTCTTCACCTAACGCCCACAAACCATTGCTACTGTCACTACACGCTAACTATGCTACTTTTAGTTTGAACATAATGTGATGTCACACAGAAAAAGCCAAATACGCTGACTTTTTATTCCGAAGTCGGACGAACAAAGGCAGAGATGTTGAACCCGCTGGTTAACCTGTTGACCAGGTGTGCAGCGGCGCGACGTTGGCTGGGCTACGGCTCTATGAGGCAGCTAGCATAGCTGCCTCATAGAGGCTTGTCCGCTGCAGTGGCAGAGCAGCCTTCTCCGTCCCGCGATGGGAAACATAGAGCCAGCTGATTTAATCTGTTTGTACAGCGGGTGACAGTACCTGACCAATTATGGTAAGTTTTATGTTGTTTGTTTTGCAATACGTGAAAATATTAACAATAATAAGTGTGCTAATTTCACAGTGGTTTAGTAGTAAAACGTTGCCATTAAATTCAGCGTTTTAGTAAGTCTTCTTCTTCTTCTTCTGCAGGGTTTTACGGCAGCTGGCATGCAAAATTTGCATTCCTGCCATCTATTGGACTAGCACCTTAGTGCTCTATATCCTGCTATATAGACCGATGTCTGAAGAATTTCAAAAAACAGCGTTTTCCCCTCCTGCTTGACCCTACTTTTAAAATACAAATTTCATACAAGATATCAAAGCATGGTGTGCTGTCTCAGGTTCCTGACATGAACACAAGCCATAGAGCTTTTATTGAAGCTCCTTGTGCTATTTATAGACAAGTATGGAACCAGCCAAAACTCTGCTATGTCATGAATCTGTTACCTACTGCCATCAGTCAGTTGCTGGCCTGTGTCAGGCCCCTGTGACAATAAAAACATGCTTCGTCGCAGGTGGGCCGCCCTTCCAACCTACCACCGGGCTAAGCAAGTGTAGGAGACAATACCTTGATAGTAATGTAATAATTAATGACTGGTAATTAATTATACTTTGTTCATTATACGGGGCACCACCCTTTTATTGATTTTATCTGGATAATGAAAGGGACATTTTATTCAGAACCAACCTTACGGTTGGAATATCAATTTAATCAGTCTGTTAAATTTCAAATTTATAACGAGGTTATAGGAGAGATGTCTTTGAATTCACGATATATATATATATGTTTGAAGCTTTCACAAACACCAACTCTGATTGCATTCAGGTGTGACTCTTGTAGTGTGTGGAGTTTTCAGCCTACTTTGTTGCAGAGGAGAGTTCTCAAAATCCGGTTTCTCTCAGTCAGTTCCGTCTCAGCCTGGATGCAGATGTAGAGGCTGTGTAGCCACTGGATGATGACAAGGCGGCTTTCCCGATGACGTCGTTTTACCGGCACAGCGGGGATTCCGTCTGAATGCTCCGGGCCTGTCGGCTTCAGAACCGCCGGGACTCGATGCCGTCTCAGGTCGAGCGTCCTCTGCCCAGCTAAGTGTCTCGCTTGAGATCGTTGGAGGCGGTACGGGCGAAGTTGGCTGACAATTCTTTCGGCTGCAGGTTATCTTTCTTCACGGTTTCTTGAGCAGCTAAACTGCACCGACTTTGAAATGGTTAAACCTTATCAGAGTCTCTGTAGAATTGGTGAATATGGAACTCCGAATATATATGTATATATTAACTTGACTTCTTGCGCAAAATAACTGGAAAAGAAACGCCGGCCGGACGAACTTTACCTATAACTAAGTTCAAGAAAACAAAAATGACTTTGGCTTGAATACGATACGTTAACGACTTTAAATAATGCAAAAAGAATCAATTTCGCTCTTGCGTAGATTTCAAAGAAAGATCTTTTCCAAATAAAAGCGCGTCTCACTTGAAGAGCATTCGTTACAAGTGTCTCAAGTCTCCGAATATTTCTAAGTCTCGGAGTTTTAAAAATCTTGCAAAGTACAATAGTAAATGGAAAAATAACGAAGTTACGCGCAAAAAGAAAAATGAGCGAAGATTAAAAAGAAAAAGAAGAACGGACTAAGAGTTTAAGAGTAAGCGTGTAAGAGATAAGAGCATAAGAGTTAAGAGTGAGCAGAAGTTAAGAGAGTGATGGGACACGATGTGTCTCTTTTTAAGGCTGAGGAGAGGGCGGCTCCGAGGAGGCTCGGCATGTTGTTTCCCCCAGGCTATATGTTCACTGATCAAATCACGGACTTATTAGGTCTACTTGTTGCTGAATAAAACTATCCTTCTGAAAGTTTTAAGATCGCGCTTGACTGTTTACCTAAATCAACTCGTTGGCAACTCGTTGTAATAGAATAAAATATGTAACCACATCTTTTTCATGAAATACTGGAACCATACGAATATTACCCCTCACATCAAAACCCACTGACTGTTGCAATAACTCACGTGGAACAGGAAGATTTACAACCTGAAAATATGTGCAAAAACCCAAGATTTTATTTACAAAAACTTAAATCAGCGAATAATGAACACTACCGGAGTTTGGAGGTCTGGCAAAAAAAAAAAAACCCATAAGAATGAAGAGAGTTCAGGCCAGCCGCGAATTGGGCCGTAGGACCCAGACTCGCTTCTAAAAAAAAAAAGAAATAAATAGTTACCTAAGTTACCAAACAAATTCCCCGAAAACAACTTTTTTTTGAGAGAGAAACTGCTTGAAGCAAGAGCTAATCCAGATGGATGTAATCTACATCTATTCACACCACTGCAAGCTGCTGCCATCAAAGACAGAGAGGATGTTGTGAAAGTGCTCACGTCTGGTGGTGCAGTGGTGACATACTTTCTTGTCACTCAACACGTGATTTACAATGAAAGAATAAGTCAGATAATTAAAAACTTTGCATTAAGAGGAGATAAATTCTGTTCTGAAATCAGATATTTCCTGGATGTAGCAATTGCTGTACAAAGTAAAACACCTGAACAAGTGTTCAAAATGTTTTACACTCACATGTTGTTGGAGGATCCTCAGACCCATCTGACCATGACTGAAACACTTTTTACTGTAACTGGGTCAGACGAAGAGAAATACCGCCAGGGAAGTATTAAATGGCTGAAGGACACTGGAAATCTAAACACCTACACTGAAGGAGCAGTCAGATGCTTTCCAAACATTCACAAAGAATATGTACATCACACTATTTTTACTTCATGTGCAGTTCTGTGTACTCTGGAGGAAATACCAAATGAACAAGCACAAGCTTTAGTCCCCAAACTACTGGACAGGCTTTGCTTAAAAGATAAACTGAAGTACGTGAAGCTGTTCTGCAAACACTGTATGTGATAACACAGAAAACAAAAGGCACAGATGGCTGGGATCTGAACTTCATTGAGAAGTTATGTAAAACAGTTGCTCCTTTTATAAAGGACCATCACCCCTCAGACATCAGAGTCTGCACATATGGTGTATTTGCAAACTTACTTTCAGTTGAACATGTGGGTGACATCTTTACATCAGTGGGGATAACTTCAGTGCCTGAGGACATACTGCTGTCTGCAGATATGACCAACAATGAAAAGCTGAAAGAAGTTCTCAGGCGACTGAAACAATTATTTCAGCAAACCAAACTTACACAGTGACGACTATTCAGCCTCAGCTGCGTCCAGGAAAAATATGGAAAAGCAACAAGAGAAGGAAGACCAAAATTATGAAGTGTCCACTGCTACAACTGATCTGACACCATTTTCAATTGTGGAGCCAACTTCAGTTTTCATGCCCTTACACCTCAAAACTTCGATGTTGTCACATGAATTGCGACCAATCAGCATGAGGTGGAGAAAAAAATTAGAGAAGCTGGTTAGCACTGATGGAAGCAGAGTAAAAAGAATTGGGAGCATGATTTATGTGAATGATGAAGAGTTCCGCATAGCGAAGGGCAGTGATGGTACTGAAGTCTTCTTGTGACTGAGACATGATGGCACTGAGGTTGCTATTAAGAGAATGACAAGAAGCAACTACCAGGAGCTGAAGACTGAGGAGGGATTTCTACGACTTCCAGAACTGGATCATCCATCTATTGTACGATACGTTGATTTTGCAGAGGATGAGAACTTTTGATATCTTGGTCTTCAGCTTTGTGAATACACCTTGAAAGAATACTTCAGAAACATTGATGGTGGTCTGCTGAAAGAGAAACTTGTCAAACAGGTTCTGAAAAGTTTAAAAGTGCTTCACATTATCCACCAATTTTGCATCGTGATCTCAAACCACAGAATGTTTTGATTGGTAAGCAAAGTTTAAAATATTTATAAGTGTGAAACATAGTTTTAATGTCTGAGTTTGTCTTCTGTGATTTGTCCTGCAGATGTCACCGGGAGGGCGAGATTAGCTGATTTTGGCATCAGCAGACAGTTATCCACAGGACAAACAACTTGTCGCACAGGCAGAGCAGGAACTAAATGCTGGATGGCCAGGGAGACTTTAACAGGAGAAACTGACATACGATGCAAGCGGAGCACTGATATACAGGTCAGCTTTACTGCTATTTAAACTCTATTAATGACTTGGAGAAAATACTTCATATCTTGCTAAACTGTTCTCTTAATTCTCAAGGTGGCAGGGATGCTGATTTATTACATCCTCTCTGGAGGACACCATCCTTTCAGCAACAAACCCTTTGAATGTGAGAACAACATTCATAAAGATATGTACACGTTGGACCATGTTGAAGATTTGGTGGCAAAGGACCTCATCGAGTGGATGATCAGTATAGAACCAGAGAGCAGACCTACAGTGGAAGAATGCTTGAGTCATCCCTCCTTCTGGACCACTGAAAGGTAGGAAGGAAATAGGTGCACTTCATGTTAGAGCACATTGATAAGAAGTACTAAGCCGTAGTTTTTGTCAAATTAGAAAAAACCTAGGAATAATATGGTATCTATTTGACAGTAAACAAAGACAGTTATAGCCTACCAAACTAATAAGATGTTACAAGTCGAACTGTATAACAAATTAGACAAAAATAGAAAGTAAGTATAAAAATTATGTGAATTATAAGCCATACACCTAAATCAGGTTATAATTAGGAATTGTATAGAATTATTAGATCTAAAATGTAAATATTTAGACTACAATGCTGAATTATATTGTAATTAGAAAACAAATAGGAAACACACTATTGCGTACAAGATCATTCAACAAGAAATCAAATATAATACCATATCAGATCCATAACATATTGATTAGACACCCCCTCACTACCAAGTTATACTGAAGACACCACACTTAATGCTTCCACCACAGACCTACAATGGCTCAATTAGACAACACAGGCTGTAAGTGACGGATGTAGTTTCATATTAATAATGATCAGACAGAGAACAGCGCTCAGAGGACGGTGTGTTTATTCGGCTTTATACAATGCAGTTTCACTTTATTACAGGGTAATATGTTGCTAATTATTACCTTGTTAGGACCTTATTAGACTTTCTTATAGGCCAATTAGTGACACATTGCAGGGAAACTGTACTGCTGGTGCAGTTGCTTTCTATCTCTTACCCTAATTAGATATTATTATTTTATATATATTATGTGTTATATTAAATAAACAACAATGATATATCATTTGTGTCATTATCTAGACAAAAGGAATGACAAACTGTTGAGTAAGGCTATGCTGCAAAGCTGGATTTTTAATTATTACCATTGTTACAAATGTCAGAGTTTTCCAGTTTACTTAACATTGGAACAGACCCTTAAGGTGATATGATATTTTTGTTCATTTTGTAATTTATATAATTCATATATTCTAAGATAGACTTTTTTGTCAGCAGAGTTGAATACTTAAGAAGGACTGGCAACAGGGAGGAGGCGTCAAACTGCCGACATGCTGACCCGGAACTGATTCGTTCAATGGAACAACACGCCAGAGATGGATCCTTCAGACAGTGGAAAAATAAGGTGACTGCAACATAACAACTTTAACTTTTATATTCCTCCCTATCTAACTAAACTAATTTTATTCGGTGTTACAGTTTCCACCAGAGTTGATCCAGAAGGTGGATGACAAGAAGAAAGCCTACCCTGAACACATACTGGGATTACTGCGCTTCATCCGTAACCTTCATGAGCACGAGTGAGTGAAATTCAGCTATTCAGTACATCTTTAAGACATGTCAATCTTAAAGAGGTCATATTCTGCTAATTTCCATGTTCATATTTTTATTTGGAGGTCCTAGTAAATTAGGTTTACATACTTGAATTTTCAAAAAACACATTAATTATCAATTATTATTAACACATACCTTTTCACACTGTGTCTTGGATGCTCCGTTTTAGCTACAGAGTGAGACATCTTGCCTCTGTTCAATCTTTGGTGAGAGATGTACATGCACATATCTTAACAGGTAGGATGTAGCCAACCAGAGGCAGAGTAGGGCGGGTCATGCCGAACAAAGGTAGTGTGATCTAAAATGTCACTGCTACAGCAATAGCAACTGTATGTCTGCTGTCTGACTGAGTGTGAATGTTTAATGAAAGACCCTGTGGTGTGGACTTTGGGTTTTTTCACTTTGCAAACCTTTTACATGCACACACATGCTACATAACGCATTAAAGGAAAGGCAGCAAGCATAATATGACCTCTTTAATGTTTAGATCATATATTTCCTCACAAACTATTACATTCAACTTCTTGCTGATGCTCTGCATCTATATTCATCTGAAAACCAGTTTTCAAACTAAAAACAAGCCTATTTTTCAGTTAAATGTAGGAAGCTAAAAACATAACATGGCACTGCATTTGGGTACATTTGATAAAACCATTTGAAAACAAAGCATGTTTAGTTGCTTTTTCTAAATATTCAGTGGACAGCAGCCCTAATTTACGGAAGCTGAGAACGGCCATGGATTTTCCTTCTTTTTTTTAAGCACTGTTATCTCGTGATAAAGACTTATTATTTGGTTATCTCGATATAAGAAAGTTTGTTTCCTCGTGATAACGATATAATTTATGTGTGTGTGGGGGGGTGGGGGGGGTGAGTCAGTCAGTTAGTGTAACGACTGTAAATGACCTTTAATGTGACAATTGTAGTTATTATTTCATTAATTATATAAGGCGCTAAATGCTGTGTGACGCGGTGATCGATATGCACCTGCTCTGACATTTCTACAGTGAATGATGTTTCCTGCAATGATTTAATATACCACACTAATGTTATGTTTTCTCGAGATAACAAATTAATTATCCCATTATCTCGGGAAAATGGAGGAAAATAAAATGTATGAATGCGTGGCCGTTCTCGGCTTCCATACTAATCGGCACTTCGAATTTGTTAAAAATCTAATATATTTCATAATCAGCTATTAAAGCCAACCAATGGATGGAATGAATGGATGAATGGATAGGAAGACATTGCTTGTTTATAGATGGATGGATGGTTGAGTGGAGGGTTGGATGAATGGATAAGATGTTTCTGAATTCAGGTTCTTTGTATGTTATTCTAAAGGCCCCTCTAGGGACGGGCATTGGAAATGAGCTAAGGCTGTAAATGCTATGATGCTTTCTGTTGGATTGTTGTACAACATTCATGATTTGTATCTGTCCCTATCAAATAAACCATACACAATACAATACAATTATTGGTTTGGTGACCCTGTCAGTGCAGCTTGCATGATTTAAACAGTGCAACCAGGGGAAATGATTTTAAATCTTAATTTGTTCATTGTATTTTTCTAGTATCTTACTCTGTGTTATATAACAAACTACTTATAGCCAAATGCTATAAATTGGATTTCTGATCCATCAAATACATCCCCTTTAATTATTATAATTATTATCAAACAGTTCAATAGAAGCAGATGCATGACAAATGAAAGTCACTAGCAGACGATGTAATACTTTGGTTACTGGTGTCATTCACCCATATATGCTAGTTTTCAATACTTTGTAATGAAAGGTTCCTTTTACTTTGCAGTGCCAAAGATGCAGAGAAAGTTAAAGTGATGGAGCTGTTTCACCCAGGTGTCCCAGTACACTGCAGAAGTGCACAAAGATAGGTCAAGAAGCCTTTTAACATCTGATGTCATGAGAGCTAAAAGGAAATGTTATGAATAACATTAATGGCGTCTCTTTTCTATTGAAGTGTCCCAATAAGACCTGACAGTGAACCAGCATGACCAATACCAGGACCCTGAAATTGAAGCAGCGAAATGGAATTCAGTCATGATTCATTTTATTATTCACACCTGTGCTTTTACTTACTGTGACATGTCAACATGTTTCCTGTCAAATAAGCCTGTAAAGTTTTGCATATGTGTTGTACATAATAACTATTTTCAAAAGGTTGACAGTAACAGAAAATAGATTAGAAAGATAATATAAAAGTACAGTTCTAAGGACTTTCTCCTCACTTTTTTTGGTATAGAAGTTGTATTTTTTAAGATTTTATACTTTTATATGAGAATCATCATAATCAGGAACTCTTCCTCTTATATTATCCTACATTTATCTGACGATTTTCGTTGTATCTTACAAATTATACAAGTCATGTCATATGAACAAAAAACATAATGTTGTGTTAGAGTTGGACCACCCAACCATGTGGGTTGCAAAATTATAGTTATTTTCATTTCTTGGTGCATTAATATAACCTTAAAAGACCCTGAAGATGACAATAGTTAAGTTTTTTCTATCATTTTACAATTTTGTGTATTTTTCCATCATTTAAGTTAGATTGACTCACTTTTGGAGCCAGCCTCAAGTGGCCATTTGAGGGACTGCATTTTTTGTTGGCTTCATTTCTCAGCCCTGGAGGTTGTTGCTTGGTATTTACTGCAGTCATGAATGTCGGATGTATGTGGCTGTGTAGCACGTTTTGTCAGTAAAGACTAAACTTATTTTGAATTACACTTCAGTTTAGTTGTTTTCATTTGCAGTTCTGTTGTATTTTATTTTCTATAAATGTACCTTGGATTCCTGTGTGTACCACTAGAGGGAGCTCACATACCACCACAGTTTGAGAACAGCAGTCCAAGACAGTTTTTAAGAAAAGCATTATATTTATTTGAGGTGTTGCAATTTCCATCAAAGTTGGTCAATAAGATGGAAACCCATAACCAAGCCTACTCAGACAAACACACTGGGATGACTGCACTTCATCTAAAAGTACCAGTGAGTGATACGGTATCATCATTTATAACACTGAAATATCACAATGTGATGTGGGAATTATTTTCCTTTCCCTTTATATCTTTATTTAACCAAATGTTAGTGGACTTTTTGCAGACAGATGACACATGTGTGGTCATATAGGTCATATAGTCATATAGTACTAATATTATACTAATATTTTTCTTAAATGGTCTTTGTACTGTGTTGTATGAAAGAAAACAAGCCAAAACACATTGATAATAAAGTTGGTCTTTAGACTATAAAAGTGGTTAGAGTTTTTTTCTTATTTGTCTTTTATAATCTTTCTCTCTTTATTTTTTAGACAGTGACAGGCTTTGTGCTCTTATTGTGTTTAAACTGCAATAAATTTAACAAGTCTGAATTTGGAGGAGTGACCTGATCACCTTTTTTCCTTGACTGGCCAAAACTGAAACTTAATGAACTAACTCATCACAATTAGGATATTTTTACTTTCCTTCTGCAGCAGGGTGCAAACCCAAACAATATGTCCCAGAAAAACTTCACACCTCTGCATTATGTCTCACTATATAAAGCACCACTTAATTTTGTAGAGAAACTGCTTGAAGCAAGAGCTAATCCAGATGGATGTAATCTACAGCCATTCACAACACTACAAGCAGCTGCCATCAACAACAGACATGATGTTGTGAAAGTGCTCATGTCTGCTGGTGCAGTGGTGACAACCATATCTGCCAATGATCGTCAACATGTGACTCACAATGAAAAAATAAGTCAGATGATTCACAAGCTCGCATCGAAAGGAGATAAATTATGCTCTGAAATCAAATATTTCCTTGATGTGGCAATTGCTGTGCAAAGTAAGACATCTGAACAAGTCTTCAAAACATTTGACAGTCACATGCTGTTGGAGGATCCTCAGACACATCTGACCATTATAGAAATATTTTTTACTGTAACTAGGTCAGATGGAGAGAAACACCGCCAGGGAAGTATCAAATGGCTGAAGGACACTGGAAATCTGAACGCCTACACTGAAGGAGCAGTCAGTCGCTTTCCAAAGATTCACAAGGAACATATAAAGGACACTATTATTACTTTATATGCAGTTCTGTGTACTTTGGAGGAAATACTAAAAGAACAAGCAGAAGCTTTAGTCCCCCCAGCTACTAGTCCAGCTTTGCTTTAAAGAAAAGCCTACACTCTTCCATTAGTGGGTCAAGTATAGAGAAGACAGAAGATATTACAGGAAAACAACATCACACGGTCATTTTTGACCTACCTAAGGATAAGGAGTACAAGGAGAAAGTCCTCCCACATCCTGTAAAAGTCCAACCCATTATCTAACGGGTCTTTTCTGACAAACGACAGAGGGAGAAGCAGGAAGAAACACAGATAAAGCAGAGCATGTTAAGTTTTGATCGACAGAATTCATACTACGGTACACACTACTTAAACTTAGTAAGTTCATTTTCCTACAATTCTCTTAACACTTACCATCAAATTATACTGTAAATCAGCGAAGGAAAGTTCAGAAGAACTTCCAGATGTGAAATTAAAGAATAGAATAGAAGCTGTGAGCCAAACTGCAGTGTTGCTTGAATTTATGTGGAAAAGCAGCTTATAGAGTTTGAATTGTTATTTGTCTGCTTGAGCGGCTATTGTAGAAATAAGGGCGAGCTGAAGTCGAGGATTTTGAGCTCCCACCACACTCTGGCTGTCAACACGCCACCTCACATACACCAATGAAAAAGTCTGAAAGTGACTGAAGAGTGATCAATGTTTGAACTGCGACTGTGCAAAAAGTATGACTGCTGTAAAAATGTCTATGAGAATGTTTGAAGGAGGGAGAAGAGTTTGAAAATTAGTGGATTTAAAGTGATTTCTCATCAACTCACAGTATAATTGCAATAGACAAAGCTTCAAAGAAAGTTGCATATTTTAAAAAGTTTTAATGGAATTTGAAAGATGAATACAACCTTGGATGTAGACAAATTGTGAAATATTTCAGAGTTGGACTGGAGTTTCTATCTTGAAGCGTGAATGACTAGCTGAGCTTTGAAAATGCTTGAAAAAGTGTGAAAATGTGGGATTTATTTAACATTCATCATCATCTGCTTGAATGGGAAAAATGTCAGACAAACGTTGATTATCTCTAAAATTATGAATGATATCGATGAGTAAAATAGACGCGGTGAATTCTCAATTGAGACGAATATTTTGGTGTTTTAATGGAGTGAATACATTGAAAAATGTGGAAGAGATAGAGGACAAAATATCAGACGGTTATTCACAACCAA
>CAEMYA010000149.1:152491-175712 GCA_903131615.1 Diplodus sargus | reverse complement strand
AACTTGTTTGATGGGAATTAGTTTTGTATGCGTTTGGTCAGAAACCAAACTACTGGACAAATTGAGCATTTGACTTAATGATAGAACTGAAGAACATTTCAGGGGTAATTAGGGTCATTAGGATCCTTCTTTTGGGAGACATGAATGGCTGTACACAGTATTGTTTGTCCGAGTGATTGACCAACAGACCAAAACACCAACTTTGTTGTCTACAGAGTCCTAAAACGGCTAGTAAAACTCCACTTGTTGTCTCTTTTTCCATTTCACTAAACAAGCATCTTAAACACATTTTATTTTTCAGGAGACTTGAATACTTGAGAAGGATCGGAAACATCAAGGTGGTGGAAAAGTGGAAAAATGCTGACCAGGAATTAATTTCTTCGTTGGAGAAATGTGTCGGGGATGGATCCTTCAAACAGTGGAAAACTGAGGTGACAACTGCACAACAAATGGAACTTCTCTATTCCTTATTTCCACTTAATGACGAGTTGTTTTTGGTGTTGCAGTTGGCAGAGTTGGTGGAGAAGATGGATCCCAGAAACAAATATGATGAGAGCACACTGGCATTCCTGCGCTTCATACGAAACCTCCAAGAGCACTAGTAAGTCAAACTGAGTTACAGATGATGAAGGGCCTTGAAGGTGTTATTGATAACATTCAGTCATAAATGTGTCATTCCATTCCCCACTTCCACTGCCTTCATGTTACAATACTGCTGTTGTTTTAATCATCTGCCCCCTCATGTGGTTGCTGGTGTTGGTGTCTGTTGCTGAAGTCAGTGTTGACACAAACTTTACCTGATTCCTGGAATGAGTTCATTCTTTCTCTCTTATTGACCTCCATCACACAGATCTCCACAGCCACATCAGGTTCTGACAGCTCCTTTATTGTTTATTTAAATGTCGTGCAATTGAATTTATTTATCTGTTTGCAGTCCCGAGGACGCGGCCAACGTTGATCTGATGTCGATGTTTCCAGATCTCTTTGGATGTGTTTATCTGTTTGCCAACAGCAGAGGGTGGAATTTAAGGTCGCCTGTGAAGGAAATGTTTGGAACAATGTTCTCCAGAGTTGTAAAGCCATCCACAGAGGAGGATCATGTTGGCATGCCAGTTCAAGAATCTCAGCTTCTGTCCAAGCCAATTCCAAAGTGACAATACTTTGCTTGAGCAGGGTCTTTACTGTAAAAAAGAAAAAGTCCTGCCACAACCGAGTTGATTTAATTGAACTGCATTAATGCAACAAGACCTGATGCTGGGTGGTTGTAAATCAGCACTCCAACTTCTGCATTTGCTTATTTTGCCACTGATCTGGAGCTTCAAAGTCCCAGGTAAATAAATTAGTGCTGATGTAGTTCTACGTCAACTCCAACAGTAGGACCTTGACCCTGGTCTGTCATTGACACGGCTGATGTTAAAGACCTGCACTTAAAAGAAATAGAGAACATGAGTTGAAATTCTTTGCTTGAGTGAGGAGGGCGTCAAAAATATAAAAATAAGTCTGTAGTGCTTCTTCTCATTATGTGAATATTGTAATTAAAACAATGTAATGGAATATAAAAGCTTTACATTTTTAAAAAAAAGAGAGTTTTAAAGTTTGGAAGGATTCTCTGTATTATAAGATTATCTGTTGACGATAGAAATTAGTGTTTGATCATGTTTGTTTTAGGGTGAAGGCTCAATAAGATCAAATCGACCCTTGATATTATAATCTGTTTATTTTCATATGGTGTAATATCACAATATGATGTGGGAATTATTTTACTGTCCCCACAAAGGACAGTCGAATCGTTCTTTTCCCCAAATGTAAGTGGAGTTTTTGCAGACAGATGATACATGTGTGGTCATAGAGAGTACTAGTACTATACTGATATTTTTCTTAAAAATTCTTTGTGTTTTATGAAAGAAAACAAGCCAAAACACATTGATAAGGTTTTTTCCTATTTGTCTTTTATTATCTTTCTCTGTTTTATTTCAACAGTGACAGGCTTTGTGCTCTTATTGTGTTAAAACTGCAGTAAATTGATTAGAATCTGGATTAGAAGGAGTGACCTGATCATCTTCCTGCCCCGCTGACAGAAACTTGCTTTTGCAAAGAAAAAAAACCTTAATGGAATATGCAAGCTTTCGACATGCAGATTCTTTTGTATGATTTTTGTTTTAAGCATATTGAATGTTACTCTCAAAAAATACTGTACATTTAGTCAGCTGAGTATCAAAATAAATTTGTAAAAGTATGATTGTAAGATGTGTTTTATCATTCAGTGATCATTAGAATTAGAGCTCTGGCTCTATCAGTCACAGTTCATCTTCTCTCTAAGAAGCATTCATTACTTTGTTACGGGGAAATCTCACAATATAATGACACATTAACAAAGGACATTGGGCTCTAAAAGCTGATATTTGTACAGTGATTACTCAGATGAATATGTTAAACTGACAAGAGACAAACTTTTTGCTCGAGTTTATCACAATAAGTTGAGTGTTGAATGCACAATGTTTACAATTCTGATTTTATTCAAGAAAATATATAAATTCAAGGAAATATATGTAAATATCTATGTCATTACTACAAATATATTTGTGCTTTACCACCATATATCTGACATGGTTTCAACTCTAGTGTCTTTTAAGCCAAATATTAACTGTTAATGTACAGAGAGGTTCAATTACTTTTTACCTGCCCCATTATTTAACCCAGAATAGTGCTGCAGGTATTCTTTAACGCTGGATACAGTCTTTGTAGACATATGCAGACTATGATGACTGAACAGTCACAGACTAATGTTCAGGAAGTAAAGAGTAGAAGGGGAAAGTCCTCCCACATCCTGTGGAGGCCCAACCCATCATCAGACAGGTATTTTCCTATCGGTGACAGAGAGAGTCAGAGGCAGGAAGAAACAGCATGTTAAGTGTTGATCGATAGGCTTCATACTACAGTGGACACCTTACCTTAACATTGTAAGTTTATTTTCCTACATTTCTCTTAACACTCACCTTCAAATTATATTGTGATTATATGTGTTTTGCTAGAAAAATCTGTGTCAAAGTGAAATCTTAAGCTTGGCCAACTTTGGCCTGTTGGCCACACATCGGACAGCCCTGCTCTACAAGAATGACACCATTAGTGTTTAGATTGGCTCCATATAAATCTCACTGTCACCATGTTAGTTTATCTGCCACCAGGCACCACATTTCCTGGAAGAATGGAGGCTGACTGACAGTCAGTTTGGCAGTCTGGTGCAATTTCTATCTGGTTTCCACAACTCCACTATGGATCAAATGAATGAAAAAACTCTAATTTTGTCCAGAGTTGTCATTAGATAAAACTCTGAAGAAAACAGAGAGCAAGTCAGCTATCTTTGCAACAGCAAAGCCAACAATAATCCCACAGGTCTGTTTCCACTTTATTGTGAAAGGCTGAAACATTTTAATGTCTTTCAGCTCCTTGTTTTGTTTTTATGAGAGCAACTTTACAGATGTGGTTCAGTCTCAGTGCTCACATCTACTTTGATCCCAGAAAGCTTGACAATTTTGTTCAGCAGTTCACTTTTGGAAAATCAACTGCACGTCATACTTTACTACCAACATACACACAATACTTCTTTATCTTTATCTTCTTTATCTTCACTATCATCACAAGAACTGGTCTACATTGTGGTTAGAGTTACATAATATATCTTCGTATAATGAAATTGCTCACTTCAGTATAAGACAGCCGATCCCATTTTAAGTCAGCAGGTTTCATATCCACATTGTGTGTTCGGCCATCAGAGCGTCACAGCAGGAGTTTTTTTTTTTCTTTTTTTACCCTGTTGTGTTTTTCCCTACCTGTTTCCTCACTGCTTTTCCCTCACCTGATCCTTCCCTGTGTGTGTGTGTGTGTGTGTGTGTGTGTGTGTGTGTGTGTGTGTGTGTGTGTGTGTGTGTGTGCATGTTGGTGTGGTGTCACTGCTGTAGACATGAGACACATCTGTGACTCATCAATTTATCTACTGCCTCTTCATAATCCTGGTTTTCGCCTCTCGTCAGTGCCAGATTGTCCTGTCTCATCCGGTGACTCTCCAGATAAAACCTCAAGTATAGTATCTTGTGCCTTTTGATCCCAAGTGGTTTGCTTCATGTGTTTGTGTTTCCCCAGCATCTCTCTGCTCAGCAGTCAGCTCAACTGCCTTCACCTGCTCATCTGTCCAGGTATTTTTTAAGGCTGGATACAGTGCCAAAACCCTTCAGCAATAACACACTCTTTGTAGATCGTATGTAGGCAATGATGACTGAACAATGTTCAGGAAGTAAAGAGTAGAAAGGGCAAGTCCTCCCACATCCTGTAGAAGCCCAACCCATCATCAGACAGGTCTTTTCCTGTCTCGTGACAGAGGGAGTCAGAGGCAGGAAGAACTACAGATAAAGCACAGCATGTTAAGTTTTGATCGATAGAATTCATACTACCGTGGACACCTTACTTTGAACATTGTAAGTAAATTTTTCTACATTTCTCACCATCAAATTATATTATAAAATAATCAGTGTTCTCACTTTCAAGAAGCACAGTCATGTAGACCTACTATCCTTCAGTTTCCACTCTTGTGGTTATTTGATGTCATCAGAATGAAAGTTTGTGATTCTAAATGTCAGTGAGGGAAAGGTGTGGCACTCTGTGTAACAAACACGTAGTTAATGCAGACAGCAACTCTAGTAGTTAGGACAAGTGTAGTAGTTGTATGAGTTTTCAAGGTGTAGAAATTATTTCGCATTACTTCTGGTACTTATATGTAGTTACAGGGAATGTCTTCTGATGGATTTGTACCCCACCTAAATACAAGGTTTTTGAATATAATTTAATGTGAATATGATATGATTCATAGATCATGTAACAGTAATATTCTAACCTTTTCTTTTTCACAGTTACACTGAAGAAAAGAAATGAATATAATCGGACACCTCCAACTGCCAGCACCCCCAAAAGAAACACATTGTATGATACAGTGTGTAATTGACAATAATCTCAAGAAGCTGAAAAAATTACTAAAGAAGAACAACATTAATGACATTTACCCATGCACAGAGTGTAATGACCTCATAACCCCACTGACTGCTGCTGTTTTATTTTTCAAGCGGGATATCTTTACTTTCCTGTTGCAGCAGGGTGCAGACCCAAACACTGAATCCCAAAATGACTTGACACCTTTGCATTATGTCTCACTATCAAATGACAAATCGCTTGTTTTTGTGGATGTCATGAAAAAGCTCAGCTCTGCTGGTGCACTGGTGACATTATTACCTGACACTGATCCTGAACATATTACTAACAATGAAAAAATATGTCAGATGGTTCACAACCTCGCATCAGAAGGAGATGAATTATGCTGCAAAGTGAGATACTTCCTGGATCTGGAAACTGCAATGCAAAGAAAAACACCTGAAGAAGTGTTAAAAACATTTGACTTCCACATGCTGCGGGTGAATCCTCAGACCCATCTGACCATTATTGAAATTCTCTTTAATTTTACTGGCCAAGGTAAAGAAAAATATAGCCAGGGAAGTGTCAAATGGCTGAAGGACACTGAAAATGTCAACATCTACATTGCAGGTGCAGTCAGTCGCCTTCCAAACATCCCAAAGACAGAATTAAAGAGATCAATTGATTGTTTGCATGCAGTTTTCTGTACAATGGAAGAGATACCAAATGAGCAAGCAGTAGCTGTGATCCCCAAACTGCTGGACAACCTTTGCTCATGGGTGATATCTGATATATGTCAAGCTGTTCTGCAAATATTGTATGTGATAACACAGAAAACAAAAGGCACAAATGGCTGGGATCGAATCTTTGTCGAGAAGTTATCTAAAACAGTTGCTCCTTTTGTGAAGGACCATCACCCCTCAGAGATCAGAGTCTTCACATATGGTGTATTTGCAAACTTAATTTCAGTTGAACATGTGGGTGACATCTTTACATCAGTGGGGATAACTGCAGTGCCTGAGGACATACTGACGTCTGCCGAAAGGACCAACAATGACAAGCTGAAAGAAGTTCTCAGACGACTGAACAATTATTTCAGCAAACCAAACGTGGAATGTGACGACTGCACAACCTCACCTGGGTCCAAGAAACAGCAAACAGAAAAGCAACAAGAACAAGAAGTGTTGACAGATGAATGGCGACCAATCAGCATGAGGTGGAGAGGGAAATTAGAGAAGCTGGTGAACACTGATGGAAGCAGAGTAACCAGAATTAGGAGCATGATTTATGTGAATGATGCAGAATTCCGCATAGCGAAGGGCAGTGATGGTACTGAAGTCTTCTTGGGGCTGAGAGATGATGGCACTGAGGTTGCTATTAAGAGAATGACTAAAAGCAACTATCAGGAGCTGAAGACTGAGGAGGGATTTCTACGACTTCCAGAACTTCAAATTCCGTCCATTGTACGATACCTTTACTTTGCAGAGGATGAGAACTTTGGATATCTTTGTCTTCAGCTTTGTGAAGACACCCTGGAAGAATATGTCACAAAAGAGTTGAGTTTAGATAAAGATGATGATGAGAAAGAAAAAGGAAAACTGCTGAAAGAGAAACTTGTCAAACAGGTTCTGAAGAGTTTAAAGGCGCTTCATTGTCATAAGCCACCAATTCTCCACCGTGATCTCAAACCACAGAATGTTTTGATTGGTAATAAAATTTTAAAATGTTAAAAATAACAACAATATATGTATTTAAGTATGAAACGTGATTATGATGTCTGAGTTTGTCTTCTTTGATTTGTCCTGCAGATGTCACCGGGAGGGCGAGATTAGCTGATTTTGGCATCAGTAGACAGTTATCCACAGGACAAACAACTTGTCGCACAGGCAGAGCAGGAACTAAATGCTGGATGGCCAGGGAGACTTTAACAGACGAAGCTGCCATAAGATACAAGCGGAGCACTGATGTACAGGTCAGTTTTACTGCTATGTAAACTCAGTAGATGACTTGGAGAAAATACTTCATATATTGCAAAACTGTTCTCTTAATTCTCAAGGTGGCAGGGATGCTGATTTATTACATCCTCTCTGGAGGACACCATCCTTTCGGCGACAAACCCTTTGAATGTGAGTACAACATTCATAAAGGTTCGTACACGTTGGACCATGTTGAAGATTTGGTGGCAAAGGACCTCATCGAGTGGATGATCAGTATAGAACCAGAGAGCAGACCTACAGTGGAAGAATGCTTGAGTCATCCATTCTTCTGGACCACTGAAAGGTAAAGAAGAAAACCTGAATGATTGATAGATTGATGAATTAAATTTCCTGTTTCTGATTTTCATTTCATTTTTAGCAGTCATCTGGTTGGTCTCAAATTATGGTCAAGAGTGAAATATTATCCCTTGAAGAGCACTTAACCTGGAACACCCTCCAAAAATTGTTGCAGACCACATACATCACTTGTGCTTATTGGAGATGGTGTTTGTTAAAGGCCTCTACAAAGCAGATATAACAACTAAACAAAAATATCGCAATACACAGTATAAGAACTTTTACATTTTACTCTTTGGCGTACCCTGCTCATTTCTGTCCTTTACATATCAAGCTGGGAGTGCAGCAAAGTGCTGCCCACATCCTTTCAGCTCCCATGTTGACCAATTGGGCAGTTCAGACAGAGCACACTGCAGTAAGGACCCACATGCCAAACAGTGTGCATGCTCAGTCATGTAGGCAGGTTTGTGTAAAACTCCCTGCCATGATTAGTTAGGGGTTATGAAATGTGGTTTAACAACCACTGTTTGTCTGTCTATCTCGAACACCATTTTCAATGAGTATTATCTTTAAAGGTCTCTTCTCTTTATATTGCAATTCAAATATCCAAAAATAAACTGTTTTTCAGGAGAGTTGAATACTTGAGAAGGACTGGAAACAGGGAGGAGGTGGCAAAGTATTCAAATGCTGCCCCAGAACTGATTTGTTCAATGGAAAAATACGCCCGGGATGGATCCTTCAGACAGTGGAAAAATAAGGTGGTTGTAACATAAAAAACTGTCACTCTGCAATTCTTATTTCTGCTTTATGTTATGTTTTATGTATTATGTATGACTTATTCTTAATTATATTTTCTTTGCAGTTCCCACCAGAGTTGGTCCAGAAGATGGAGGGCAAGAACAAAGCCTACCCTGACCACATACTGGGATTACTGCGCTTCATCCGAAACCTTCACGAGCACTAGTAAGTTAAAAGTGATGCAGGGCCTAAAAATGTCACGAAAGTTCTTCATAATTCATAAACACTGAAGAGAGCTATGCGGTTCAGTCATTCAGTCAAAAGACTAAGAAGTACATCTTTAAGACACGTCTTAACAATGTCTATTACATTCCACTACATGTTGATACTATCCACCTATATATCCACCTGGACCATGAGGTCAGAGGTGTCTTTCACAAACTGTCAAATATTTGTCTGTCAAGTTTTTAATACATTAATACTGTAATAACATGTTCCTTTTCCTTTGCAGTGCCAAGGAGGCAGCCCAAGGTGATTTGATGTCAATGTTTCCAGATCTCTTTGGATGTGTTTGGATGTTTGCTAAGACACAAGGGTGGAATTCGGAGACCCCCTTGAAGGAATTGTGTTGAAGAGAAGACATCACCTCCAACTTTTTGATGCAGTCTACACAGCAATTCACACTCCTCAAGGCTCAGCAGTCTTCAGCCAGTGACTTGAAGTGAAGTTAACTTAAAAACAACTACAGACTCGATCAGTGTTTTTATACCTTTTCAGGCCTTGGAAAGATTCCAGAGTCTCTTGATAAAATTGGCAGAGAAATGACGCTGACTGAGTCACACATATTGTCTGCCTCTTCCCCATGTGCTTATAGGCGGTGTCATAGGCATTGCTGTTTAAGTTTTCAGTATGTTTGTGCCCATATGTAAATGCTAAGACCAAATCTCCCCTGGTAACACCTTTGTGTTGTATTAAATTCATATACTAAGTGAGAACAATTGTGTCAGAGTTGATTTTTGTATTCATCCAATTTAAGACAAGAAGTTTTCCACATTACCTTAACAAAATACACATTTTGTTTCCATTTTTTGCATATTGGAAGTTATTCTCAGAATATAAAACAAGTTTAAACTTGAGGACCTAAATAATTATGTTTAATATGATTTTAAGATGTGTTTAATTAAGATCATTTTTCCTCTTGCAGTAAATAACGTGTTATTTATTTTATTACATATTTGTTATTTCATAATGGGTCATTGTGCCATTCAATGCCAACTCACCCAAAATCCAGAACTTTTTCCACCTCACACCATGGATTTTTCATGTTGAAATCCCATTTAATTGCAAAATCCTGTTTTTAAGTTTGGACCCATGAGCTAAATTGCAGCATTTTTGTGATTCTCTATATGTGTGTTCTTAACCTCACACATCAAACATTTGTCACTGGATTTCCCTAAATATCCAAGTGACATTCAGGAAATTTGACAACATCCATTAATTTAAATAGCCTTTTTGTTTTAACTAGAATGAAGAATCTGTCAAAAATTCAGAACTTGAAAAGTATTTAAAGTTCAGTTATATGATTTTATACATTCCCATGAATCTAATAGAAGGTTCACCATGATTTTATTCCAGGAAATCCATGGCATAAACTTGGGGGCCCTAGGTGAGTTGGCATGGAAGGACCCAATTGCAAATTGGGAATTAAGGCCAAGGTCGTTAAAGTTTAAACAATCGTAAAAGCTTAAATGAGGATAATTAGAGCAGGGTTAGTTAACATATTCTCTCTGTGATATGCGCTAACTTTGTGTGTTTATTTTCAAGGAGACATTCAATTTCCGTTTCAGGGGGGGCATTCAGGTAATGTATTTCTGAATGAAGCAGGCTGCCCACTGTTTCATATCTAAAATTTCAAATCTAAATGTTAACTGTTTCTCACAATAGTGTTTCAAACCATCATTTTATTTTCAACTCGGTACCGGAAGTCATATCATCCCCAATGTTTTTTGTGCAACTGGTCATGATAGATATGAATACCAAATCTTGTTTCGTGTATAGCACTGATTCTTAAGAATCAGGACAAAAATGAAGAAATTCATTATGATTGACATACTTACAAAGTTCAATCTAAAGGAATTGTATATACCTCTGTGATTTTTACAATATACTTTTTTATCTTTTGGGGGAAAATTTGTTTAAATGTATGGTCTGTGGTTAGAACATCCATGTTATTACACTTGTCCTCAGCAAGAGGTCACAATATTGACCATCCCAAACAACTTTTAAAAATCTCTACAATTGTGAAAACGTGAATAAAATTTAAAAAAGAAGGGGAATAGTTGTAAAAAACAATGCATGAAGTGAACGTCAAACAATATTTTCCATAAAGATTTGCCAATCAAAGTTGTGTCCTCAGTTTCTGTCAACTCCGTCAGATATTTTCATAAGCCTCATTAAATTAGGAAATAGCATGGTCAGCTATATCCCTGAGGACCCCTTTTCATCTCCCTGCCTGTGGTGAATGCAACACTACCACACATGCTCTAGTATGTTTTACATTTTTGGATATTTTAGACAAACAATGTCAATATTTCGATGATCACAGCTGGATCATTTCAATACCATCCTTCTGTTAAGATAGTTTTTCAAAATCAGAGTAGATTGAATTTAAGCATTTTAGTGAGGTTATTGGGACAGCTAGCAACTGAGGAAAAACTAGATAGCTGCACTGTACAATATATGTTTTGGCGGGAAAATACATGCCCTTACGTGTGGTAAGTGGTCATTCGAAAAACAATAGGGCCCGAGCAATATACTGTTGCATACAAGATCATGCAATAAGAAATCCAATACAATACCATATCAGATCCATAACATATTTATTAGACACCCCCTCACTACCAAGTAATACTGTGGACACCACACTTAATGCTTCCACCACAGACCTACAATGGCTCAATTAGACAACACAGGCTGTAATTGATGGATGTAGTGCCGTCTCTCTATAAAAGCAAGGAATCTGTGTGTTTGTGTGTGTGTGTGTGTGTGTGTGTGTGTGTGTGTGTGTGTGTGTGTGTGCCTCAAATATCTCTGCGGATCAGGATCAGAATGACCTGAGAGTTTCAACATGGCTGCCGTTTGGACTGCAATGATACCGTGAATAAATTATTTCATAAATGCTTTACACATTCTGGAGCATAGTCTACCGGAGCTACCACAGTGACATGCGCATTAGAGCCAGTCACTGCAGAGCTCAGGACTACGACACACATTAAGAAATAAGCGGATGTATACCTGCGGCAGCGCGAGCTGCACCGGGAGTTAGACGGCGGTTCGGTCACGTTCTGTTCTGTGCATGATCTAAACTGACTGTTGTGAATTAATGAGACTAAACGAGACCGGACCGGTCTGTTCGGGTCTGAGGAGATGCGGAGACGCGCAGACAACAAAGTGGAATCGTAATCTGTGGATGTTCGTGTGTAGCTAGCTGCTAGCCGCTAGCCGCTAGCTAACCTACACGGCCCACCTCCCGAGCTGACGGACCGGACGCACCGATCTGTCCAAAACCAGACTTGGGGTAAATAATGTCCGCCACGCTTTTTCGCGAACATTGCCGCCACGTTTGCTTTGTGTCTGGTGCAGAAGAAATGGTAAAAAAGGGCTTTTGTCACGAAAGTGTTCAAGCAGCAAGTTTGGTTGTAGAGGAACAGGAAGTTGTGGGAGGGACTTCGGCGGATGAGTGACAGGCAACGACGGTCGGTGTACAGACAGCGATATTGTGAGTTGAGAGATTTGTGACATTGAGATTGTTTGGAGAGTATAGTTAGTGTGTTATGTAGTGTTTGGTTTAGTGTGTTTAGTGTGTAGTGGAGTCGGTTTTTTGTTTAATGAGTCAAAACAGAAGAAGCTGAATGTGGAGCAGGCAGTGCAGCTCTTCATTCAGCTGGAAGGAGCTCAGGCAGACCTGAGCATTGCCTGCATTTAAATGTAAATAGTTACACGGAACTTTCTACATTTTTATAATGTATGCACTTATTCATCAAACAACAATTTATATTTGCATTATAAGTAATAAAAAATGGTTTGTTAAACATATTTGTGGTTTTCACAGTAAAAAATAACTGTTTCTACTCGGATTTTATGTTTTTTTGTGATTTTAGGTACATTGTGTTAGTACAGTATGTCAAAATGAAAAAATAACTGTACAGTCACACATGTGAGGTTGTGCTGAAAATAATGACACCAAGTAAATAGTTTTTAAGGTGAAATATAATCAAAAACGGCCAATTATTCCCTGGAATATCGGATTTCACAACAAACCTAAATATCCCCGACGTTCCACCTTCAAACTGCCTCAATGAAAAAGCTTTTTAACCTCCCACTTTTCTATAGGAATACATATTTTCTTACGGGCACGGCACTAGTTACAACAAATCCAAATCGGCACACATTCAGCCTTTTGCACTTCCCATTACAGTGAATACCACGGCTCAGACGTTGGCCTGTGTCCTCACTTTTGCTTCTGGTACCTATGTAGTCACAGGGAATGACTTCTGATGGATTTGTACCCAGGGACGTTTCTGTCTTTCTGGGGACCCAATGCAAGATGCTGTTTGGGGGCCCCTAATTTGTCAAACTACGATGGATAGATTCCTAACCCTTTTCGTTGATCCACAAAGATGCAACAATCTTTGACATTTTAAGAGGAAAACAGACTAAAGCTGTGAAAACCTCTCAAATTTAAATCAAGCATCTTAAGTTGATCCACTTGAGCTTGCTGAACTGTAAACAATGTGGACCTCTATAGGTCAATAAATGAAACTGATGCAATGTTCCTCAGCAATGTTTATTTTAAACTGTTAAACATTTTTAAACTTCCTGGTCCTTCCTTCCATCCTGATCCAGTGGTGCTGAAGGCGGCCTTGCTGCTTCCTGGTCGGCGGTGCTGAAGGTGGCCGTCCTGCTTCCTGGTCCGGTGGTGCTGAAGGCGGCCCTGCTGCTTCCTGGTCCGGTGGTGCTGAAGGCGGCCGTGCTGCTTCCTGGTCCGGTGGTGCTGAAGGCGGCCGTGCTGCTTCCTGGTCCGGTGGTGCTGAAGGCACCTCTATTACCTCCAGCATAGCCGCCAATTCCTCCCGAACAACTTTTCTCTTGGCCTGGGTAACCGATGGGGCCGTGAACGCACCACCACGCCCAGGACGCTGCTGGTTAGCTTAAAGCTTAAAATGGGTAATTATCGGATGAAGCTGGTCGATGATTGCTCTGTGATAATTTACAGCCCCTCTCGCTCCCTGCGATCTCCACCAGCAGGTTTACTGACAGCACCGGTCATCAAACTCAGCACAAATTCAAAACTGCTCTTAAAACACATCTTTTTAAACTCAACTGCACCTGATGTTTGTTTCTAAATGTCGATCATATCTCTGTACTCAGCTCTGCTCTATCAAATGTCTTTATTGTTGATGCTGCTGTTTCATTAATGCTTGTTGTTTATTGATGTTTTTGTACTTGATGTAAGGCGACCTTGAGTGCCATGAAAGGTGCCATCAAATAAAATATATTATTATCATTATTATTATTGTATCTGGGTATGTGGAGATGTCTGTCAGTGCTGGAAAAAGAAGCAAGAACAACCTAGAGAGCGAGCACCCTCCTTCCAACACTAAACGGGCCCAACGTTCTGAAGCTAACTTCCTTCCTTACTTTCCCGAAGGAGAGAAGCCATCCACTCTTGATCAGATGAGACTACAGATCATACAAGAAGTTGGAAAGACGGAGAGAAATCAGCTAATAGTGGAACTCATGCAGAGAACCTTTGCTCTACGCAGAGAAGATATCGTCCAGGGAGGTCTGCTGGTTAGGGACTTCCTGGATAGCTGGCCTGAGGTAGAATCCTCAAACATTTGTTACAAACTCCAACCACCTATTGACCTCCTGTATGTTTGAATGTGTGCGTTTTAATGTGTGATCTCAGTGTAGAACAGGCACTGTGCAACGATCACAGATGCTGGAAATAAGCAGATACTCATTCTGTAAACATTTCTACATTTTTGTGTGTGTGCAGAATTCCCGGCATAACCAATGTGAACGTACGAAACACATTCTCCTCCGAGCTGGACCGACACACTTCACGACGGATCAGCTTGTAGAGACAGGAGGCGTGACGGACAGACAAGACAGCAGAAGGCCTACGAGAGGTGCACGGAGCTTACGATCTCCAGGTATGTATAGTACAAACTCTGACATCATCACAACAGTGATAAAATCTATTATTAGTATAATGACTCTGTTGTTAAACATATGTAAACCTTTTTTGATAAAATAACCAAACCAGGATCATTTCAAGAGCTCAACTCAACTAAAACAACAACTGGTTTCCCCAAATTCAGAACAAAATACCACCAAAATGCTGCAGGAAATGAAAACTGCCTGGTCAACAGCGCTGGCACACCTTCACAACTGTCCTTTGTACTGATAAAGGTACATTTCTCATTGTTAAAATCTTGTGCTAAGGTACAAAGTCACACATCAAATCTGGTAAAATTCCCGCAGATATCAGTCGTTTTCTAATGGACAATAGACTCCAGTTTATTCACTATACATTTCTATTGGTTTGTATGGACAGTATGATGTTTTCTCCAAGGATTTTCAAATATTTCAGTGAATCTGCCTTCTCCTTTACATGCAGCGAGAGAGGACATTTTTCAGCCATTCAAAAACTTTATGCAGAAAACCAGCAGCGCGTAAACAGTGAGCAATATTAACGGCTGTTTGTCACCTGTGTGCATTATTGCTGTCAATACCAAGGGTCACATTACTCTCAATATCAGTCATGCATTGTGTTGTATAAAGTATACTCAGTATTGTGGCATCACCAGGGTGGTAGAGGCGCTACATTCCCCTTCAGAGCTGGCTGCAGCCTAACAAAATGGCGGCAGCACACACTACGCTTCCCAGCAGGCCTCACTCCTCTGACAGGTGCAGGTGTTTAGGCCACCTGATTAAGGGAGAGGGGAGGAGAACAAAGGAGGACAGAGAGCAGCTGTGTGGCAACGGATGGAACGAAGACATCGACAAGGAAAGTGCTTTTAGGGAAAAGGGAGAAAGACGGGCACTTTTTGTTGTGGTGACGGAGGAGTTAAAGGGCCCTTCCCCTCTTTCAGGAGGTGTTTTCAGTTGGACTTGTATGGGATTTTTGTGAGGATGAATAAATCGTCTGCGTTGATTCTTCTGATGCACTGCTCCAGCCTTACCTGTGTGGATTACCTTTCATGACCTCACAGTACTGATAAACAAATGTTTATTATTTTTTATGTAGGTAGATCATTTTGACCTGGTCATTATGAAAGTAGCTTGCAAGCTAAAAAGGTGTGTGACCCTGCTCTACAACAAACCCTGTCATATATTTTGATGTTCATCTGTTCTATTGTGACCATAAAACAAACAAGTTTATTTTTAAACTGTATTATCATATTATTTCAGTGAAAACTTATGAATAACTACAAATACACTGTAAATACAGACAGTATTTAATAAAAAAGAATAGGTGTACTTTAAGTCTTTTTTCTTTTCATGCTACTCTCAACTCCTACAGCTTTAGTTATAGCTAGTCAGAGGGCCGAGGGGCCAGCGGTGCCAGGAACCCTGTAAAGATTTGTATTTTTATTTTTCTCCGGCTAAAAGAGGTGCTGCAGGCTAAACCGTGCAGGGGAGGGCGCTGCAATTTGGAGGGTTGGTCCAGACGCCTGCGAATATCTCAGACACAAAAACTACATATATCCGCCTGCAGGGGGCGCTATAACAGAGGAAAACACGTTTTCGCCTATAACTCCCAAACCGTATGTGGCACATTCAAACACCTTGGATCCCCAGATTCCCTGAATGGAGCTGAATCACTTTGCGATTGGCCATTTCATCCGATCTGCGTGAAACTTGGCACGTACACTCTTCAGCTGGACCTGATCTGAAGTTATCAAAAGAATTTTGCTCGGTCAAAAAAATTGCAAATTATTAACAAACAAATTTCTGCAGCTAGCTATAAACATGTAAACTGTTTGATATCTCGGCCAAAACTATTAACAACACATTTGAGATCCTTGGTTGCCATGACACTGGGACGGGATGAGCCAAAATTGGCAAAGTTTGGCCGCTAGGGGGCGCTAAAAATATGGGAAGTGGATATTTCTTGAACGGCTCCACCGATTTTTACGTAATTTGGTCGGTATGATGTAGGGCCAATCCTGAGGCCATATCTAGAAGGTGGTCATGACTGCTCAATGTGGGCGTGGCTTATTGCAAGATAAACAACAAACATGCAGAGGAGGTTCAGCCACTGATAATGATTGTGAGCATGTTTGTCAAAGCCATAAACATGAACGTATCATTTCTAGTCAACTGTTGAGGCAGAAACGATGCTCATCGAGGGCAAAGTGCCCACGATTTCATTCTGATCTGAATGTTGAAATATTCTGCTAAAAGTTCATGTCTGTGAAAAGGCAGGCTGTATCAAAACTTACTGAATAACTTGTATCAGTGGAGGCTGTATATATTTTTCAGAATTTAGTTTAAATCTATTAATTATATAGAATTATTAGCGTTTCATGTTTAATCTTTTGAGTAGCTTTAAGTTGTGTAAAGTTAAATTCATTAGAGCAAGATGATTGAATTAAGGTTCACCACGTGTTGTCGAAGGAAATTAATTTAGTATGTAGTGGTTAAAAGACATCAGTATAAATATTGTGTGATGCACCTGACACGGTCCACCAGCACCACCTTCACCGGATGAGGAGATCTGGCCTCCACCCTTCTGCCCTCACCGCCTTTCACCCCGGCGGTGGTTGTGGTTGTTGTGTGTTTCTCTTTATTTTCTGTCTTCTTTGTTTTTCCTGACAAAGTGAATCCAACATGAAACCAACAGATAAAGTTTCATGTCTGTCTGAACTGTTGATTCTGTGACTGATCGACTCGTTCAGCCTCTTTGATTCTGACACACTTGAATGTTTGATGACGTTTTTTATTTTGAAACTCTGCTCTCTGTTTCCTGCAGTGATTGGAGGTGTTTCCGTCCATCAGGCTGCAGATTGGATGATGTTTTCTTCTATAATTTGAGCTGTCAGCTGGTCTGCTGTCCACACCTCCTCCTCCTCCTCCTCCTCCTCCTCCTCCTCCTCCTGCTCGCCTCTCCTCGCTGGGTCATTTGTCATGGAGGAAATCACCGCTCAAATCTTCCACGGCGGTAATATCTCTGTCATTCACCCTCCTCCCCCTCCTCCCTCGTCCTCCCCCTCTCATCTCTGTGCGATGCTATCCGAGGAGAGGAGGTGACAGTCCATCAGAGCACCTCCTCTCTGCTCCCCTGATAACACTCCATGCTTATAATGTTAAGAAGATGATAAGAAATAATAGTCTTTCTTCCTTTCATGTAGCGGTCGGAGAGGAACCATCGGGGCCGAGGAGCCGACATCCATCACCTGCTATTTATCAGCGGCGAGCGGCCGACGGAGCGCCGCAAAGTTTTATAAGAGAAGAAGAAAAATAATAACTGAGCGGCAGAAACAATCATCAGATAGATGGAGGAGGCCGTTATTAGATTAAAACTCCTCTGACAGTCGGCCTCAACTCCTCACATCAACACTTTATCTGCTCCATGTGTCCGGAAAAAATAAACTCTGTGATGGAGCAAAGATTCAGCTGCACTTTGTAATTTGTGTGAGCAGAACGAGTCCGATCGCTGCTGCAGATCCAGTAAACTGAAAACACATCACATCAGCTCTTTACACCTACTGAGCACAGGTTGAACCAGTCGACGCTGCAGGACGGCGTCTGCAGTTCAACAAGCGGAGCCTGAACTCATCACGACTACAGTTTCTTATTAACAACTGTGCTGCAGTGTAACATGTGAGTGTGGAGTCAAACCGCCTCATGCTTCATGAATCTGAGCGTGAAACATCTTCATCTGAGAGACGACAGCAGAGAAATCAGATCATAGCATTTAAATGAATCATATTAAAGATCATTTATATTAAACCAAGCTGTTCTTCATCATGACTTTATTTCACGTTTGTGACGTGATTCAATCAAACTGACTTCATTTGTGTTCAGTTTGACAGTGAAGCTGCTTCAGACCTTCAGTTTCATTAGATATTAAGATTCACCATCATCATGTCCGGCTGACACACACAGTTCTGCTCAGTCCGTCTCACAAAATGTCCTCACCGCTCAGAAAAACGTCGTTATGCCTCAAAAGGCTTCCTGAACAGACTTCAAGATGTTTTTTTTGAGACATTAGGACATTTTCAGAAAAACACATTTTGTGCAAACACGGCTGGAAACGTCCCGACATCTCCGGGAACTGGATGTAAGAAGTCTGGAAACACCAACCAGTGGAGAGGAACTGTGTGACAATCTGAGTTCATTGATTAACTAACATCTCATTTAATGGGTAACACACACAGAAGAAAAGTGTGTGTGTGTGTGTGTGTGTGTGTGTGTGTGTGTGTGTGTGTGTGTGTGTGTGTCAGGGCTGCAGTGGGACTCACTTTCAGCCGGCTCACTTTAGATCACGACCTATTATATTAAAAGAATAATTATAACTGTACATGTTAAGCCTACAATAGCACACTGTTGTGTTCTCTAACATCCTAACATTCAGTGACGGCTGCTTCACAGTGTGGATTTACTTCAACATGAGCGCACATCTCCACCATTATTCTTTGCAACACAACATGCTTATTCAAAGAGAATAAATAAAATATGAAATATTACATTTGGAAAAAAGTGTTGCACTCTCTAATAACATTATAATCAGAACTTAGATTTCACAAATACAACATCAGAATCTCTTTTCTGCAATATCAAATATCAAGTAAATTTGTGTTATAATAACAGATATTTAATCCTTAAACATGAATGAAGAATAAAATAAGCATTGCACTGTTCTCTGCAAGTGTGTTATTCACAGTATAACTTAACTCTCTAATGATGCCATTATCTTCATTTCCTCTGCAGAAGAATAGTTTCAAAGAAACATGTCCAGCCCTGAAACATGAGTAAACCCCTGAGCAGTGCACTGGACTCTGCCGCTCTGTTCTCACAGTATCAGCGTCCAAAGAGCATGAAAGTCTCTTCTGGGTCAAAGTGCTCCTGAGTCTGTTTTTTATGGGTTCGGGTGATGGACAGTGTTACAGACAGAATCCCTTTAATAGCAATCCAATCACGTGGCAGGCATCAGTTAGCAGGTTGTACTGAGACAGGATGAGATGAACAATAAATGACACAGTTTTTACAGGACAAACAAGTTTTGCTCTCTAGTTCCACATCCTGCTGTTCCATGGAAGGATCCTCCTCACTTCCTTGTGGCATTTCACTAGCTGTCCTGACAGTGTAACCCTCCAGAGGGACATCTTTAGTCTGCCCCACTGACATGCACGGCTGTAGAGTTCACTATGATGTGCCAACTGTAGCTCTGTCAGCAAACTTAAGCAGACATTTGCTCATTTCTTCCAGAGCCGAGCTGGGAGTCCGTTTTCCTTCACATGAACAACATTTCTAGGGTCTACACAGGCAAAATCTGAGCAAAGTTTTGCATTGGTAGAAAAGCTTCTATGGATACTGTCTGTCACTGTGTCCACAATGACTCTGTGAACTTTGACCTTGAAGTCAGTATCAGCTGATGCTCGCTGCTCGTCTTCTGCAAACTCTCCTGGCATTCTTTACTTTTTTCTTTGCTTCTCTCGGGAAGGGCAGCCTGCACTCCCAGCTCACTCTCTTCCTCCTCTTGTATCTTTTCATTAGCCCACTTCACAAACTCATCAGCTGCACACTTAACTCCTTCAAAGTCCCTAGCACACTCCCTGAGACCCTCCTCTGTCCCCTCAACCAGGTGTTGTGCTGTGATGATATCCATTCCCCTCGTCTGTGAGTATTCTGAGAGAGGGGAGGTCTGTGGATCTGTGCAGTGAGCACTGTCACATTCCTCAACAGGCCTTCTATGAATCCCGTTGCCTCGGCCCTCACAGTTGGCTGTTGTGTTCCCTGAGGATTCTTAAAGCACCCAAACACTTTCCTTAGTGCCTGATCCTCAGCCCACCGCCGAGCTGGCCCTGTTGGCCACAGTCGCCTGTGATGCTTGTCCTGACTCATCTCTTCCTACTTCTGCATGCGCTTGTATGACTCTCTTAGGAAAACTGCTATATCATTAAGCAGCGAAAAGAGGGATGCACTTTCCACAACACTGCCTGTTGTGTCTGCCAGTACAAGCTTTAAAAGACTGTACTGACTGGGGGACTGCTCAGAGAGGACTGTAGAAACCCTGATGCTGTCCCTGCTTATTAGCTGACTCACACTCCACCGTAGCAATCAGTCTTTCAGGAGTGACATCTGTTCCATATCTGAGGATGATGGAGAACTGGTCTTTGCTGCTGATATCTTGTGTGGTGTCCAGTTTGGACTGAAAACATACCAGCTTGTCTTAGTTCCTTTATCAGTTGGCTGACGACATCCACAACTTTACTGAATGTGTCTTTTGACAGCAGTGTAACTGCTTCTTGCTGTTTTCTATGCAAGTGTTTACATGCTGTTGTAGGCAAATGTCACATCTACTCAAGAGTAGAATCAACTCTAGGATGTTGCCATGATTGACAGCAATGTTTTCTAAGCTGTAGCCTGCGTCCTCATCCCCCTGCAGCTAAGGCCACATTCACCGATAGCTTTAATAACATCCACAATGCGCTCCATCACCTGGCGTTTCTGTTTCACTTGGTCAGCACGGAATGACATTTGGTTGCCAGTCAACAGGCTTTTCACATCTGCCTTTTGTGCATTCAGAAAGTAACATCTGCACGTCTCTGTGTGTCTCTGTGTGTCTCTGTGTGTCTCACTTTATTCGTGTTCCACTATTCTTTGGTGAATGTGTTTCCAGTCTTTCATGCCTCCTTCACTAACCAGAGGAGCAGGACAGAGACTGAGTCAGCCACTTGTGGTTGGTTCCACCTTTGCTATTGAAAACTTTTGGTATGGCAATATTAGGGGTTTGTTGAGGATGATAAGAACAAAATCTATGTATATCCTGTGACTGAGGGCGAGCAAAGTCAAACTATCAACAGACTTCAGGGTTCTGCTCCTCTGTGATCAGCCCTCCGTGGACTCTGCTCTCCCTTCCTCACTTCCTCCAGTTTCCCTCGACCTGCCTGCACCTGTATCACATAAAAACCAATAATCTGTGAGGCTTTAGCACATTTGACATGGAAAACACATTTTGACTGAACCAATTAAGATTTTTTCAATGGCAAAATATGCAGGCTTATTTCATATTACTTTCATCCTATTCACCTCCAATTGTGTGCTTTGTTTACTATCTTACTTTTAATGATAAAAAGTATATCGGGCCTCTACTGTCATGTGGGCAAGTGGTTCTATTGGAACTGATGCTTGCTTGTTCACACGAGCTCACCTGTTCCTTCCTCACCAGCAGCTCCCTTCCTGCTCTGCCTCTGACACTAAGTCACAGCTCTCAACACAAATCTCCCTTTTTCAAGTCAGTTTCATTATTATAGTGCTGAATCATCTGTCATCAGTATCAGGGCATTTTTCATATAGAGCAGGTCCACACCATACTCTTCATTATATAAATTCTAATAATATTCACTCATTGAGGAATCCTACCTGCCCGCTCTGGACCTGTGATGACTCATGGCTGCTGCTAGATGCTGTATATTATATCTGAGGGGCTACAAGACAGTTTCCCAGTTATGTGGCGTCGCATCATACTATTATTTAAATCATGTAACATTATATGTTACAATGTCACACAATTCATTGACTTGATATGCCAATTAATTAACTTGAACGGAGCAGGTAAAGTTGCATTTTGTTCATCATCTTGCCTTCTTACCCGTTTCATCATCTTCATTGGTCGTTTCAGACCGCGAGCTCATTTTATTGAAAAAGCTGCCGATTTTTGCACAGTTGGCTGCATCTGTCTCCAGTGCTTTCCTCTTTTCAATCCTCGTTTTTCCTGCGCCACCCTTGCTTTCCTGGGGCTGGAGTCAGGCGACGAACACCGCTGACAGTGTGCGGTGTGCATGGACGTGTTACATCAGGCTGAACACTGAACACCGAACATAGATCAATAAATAAGAATAATAATTGAACACTGGTCCTCGCAGCCCAAAAGACAGACCAGCCCACCGGGAATTGTCCCGGTCCTCCCGATTAGCCACTCCGGGCCTGGTGTGTGTGATCGATCAGTCACAGTTAACTCCTCCCTCCTCGTTTACTCCACACAGGAAATCAAATGCTCCTCACACACACTCATAATTCAGTGTGTGTGTGTTTTATGCAAATTCAGCCGGTTGACTGATGGAACTGTTAAACACCTGAACCACCTGAGAATACACAAACACGCACGCACACACACACAGAAACACACACACACACACTCAAGGGATGGCGATTAAACTGCTTTCCTGGATACTAATAGCTCCTGATGCGTGTGTGTGTGTGTGTGTGTGTGTGTGTCTGTGTGTGTCTTACCTCAGGCATACTCTCCAGCCAATCAGGTGAGTTCAATCCTACTGGGTTTTAATTAGAGAGAAAACACACCTGTCTGTCTGTCTGTCTGTGTGTGTGTGTGTGTGTGTGTCAGTGTGCGTGTGTGTGTGTTGTTGGACACGTGTGTTGCGTGTGTTGTCCTCCTCACAGACTCCAGATCAGTGATGGATCAGGTGAATGTAGATTTGTAACAGAACTGGACCGAGGACCTAAAGATGGCGCCGGTTCGGTCCGATGAGAATCTCTCCTCTCCGTCTGGTGACGCACAAAAACACTTTCTATCTTCCAGGTTTACTTCCTGTTTGTGTGCAGTAGAGTTTTTCCTGGTGGCCACGCCCACAACTTCCTGCCCCGCCCGTGGAGTTTACGTTGTGATGATGTCACAGCGGCTGCTCAGTCATGACGGTCAGTGTACCTGCTGCAGTCTTTGCTCCGGACCTCGGTTCTGTTGCTCTGCTACAACCTACAGAACCTTCATGCGGAACGGAGACAAGCCGACCTGCTGAAGACCTTAAACTCCTCCAGAGGAAAGAGGCATGACATGTGTCACACAGACAGGAAACAGGAAGTGAGTCTCAGCACGGAACTCAAGGGAGACCATGTGGTGTGTGTGTGTGTGCGCGCGTGTGTGTGTGTGTGTGTGTGTGTGTGTGTGTGGCAGGATGGGGGGGCTACAGAAGCTCAAAGGGTCAAAAATAATGAGA
>CAEMYA010000149.1:107590-117627 GCA_903131615.1 Diplodus sargus | reverse complement strand
AGAGGACAGAGTGAGGGGGGACAGACACCCAGAGGACACGGTGAGGGGGGACGGACACCCAGAGGACGATGTAGCATTTTAGAATCTGACCAGGCGTTCTGTGATTGGCTGTTACCTGTGTAAACGAAACGTCCCGGCGCTCCTTTACAGAACTGTTTGGACTTGTAGGACAGCGTGACCTCGACGACCCCGGGGATGTGACGGGGAGGAGTCTGGACCCGGATAGCATGAGGGGTGATCAGCTGCAGACAGACAGACACATGACTATAGTGGTAACAGGCCGGGTGGCTTTATTGATTATTGGTTAGCAATCAGCTTTGTGTTACCTCGCTCCACACCAGCATGGTGCCGAAGACGACCTGCAGGCCGTCAAAGAAGTTGTCTCCGATCAGGATGACGGTCGCTCCACCCGTCGTCCAGCCCTCACTGGGACTGATGGCTTTGATACAGGGAGTGGCTGCTGGACGAGAGACACAGAGACAGACAGGCAGAGACAGAGAGAGAGAGAGACAGAGAGAGACAGACAGAGAGAGAGAGAGAGAGAGGGAGAGAGAGGTAAATGTCAGTGTCTCGTTACCTGAGGCCCATTAAAGCTCACCTTGGTGAACCATGATAATTGTGTCCTGTCTTTCAGTCCTCTGCGTTTCTGATCAACACCCGGCAACAACTTCCTGGTTGCGTCACCAGATGTTTCCGCCCTTACCCCCCAGGGTTGGGAAGTAACGGATTACATGTAACCCTTCTACATATTTGAAATACAAAATACGAGTAACTGTTTTCCGTTATAGTTATAGTTACAGTTACAGTTACAGTTACTTTCTCAAAAAAAGGATTACTTGTGGGCAGGGGCGGGCTGGGGTTGAAATTCAGCCCGAAATCTAGAGAACATTTTAGCTACAAACCTGGTTAAAAGGGCCGCACCATCACAGTGTAGTGCAAGCTGTCAACAAAGCTGCTTTCAGCATCGAGGGACTCCACGTCTAGTTTTAAGAAGCATCTTGAGGTAAGTTGGCTAATCAGCGTTAAGGGAGAAATGACACCAGCAACTATTAATCCAGCTCCGCCGGCTGAGAGTGCTCACATGCGGGGAAAGACAGGAGGGTTAATGTCCGCTGGCTCGCATGTTGCTTGTCCTACACTCACAAAGTGTAGGACAAGCAAGGCATATTTTAAATTGTGTATATTTACAAGGGCTTTCTGCATAAATGTTAGAGGCTCAGTGGCTGTCGTTAAACCTAACTCCAACCCAGAGAAAGCTGCTCTATTTTAATATACTAATTTTATGTGCTTGACGATTTTTAAAAATCATTTAAATATTGCTGGGTGATCAATAACATTTTTCTGTGGTGTGACAAACACATATTTATTAATGCCTTACAGACTTCAAAGGAGCCACTGTACTCTTACAGTATAACAAGTGGCAAAATGAATGATGAATGATGAAGGAAAGCACATTTGGCAGAATTAAAAACAATCCACTCGTGGTGAAAGCTCATCGCAGCAGCTGCCACCGCTACCCAGAGCTAAGTGGTGGGAAACGCCCGTGTGCAGGACGACTCTGATGCAGCGCATTGACAAGGCGTTCCAGAGCATGAAAGGGTCAATAACCAGAAACTCCATGGGATTCATACAGTATGCACGACAGCAGACGTATGGACTGCCCACCATTGGAGTTGTTTAGGGATCACTTGTCACTGAATTGAGACATTGGAGAGGAAATCGGCAGAGCTGGCATGTGAAAGAATAGGAGGGCGCCACACATACGATGGATACATGGTGCGTTTCAAATCCAGGGCAAAGTCACAGCAACAGTGACTGACAATGGAAGCAATTTTGTCAAAGCTTTCAGAGAATATGGAGCATCGGATGTAGAAGAGGACAAAGATGATGTGCAATTTGCAAGATGTGAACTTTGAGTCACCCCCACACCAGCTATGCGCAGCTCACACTCTTAACCTGATCTCACCAATGATCTGGATAAGGCTGCATCACAAGGTCCCACACGGAAATTGTACAGAAGTGACATATCAAAATGTTCTGCTCACCACAAATGTTCTGCTCACCACAAAGCTCAGCACTCACCAGTGATTGAAGTGATTGAAGACACGGCCACCATGAGGTGTGTCGTCCCCTCCATGACCAGATGGAGCTCAAAGTATCAAGCTATTGAAAAGGTAATGAGTCTCAGCAAAGCCCAGCTCATGGAAGTCTGTGACCGTCTCAATGTGGCCGCTCTACACCCTCAAGAGGTTGAGTTTTTGAAGGAGTACAATGCAGTTCTGAAACTACTCGCCTACTCAATCAAACCTCTCCAGGGCGAAAAGAACTGTTTCCTTGGCTTTTTGATGCCCACAATTCTCAGCCTGAAGGGAAAATAAATGGAGAAAGTAACACAGGTACAGTTCTCTGTGCATATAATCATGGCAGTCATCAAAGCCATAGATTTGCGGTTTGGGGAGTTATTTGTTTCTCATGAGGCGAGGATGGCAGCATCCACCATCCCAAGATTCCACCCATGGTGACTTGCCCCTGATGAGGAAGTCATGACGCAGCCGAGAGGTCTTCTACAGCCTGTCGCTGAGTCTTCTGATGATGTGAGCAGCAGTTAATGCACCACAGTGTGAGACCGATGAGGATGACCTCTTCACTTTTGGCAGCACACAAATGAATGAGGTGCAGAAGTACCTCCAGGATCCAGACAAGACCTTGGAGCCATTGAAGGGCTATACAATGGTCAAAGCCCTTTTCCTGAAATACAACGCCTCCCTGCCTTCAAGCGCTCCTGTTGAGAGACTTTTTAGTCAGGGGGGGCATATTTTCACCCCACATCGGGCACACTGGCCTTTAAAGTCACCTTTTGTGCATAATGTGTTTGCTGTGAGTTCACAAAGAGCATGATTGCACCCTGTATTGTTCTCAGTGCAATTTACAATCTTTATTTTATGCACGTTTAAGCATGTTTTTGCTTTGTTATACACCTGCTTGTTAAATCAGCCATGTTGCACTTTAATTTCCCTAATTTCTGAGCTGTGGAAATTAATAAAGGTAAAGGAAATTGAATGGATGCCATTTTTCTTTAAATAGCATCAGTTGCAGGACAAAGTTTACCACATTTGTGATCCAAGTGTTCCAGAAAAACACGCTCAGCTAGACGATATTGAAGTAAGCTAAATGTAATCCAAACGTATTTAGAATACAGAACTTTACTAGAGTTATCCAAGGGAATACATTACAGATTACATTCTAGGACCTGCAATCAGTAATCTGTAGGGGAATACATTTTAAAAGTAACCCTCCCAACACTGCCCCTACCACAGCAATGTTATCATTATTATCATTATAAGCTAGTTAACAGTTGGCTTGATGTCACCATTTCTTATTTTTCAGGACTGAGCAGCGGCGCACACAGAATCTTGGGATATCTGAGACCGCGAAGGATCTTAGCGGTGCGTCCTCCAGAAGGAGGGAAAAGACGGAGGCACCTGAGCTGGGACACAATCATTCTTTTCATTTTGCCGCGAGGGTCCCTCAGTCAAAACAATGGGGACAGATGCAGTTTGATGATGTCATGAAGCAGCGTGGGATCATGGGAGTTGTTGTCTTCACTGTCAAACAGTCTATCACCACGTTTATCCTGTGACCTCTTCAAGGGTCCAGACCCTCAGGGTGAGAAACACTTCAACACCACTGCAGAACGGCTGAAGGTCACACACACACACACACACACAAACTGATACACACTCAGAATGTGATTTAATTGGGTCGTGGCTTTTATCCGCTTTAGCTTAGGACACACACACACACACACACACTTGGCCGGTAATGACTACTTTCTCTCTCTTCTTTCGAGTGCAGCTGCAGATTAATTATGAAGTGAAATGAAAGCACAGAGTGTGTGTGTGTGTGTGTGCGTGTGTGTGTGTGTGTGTGTGTGTGTGTGTGTGTGTGTGGGAGAGAGAGCAGCTAATCTCATCACTGAAGACTTCAGATGACATTACAGCACCTGACCTCCATTCTGTTCTATTACAGGCTGTTGTATCAGAATCACACAGACCAGTAACTCTGGACCCACCTGTCCTGTCTCTGGACCCACCTGTCCTGGCTCTAGACCCACCTGTCCTGTCTCTGGACCCACCTGTCATGTCTCTGGACCCACCTGTCCTGTCTCTGGACCCACCTGTCCTGTCTCTGGACCCACCTGTCCTGTCTCTAGACCCACCTGTCCTGACTCTGGACCCACCTGTCATGTCTCTGGACCCACCTGTCCTGGCTCTGGACCCACCTGTCCTGGCTCTGGACCCACCTGTCATGTCTCTGGACCCACCTGTCCTGTCTCTGGACCCAGCTGTCCTGTCTCTGGACCCAGCTGTCCTGTCTCTGGACCCAGCTGTCCTGTCTCTGGACCCAGCTGTCCTGTCTCTGGACCCACCTGTCATGTCTCTGGACCCAGCTGTCCTGTCTCTGGACCCACCTGTCCTGTCTCTAGACCCTCCTGTCCTGTCTCTGGACCCACCTGTCCTGGTCTCTGGACCCACCTGTCCTGTCTCTGGACCCACCTGTTCTCACTCTCATTAGGAGAATTATTTTCTAATAAGTTTTCTGCAGTTTTATTTCTCAGTCTCTAATCTGATCTGCTGTCAGTCTGCTGATGGAGTCAAATTTATTGCGTTGCCATGACACTAGAGATCTGATTGGCTGTCACACTCGACATAATTCTGAATCTTTTGATATAAAGACGATATAAATTCAAGACTCAGACTTAAATTTGGTCACAAGTCATCTGAGTCAGCTGCAGGCGAACGCTCCGTTAATCCGGTCGACGGACTTTGTTTCTTCTCTCTTTTTCATGTGAATCATGAAACTGGTTCCAGCAGGTTTCTTTACTTTAACTCTGAGAATCTGCAGCTCTGAGAGAAGCAGGCAGAACCAGTCCGACCCACGGGAGGGGCGGTTTCCATGGTTACCCTCTTTAATTAGGAGGGCAATTAAAGAGGTTGAACGGCCTGCGAGAAGACACACACACACACACACACACACACACACACACACACACACTGTCCTCTCTGGGGATGGTGAGGCGTCTGGTCTTCCTACCCACAAGCCACTGGGGTGACTTCTCTTCAAAGACCAGATTACACTACTCTCTGCTGTTCAGGTTCTCTGGTCTGGACGCTTTAAGTCGTGGCAGACGTCACAACAGCTGACGAGTGCAGCTGTGATCAGTGAGCTGAACTCGGACCTCGACACTGGAACATCGTCACGTCAGTGACGTTTCACCATCATCATGATCCAAATGTCCATCACATAATGTTAAAGAAAGGGAGAAACAATTCCTGGATTCGTCCCTTTGTCTGGATCTGACCCGTTAATGGGGTCGACTCTGGGCTGAAACCATCCTCCATCCAAGTTTCATGGAAATCTGTTCAGTAGTCTTTGTGTAAACCTGCAGACAAACCAACCAACCACCCAACCAAGAAAACAAAAAACAACAACCAACCGACCAGAACTGTCAGGAGTTTTCTTCTTGTCCATAGCTCGTCATCAAACAATTAACTGTTGTCTTGGATTCATTTTCCCGTCCATGGTTAAAGTATGGAGTTCCTCAGAGTCCCTTATATGGAGGACCTGATATAAAGGTGCGTACCTTCAGACGGGTCCAATCTTCGGGCTCGGCGGCCATGTTTGGAGTTGTTGTGTACGAACATGTTGTCAGAGACGGCGAGAACATGGCCGTCCACGTTCACTGTCGTAGACACCACCACCTGCAGACACACAGACAACTATATCAGTAACCTTCAGGAAACAGAGCGGTGGACAGTTTGTATTCTAAAGACGCAGAACCAGATCATTTTCAGCAGTCTTTCCCAGCATGCACTGCGTGAGACAGAGGGTTCTGATGTGAATGGGGTTTTTTTTTCACAATATTAATTCTGAGATTTACTTGTGGCTCAGGGGCAGAGCCAGGATCTTGTTACTGGAGTGTTGCTGGTTCAATTCCCCTGGTCTACATGTTGAAGTGCCCTTGGGCAATATACTGAACCCCAAACTGCTCCTGATGTGCTGGTCTTGCATGGCAGCTGCCACCATCAGTGTGTGAATGAATGAATTACTGTGAGTCACTTTGGACAAAGGCATCTGAAAAATGCTCTAAGTGTAAAAAAAAGTTCTCCTTTGGTTTCTGCATTTCTTCTGTTGACAAAAAAATATAAATTAGACGTAATGTGTAAAAATCTAATTCAAGGAAATTATTGCAAACGCGAAAATCACTTTAGTGATAGTGGACCGTTCAAGACCTGCTGGTTCTGATGCCACACTGACACGTTTCTGCAGAACAGATGATAGAAACATGTGACCCTGTCGACTTCTGACCCCTGGAGACTTTTCAAAAAAGTAAAATAATCTCGAAAAGGTCGAACACACTAAAACTGAGTAAAATCCTTTTTAGATGTGTGTGAATGTGCTGTCCCCTGTAGCCCCGCCCCCGTGTGATGTCACAGCAGCCACTCAGCTGTGGCCATTCATCATCCCCGGCCGGTTGCCGTGGCGAGGTTGTTGCCGTTGATCCATGTCCACGGAGCAGAAGGTCGTCCTCTCTGTCGCCACGGTGACTAACCAGCACATCGTTCACCCTGCTGTCGCCACAACAACCACAGACAAGTCCAGAGGCTTCACCTGACTTCACCTGTCTCCCTCTCTCTCTCTACATGCTTACTGCAGCTCGCTTGCCCCGTCTCCCTCCCTCCTCCTCCTCTGCTGGTTTAACTGGACTGAACATCCTGTCAGCTCGATCGCCCAGCGCAGCGTGGCGAGAGAGAGGGTGAGTGTGAGTGTGTGTGTGTGTGTGTGTGTGTGTGTGTGTGCGTGTGTGTGTCTGTTTCCACTCGATCTTCTTCTTCTTCATTCTTCTGGTTTTGTCTTTTTTGTTCTTTTACTCGTTTGACTTTTTTCATTTTCAGTTCTTTCTCTCTGGTTTTCCTCTCTTCACTTTTCTGATTTAATATAATTAAACTGTTAATACAAAATAAAGTTTATTCTTCCGTAACTTTTACTGACAAACACTCATTTGGATTAGAATTCAGTTTGGTCCAGCTGGTCCACCTTCAGAACCAGCATCTCACACAGCATCTGTTTCCTTCCTGTCAGGACTTACAGAGATGTGTTTGAGTCAACATCGTGTCCATCAGAATGTCCTGAGCAGCGTGCTGTGACCTCATTTGTTTCACTCTAAACATGAATAATAATCTCAGGTCATATGATTTAATAATTCACAAGGTGCTTTGTTTCTGAAGCGGCGGCTGAATGTGCAAAGACGAGAAATTTAACTTTAACTTCCAATAAAATAAAGTCCCTCTGACAGTTTATTCAGTCAATACGAGCTTTAGGAATTCTTCTGCATCACTTCATGAATCAATGAACTTCTTCACAGTTACTGAAGTTTGTTTTGTTTTGTATTGTATTGTATTGTGTTGTTCTTGACTGTATAATGGATGCGTGTCAGAGGGAAACTCCAGCAGCTGATGATGAACTGCAGCTTGTTGAAACACATGGAGTGAAAATGTGGAAATCTGCTTCTGCTTTTTGTTTTCAAACCGTCAATAAAGACTCTCGTGTTTAAGATAATAAGAGACGGAAGAGACGAAGCAGGGTGAGACAGACAGACACACACACAGACAGACGGGCAGAGCGACAGTTCCCTGTTGACCTCTAATATTATATCTGCAAAGCAATAAGCCTCAGGCTGCCCTGCTGCAATGCATTGTGGGTACAGCAGGTCCCGGAAGCCAAGTCCTGCCCTTTGGGGAAATGAATTCATCTGTGTATGTGTGTGTGTGTGTGTGTGTGTGTTACCTGGAACCTCCTCATGTCTCGTGGGTTGCCAGCGTTCTTCAGACAGTTCTGGTTACACTTGAGGAAGAACTTGAGGAAGAACCTGCACAGAATAAAAGACACAAGTAAAATATTCAGCGAGAGAGAAGTTAGTTAGATTTAAGTAATCAGTTACTCTGGATGCATTGAAACAGTCGCAGCAGAAGTAAAACTACAGTTGATTCTGATTCTGATTGACAAAAAAACATTAGCAGAAACACAAGAAGAAAAGATAATCTGCAGGAATGAAAAGTTTCTGCGGGATGTATGAACAGTATGTGTAGTACTCGTGGTCCAACAGTACGTCTAGTGTTGGCAGTACTGAGGGCAGCAGTCTGTTCCAGAGTTCTGTTGTTGATCTCCTTCTGTTCTCTTGTTTTATACAATCAGAGCGTTGAAATGACGATGAGCCTGTATGCAGATGATACAACGCTCTACATGAGTTTCTTACAATGTTATGCAGCATTTACTGTTCTTGCAAATGAGACCTTTAGAGGATTTCATTATCGCTCACTGTCTCGCCAGAATCCACCGAACCACTGACCAAATCAAGACCCACCAGAGAGGAGCCGTTACAGGACTAACAGTCAAAGTGGTTCAGAGCCAGACGGACATATGGCCGATCTGATGGGAGGACGCGAGTGGTGAACAGCACTCACTGCAGTGTGGATGTGAGCTTTGAGGTTAACTCGTCCGAGGCTGCTGTTCCTACAGTACAGGACGGCAGCATGGATGCTAAGGTCGTTATTAACGACACAACATTAGCTGACGTTAGCTCAATAAACAAGATCGTGAGAAATAAAAAGACTTTCTTCTGTTTTATTTCAGGCAGATCAGAAGATCCAACAGCCAACAACAGCGCCAGGTATCCTGCTTTTATTTTGGTGAATTTTGTTTGTCTGTGTTTATAGTTTATGCTCACACACACACACACACACACACACACACACACACACACACACACACACTGTCAGGTGGTCTACATGTCTAGTTCTTCAACTCTCAGCAGACCCTCGTTTGATTCGTCTGTCTGAAGCCGGGCAGCAACTACAGCATCACAGATGTCTCTATGGCAACATACTGTAAACACACACACATGCACGCACACACACACACACACACACACACACACACACACACACACACAGAAAAGAGAGGACAAAAAAGACAGAACTCTGTCTCCTGCGATGTTTTTGGTCTCTTGAGGATCTCTGCAGTATTGATTACCCAGCATTCCTTGCTGCTCGTCTCTAATGAGCCTACAGAAGGACAAAGTGCTGACACTGAAACACACACACACACACACACACACACACACACACACACTCACACACTCTCTGTCACACACACACACAGAACAGATGCTCTGTAAACAGATCAGCCTTTTCTAGAAAACGATCAGTCTGTTGGAACAACAAGAGCTTCTATTCATAAATATGAAAAATTAATACAATTAAAGGGAAGTTCGAGTTTTTCTGTTTGGAAACAGGTCAGTGAACCTCGAGTGTCTTTTGAATTAGATTTTTTGGAGGTTTTTGATCTACTGCACACCTGTCCATTATTATTATCAGTGTATTATTATTACTATTGTTATTATTATTATCATTATTATTGTTGTTGTTGTTATTATTATTGTCGTTGTGTTAATATTGTTATTAATAATAGTAATAATGATATTGATAATGATATCTTCTTCAGCTGCTCTCTGAGTGGATAAAGTCTCATTGATGTTTGTCTGAAGATAACTTCAGTCTATCAGCTTGACCTCTGACCTCTGGTCAGCTGCTCACACACACACACACACACACACACACAGAGTCTTATCGCCGTGGTAACCACCCAGCATCAGCAGTCTCAGCTGATCATCCTTATCTTCAGACACACAGACTCAGCCTATCTCTCCTCTTCCTTTCTCTCCCTCGTCTCCTCCCTCGTCTCCTCCCTTGTTTCCTCCCCTCCTCTCCCCTTGTGTCCTCCCTCCTTCTGTCTCCTCATATCTATCCATCTATTTTCTCCTCCTCTGTCTGAAGAGCGAGCGGGTGATCGAGGTCGTAAATCTACACACAGAACAGATTAAGCTTTCAATTTGTTATGTGATAAGCAGGGCAGACCCAACACACACACACACACACACACACACACTCTCTCTCTCTCTCTCTCACACACACACA
>CAEMYA010000149.1:102692-105798 GCA_903131615.1 Diplodus sargus | reverse complement strand
TCCTCCTCCTCCTCCTGCTCCTCCTCCTCCATCAGCTGGTTAATCAATTAACTCCCTGCTGTTAATTGACAGTTGTCATTAATTATTTCCGACTGCTCCAATTGGTATTCAAATGTATTTGTTGGCAGCAGATGCTTCAGATGAGAATGAATTCATGTGGGATCTCCAGTGTGTGTGTGTGGCTGGTGTTGCGGTCTTTGTGAGGACCAGGACTTCAGATGATCCCTCACCTCACAGCCTGATGTTTGGTCAGGTGACAAGCCTCCAGCGCCAGCGTCAGGGTGATGATAACATACATCATCGTGACACGCTGGTGTTGTGTCCGTATTAAGTCATGAAGTCATAAACCCTGGACACTGGACCTGAAGAGTCCAGCTCAGCAGACTGGATCCACACTGAAAGACCATGAAGACACCCGGGACAACTGAGACAACACCTGAGACATCACCTGGAGACATCACCTGGAACAACACCTGAGACAACACCTGAGACATCACCTGGAGACAACACCTGGAACAACACCTGAGACAACACCTGAGACAACACCTGAGACAACACCTGGAGACATCACCTGAGACAACACCTAGAACAACACCTGGAACAACACCTGAGACAACACCTGGAGACATCACCTGAGACAACACCTGGAGACATCACCTGAGACAACACCTAGAACAACACCTGGAACAACACCTGAGACAACACCTGAGACAACACCTGGAGACATCACCTGAGACAACACCTGGAACAACACCTGAAATATCACCTGGAGACAACACCTCCAACATTTCACCTTAAAGTCCAACATCCTGTTTGAATCATGAGAGAAACCTTAAACCCCTTCTGTGTGTGTGTGTGTGTGTGTGTATGTGTGTGTGTGTGTGTGTGTGTGTGTGGGCTGCTCCATTAGTCCTCACACACACACACACACACACACACACACACACACACACACAGCGTAACAGCTTCATGATTAGCATGATGAATCGTGCGTCTCGACCTCTGACCTCTGCTGTAATTGCAGACTAGAGGAGCTGTCAGCAGCAGCGTGTCCTCAACATGCTCCGCTCCGTGTTCTTAGCGTGTTCTCTGTGTGCTCTCATCCCGTCCGTCACGTGTTCTCCTCTCATGTTCCCTGATCCTTGTTTCTGTGTGATGTGTCTTCTCCTGACCTTCACTGTCGTGACTGCATGTTCTAGTAAAGCTCATGCTGGACCTCAGCACCACGGACAGAGTCTCTCTACATGCTGGACCTCAGGACCACGGACAGAGCCTCTCTACATGCTGGACCTCAGCACTACGGACAGAGCCTCTCTACACGCTGGACCTCAGCACTACGGACAGAGCCTCTCTACATGCTGGACCTCAGCACTACGGACAGAGTCTCTCTACATGCTGGACCTCAGCACCACGAACAGACTCTTTCTACATGCTGGACCTCAGCACCACGAACAGAGCCTCTCTACATGCTGGACTTCAGCACTACGGACAGAGCCTCTCTACATGCTGGACCTCAGCACTACGGACAGAGCCTCTCTACATGCTGGACCTCAGCACCACGGACAGAGTCTCTCTACATGCTGGACCTCAGCACCACGAACAGAGCCTCTCTACATGCTGGACAAATTTTTTTGGGTCTTAATGTGAAACTAAACAAAACATGACAGGACGGAGGTAAAATCAGACAGCTGTGCGTGTGTGTGTGTGTGTGTGTGTTCAGATGTGTTTGGGCCTGTAGCTCTAATTAACACCAAATGCTGGACAGGTTTCTGCTAATTAGCATCCGCTGCTGGTTTTAACATGGAGGCAATTAACAGCTATTATGACTCTCTCTCTCTCTCTCTCTCTCTCTCTCTCTCTCTTACACACACACACACACACACACACACACACACACACACTCTGATCGTCCTTTTATAGCCTGAGACAAAATGTGTGATTTTGCATACTTATGAAAAGTCGTGTGTGTGTGTGTGTATGTATGTGTGTGTGTGTGTGTGTCAGATGGCATCACAGGCTGAAGAACAGAGTACCAGCTGTTATAACGCACACACACACACACACACACACACACACACACACACAGTGAGCAGTGGAGGTCAAGGAGAGATGAGACACGATCCAGATGTGTCGCAGCTGTTCTGATGTAAACTGACTCTCACATTAGATCTGAGCAGCAGACGAGGAGACGGCGTGTCTCTGTTTGTCCGTCTGGACTCAGAAACTTTGAGTGAAGACGGATTCATTGTAGTTTCTGGTCAGCTGAAGATCAACAGCATGAACCCGATCAGCTGGTGTGAGAGACACACAGTGAAAGTTCTGCAGTGTGTTCAGACAATAATTCTGATTCTGGCAGAAACACGTTGAAGATCTGGACTGTCAGCACAGTCACACACAGTCTGCGCTCTGTGCCTGATATGGTGTTGACCTCTGAACTTTTGTCGAAGTTATCGAATGAGTTCTTGAGTTCTTTGGGTCACTGTGACCTTTGACCTGTGACCGACGAGGTGTTCACTTTCAGTGCGGCTGAACATTGAGACACGTGTTCACGAGGCTACCTGAAAACATAACTCCTCCCTCCACAGCAGTGGCATCAAATTACTGGTTCATGGATTAGTCTTTTGTTAGTTCATCCCCTCCTGTAAACTGACACCAGATACCAGAGCCGAACATGGTGCCGGTTCAGTCCAATGAGCTGGTGTGTAACTGGCTCAAGAGGGAGGGGAGGGAACAGAGAGCGGGCGTCCTTTTTACACAATCACTCATTGGCTGTTGTAGGCTGCAGGGCGGGCGTAGACACTTCTATCTGCAGAAATATAGTGTCAATCAAATAGTCAGAAGTCAGCAGCCATCTTAGTTTTACTCCTCCTACTGACGAGTGGTGTTACTGCGTGAAGTGGGCGGAGATCAAGGCAGATAAAAGCACGTGACATCACACTACCTGCTGTTGTGTTGCATTTCAATACAGTTCTGTGGTGAAAGTGAGTGCGAGTGACCACCGACCCAACTGTGAGCGTCTGAGCGGCGCCGCCAGCCTCAGACTGACACCTCCACTCACACACTGACTATATTTGACATCTAACTAGCTTTATTTTTTAACATAACA
>CAEMYA010000149.1:95192-97692 GCA_903131615.1 Diplodus sargus | reverse complement strand
ACGTTCTCACAGTGTTCAGACGGGAGATCGTCCCGTCACCAGTGACCCTCACAGGCTTCTGTCAGGACCCAGAACAAAGGAGCTGAAACAGCATCGCACAGAGGCTCAACCTGAGGCACGGGCCCTCCAGGAGGCCGCAGGGGAGTTTAACAGCTGCATGAGCAGCGCGATCACTCGACCTGCGCTTCAGTCAACCAGCAGCAGGGCCGCAACATGACGCTGACGGTGGAGACAGGTCCAGTGTTCAGAGAGGAAACTACTCACAAAGAAAATATATCAACAAAAGAGTAAAAGTGGCAGCGTCCATGCCATTGTTTATGGAACTGTGAAGATCACAACTTTCCCTGTACCTTTATGTCCTAAGATATGTATTTTAGGCATTTATCCAGATGACTGTTCTTTATCTTGTAAGGAAAGAAAAATGGTCGACCTTTGTTTACTGCAGGCCAAACGATGTATTGCTTTATGTTGGAAGTGTGTTGGTTGCCCCTCTTTTGACCATTGGTTAAACAACTTGACAACGAGTTTGGCTCTTGAGAAACTGACCTATGTTGTGAGAGGAAGGGCTTCTGAATTTTATAAGGTTTGGGGGATATTTCTGGACCTGTTGAGGAGAGATTTCGGGGAGGGAGTCGGGGAATGAGAGAATGAGATATTAAAAATATTTAATGTGTTGTTGGGAATGTACATTGTAACTTATTATTGTTTTAATTACTGCCATATGTTGAAGTTGCTTCAATTTGTTGGATGTCGTATTAACAAAATCAATAAACACATGTTTAAAAAAAAAAAGTGGCAGCGTCCTCCGACAGAAAACAAGAATTTCTTTGAGGAAATGTCAGCGATGTAGGAAGAGAGTGAACGTCAGCTGCTGTCCTGCAGCTCTGACTGAAGTCAGCATGTTTGCAGATGATACAGTCCTGTTCTCACATGTGACACTAACGGGTTTCCTCAGAGAGGTTTTCTGAATGAACATAACAAGGAAATGTTTGTAAAATCTTTACTGACAGCCAACATTGTTTTCAGACGCTATCATCTCCTGAAAACTAAGACTGAAAACGGTTCTGTTCACAGACTCGCAGCTCTAGTTTGTCTTTTGAAATAATCTCCAGCCTCTGTGGTCCACGTTTAATCGGCTTTAGACATTAAAGCTGCTGAGTAAGGGTTACAGAAAGTCACTGCTTTCATGATTTGATACTTGACAGAAATTAAATGATATGAGACTTGGAATTTAAAGACTTGATTTGATTATCCATCATTTTTGTTTGCCGTCATCACGCCGCCTTCCCAGCATCAGCAGACTGATGTGGACCAATCAGACGCAGCGAGACGAGACAAAGACGTAAAAGCCGTAAGAAGCCGTAAACAGACAGAGAGGGAGACTGGAATGTGGAGAAAAGGCGTGTTAGTGTCTCGTATCTGCAGAGAGTTTCTGATTTTCTCTCTTTGTTGAACGTCTCCTGGAGGACAGACTGCGTGTTTGTCAGAGGTTTGTGTGGAATTTGCAGCTGAATGTAGGTTTTATGACAATACGTGGTTTTCTCCGGCTCGACTGGACCTGCAGCTGACGTCCTGGGTGTGTTTTACAGAAACATCGTAGCTAATATTTATTTTGTGTTGATTAATTGTTTGATTATATCGCTTCAAAAAAAATTTCCACAGCACAACTATAATCAGTGTTTTTTCAGATTAGTTGTGAACGCGTCTGAAAAACTCAGATGAACATTTACGGTATCAATAAAGTTGTGATGAACAGTTTTTAAATGAAATATTTACAGCAATCGTCCTCGTGAAGAACGTCGTCACACATCCTGAACATCTGAAGATCAATAAGTGTTAATGTAAAGACGGCTGGTTCATGTTGGTGGTTTCACTGTCTGAATGTAGAACAATGAACAGAACAGTGTGTGTGTGTGTGTGTGTGTGTGTGTGTGTGTGTGTGTGTGATAAAAGGCAGGTCTGAGTGTTTGTGCTCTCAGCAGCTCAGTCTGACCCTGACATGTTTCCTGTTCACTGGACGCCGCCGAAAACACAGGAGACCTTCCCATCATGCATTTCAGCAGGCAGAGGGAGAAAAAAGGGGCCGATGTAATATCACCACTTCTCTTCTCAAAAGGCTGCAGCAGTCACATCCATCCCTCCACCCATCCATCCCTCCATCCATCCATCCCTCCACCCATCCATCCATCTATCCATCCATCCATCCCTCCATCCCTCCATCCATCTATCCATCCATCCCTCCATCCATCCATCCTTCCATCCATCCATCCCTCCATCCATCCCGCCATCCATCCATCCCTCCATCCATCCATCCATCCCTCCATCCATCCATCCATCCATCCCTCCATCCCTCCCCCTCCTCCCTCCACAGCCTCAGAGAAGAGAGGGGGGAGGGAGGAATGAGATTAATACTCAGGGGGAGGACAAGTGGAGAGGAGGAGGGGTGAAGAGAGGAGGAGGGGAGGCAAAAAGAGGAGAGAAGAGGAGAGGAGAGGAGAGC
>CAEMYA010000149.1:7073-34321 GCA_903131615.1 Diplodus sargus | reverse complement strand
CCTCACCTCCCCTCCCCTCACCTCACCTCCCCTCCCTCCCCTCCCCTCCCGGAGGTGTCAGGTGCAGTGAATGGAGCGCTCCCTGTCACCCTGCACATGTTGATGCTGTAAAAGAAGGAGCGCTTGGTTGGAGGCTGAGCAGACGCCTGGCTGGATGAAGGGGTTTACAGTGATCTGCTGCCTCGGAGGTCACAGTCGGTTAATGATTGAGGGTCAGCTGGTGACTGATTGACTGAAGAGGCTTTTTAGAGGCGGCTCGACGGGTCCAGACCCACGAGGATGATTCCATTCCTGTCAGCTCAGCTCCACTTCTTCACTTTTCCCACTCCTGGCAGACTCCACCTGCATTAATTCATCCTGAACTTTCTCCTCAACTTCTTCTTGACTCAGCTCCTCCTCCTCCGTTCTCCTTCAGCGAGGAGGAGTGACTGTGACTCCACCTGGATACGTCCGCCTGCAGTCACACCTTTAAATCCACTGTTTATAAAACCACCTTCGGATTTTTCCTTCAGCAGATGAGGACGGATCTATCATTCAGCACGGCAGATTTAATAACTAGTTTTTTTTCCTTGACCAGACCCCCTAGGACCAGGACCAGGACCAGGACCAGAAACTGGCTGCAGGAGTCTGCAGCAATGGTTGCTGGGAAGCAGCAGAGAGGCTCAGAGGCGCCTCTGGACGGGGGATGGGGCTGGGTGATCGTCGGCTGCTGCTTCATGGTGACAGTGTGCACACGAGCAGTGACCAGGTAACACACACACACACACACACACACACTGTAATAACTGTTGTGATTCTCTGACTTTTCTAAACTGCTAGCTTGACTCTGAGGATTTTCTTCTTTGACACAAAACTGGATGTCAGCTCCATCGCTCCGGCTATGAATAGTTAAACTCAGTGTCATTTGTTTCCATGCAGCTTGTTTTACTAACATGGAGAAGAGAGCGAGCTTCTGTTTCACACACACACACACACACACACACACACACACAGATGATGGTCAACAACGTGCTTTAAGTTAAACGACGTACTCTGAAGGTTTCAGTGTCACAAATACTAATTTTTTTATGAAGGATGTTTCCGACATCAGATCATCACGATCATCGTGGTCAAGAGAATTCACGATGACATCATCGCCATAAATATGGAAAATGTGAAAACAGACGTAATCGTGCTTTCAGTCAAATTCATCTTCAACTTTACTGAGTCAGAGTTTTGTGTCTATTTTGATGAATGAATTCAACTTTGTGTCACCACAGTGAAAGAAATCCTGCAGAAAGGAAGTTGCACCTCTCTCTGGACCTCGTGGTGCCTTCACTGACCTCTGTTTGTTTGATAGTAATAATAATAATAATAATAATACATTTTATTTGTAAAGCACTTTTCATAAGGTAATCTCAAAGTGCTACAGAAACCAGAAACACAACAAAAAAGATGATGATCGGTGGATGTTGCTCGTGTGATTGTGGACGGTTTAGCTGCTAATGAACTGTCTGAATCTGAATCTGAATCAGTGAAGACAGACAATTTAAATTGATTAGATAATCTGACTGTTGTGTAACCTGTACAGGTGTGTGGACATGCTGCAGGGTTTAGGAGAGTCAGATTCACCTGGACTGAAGGGAAACGGTGGAAAGTAAGCAGAGTAATCAGGAGCTTTTGGAGAACATGACTCACATGTTCCAACAAACATCTAAGTGAGGCGAGAGCTGCAGTGTGAATCCTCCAGCTGTGGGCTGATGTTATCTGGCCTGAGCTGAACAGACTGAGACGCCTTGTTGGCACTCAACGAATTAAAGTACACATTTAATATACATAATTAACATCTCCAGTAGAATCGCATGTTGCGGGATTTAACAACATGTGAGGTTTTGTGTGGGACAGAAAGGCTCGCTGGCCCTCAGGACCGGTGTGTCACAACTACACAATACTCAGCTGTGGCAGGTTTCTTCTTTATTCATTGTGTACCTGCATGCGTGTTGCCTTCATCCTTTAATTAGGAGGTCCTCAGGTGTTGATCTGTAAGCAGCGCTGATAGATGGTTCTGATTCCAACGGCTCCTGAAAGCATCACCAGCTGCTGTCTGTAGGAGCGAGTCAGCAGAGTGTCGTCTCTCTGCAGTGATGCAACACACAGAGCTGCTGTTTGTTCAGGTGTCTCACATGGACACTTTCAGAGTTTAGCTTAATGTATCACAGCTGGTCAATGAACACACACACACACACATACACACACACACACACACACACACACTGTTTCAGACTGCTCCTTTAAGTGTCGGGCAGGTGTCAGTGGTGCAGCAGTGTTCAGGAAGTCACTGGTTTGAAACCAGTTAAGAGGTCAATGAATCAAAGAATCAATCATTCAAACTGATGAGGAACTCTGTGTTCGGACTGCAGAGCTGCTGTCACCTGTTCACTGATCACTTCCTGTGTGTGTGTGTGTGTGTGTGTGTATGTGTGCAGGTGTGTGTCCATCTTCTTCGTGGAGTTTCAGGCCCACTTTGGTGCCGACTATGCAGCGACGGCCTGGGTCCACAGTCTGGTGGACTGCACCACCATGCTCTGTGGTCGGTACTGACTCTGAACGACCAATCAGCTGAGACCATATCCAACAGCTGACTAACTGGCTCTGTGTGTGTGTGTGTGTGTGTGTGTGCAGCTCCTGTAGGCAGCCTGATTGGTAACCGTTGGTCCTGCCGGGTGGCTGTGATGCTCGGTGGACTGTTGTCCTCCTGTGGACTCCTTCTCAGCTCCTTCAGCAGTAGGCTGGAGTTCCTCTACCTCAGCATGGGCGTCCTGACAGGTCAGCACACAGGACATGTCCTCTCTGTTTATAAAAAGTCCTCACTTTTTAAAAAGTCCTCACTTTATAAAAAGTCCTCACTTTGTAAAATGTCCTCATTTTGAAAAAAAATCACACTTTATAAAAAGTCCTCACTTTGAAAAAAGTCCTCACTTTATAAAAAGTCCTCACTTTGTAAAATGTCCTCAATTTATAAAAAGTCCTCACTTTGTAAAATGTCCTCATTTTGAAAAAAATCACACTTTATAAAAAGTCCTCAATTTATAAAAAGTCTTCACTTTGAAAAAAGTCCTCACTTTGAAAAAAATCACTTCATAAAAAGTCCTCTTTTTTTAAAAAGTCCTCACTTTATAAAAAGTCCTCACTTTGTAAAAAGTCCTCAATTTATAAAAAGTCCTCACTTTATAAAAAGTCCTCAATTTATAAAAAGTCCTCACTCTGTAAAATGTCCTCACTTTGAAAAAAATCACTTTATAAAAAGTCCTCACATTATAAAAAGTCCTCATTTTATAAAAAGTCCTCAATTTGTAAAATGTCCTCACTTTGAAAAAAATCACACTTTATAAAAAGTCCTCAATTTATAAAAAGTCCTCACTTTATAAAATGTCCTCATTTTGAAAAAAATCACACTTTATAAAAAGTCCTCAATTTATAAAAAGTCCTCACTTTATAAAATGTCCTCATTTTGAAAAAAATCACACTTTATAAAAAGTCCTCACTTTATAAAAAGTCCTCACTTTATAAAAAGTCCTCACTTTATAAAATGTCCTCATTTTGAAAAAAATCACACTTTATAAAAAGTCCTCACTTTATAAAAAGTCCTCACTTTATAAAAAGTCCTCATTTTGAAAAAAATCACACTTTATAAAAAGTCCTCAATTTATAAAAAGTCCTCACTTTATAAAAAGTCCTCACTTTATAAAATGTCCTCATTTTGAAAAAAATCACACTTCGAAAAAAGTCCTCACTTTGAAAAAAGTCCTCACTTTGAAAAAAGTCCTCACTCTGTAAAAAGTCCTCAATTTATAAAAAGTCCTCATTTTATAAAAAGTCCTCAATTTATAAAAAGTCCTCATTTTATAAAAAGTCCTCACTTTGTAAAATGTCCTCACTTTGTAAAATGTCCTCACTTTGTAAAATGTCCTCTGCGTCCAGGCCTGGGCTTCGCTCTCTGCTACACCCCGGCCATCGCCGTGGTCGGCTGTTATTTCCGCCAGCGGAAGGCGTTGGCGTACGGCATCGCCATGTCAGGCAGCGGGATCGGCACCTTCGTGCTGGCGCCGGTGGTGCAGCTGCTCATCGAGCTGTACTCCTGGAGGGGGGCGCTGCTCGTCCTCAGCGCCTTCGTCGCCAACCTCTGCGTGTGCGGGGCGCTGCTCCGGCCAATCAAACCACAGGAGGACGAGGAGCAGGCGGAAGGAGAGGAAAAGGAGTCCGGGCAGGAGAGACTTGGTGAGGAGCAGTGCTGTATGACAAGAGCACTGTGATGTCACTTCCTGCTCTATGAGCAAATAAACGTCCGTCACAATCAAACAAACACTGAAAGACAGAAAGAAGTTCATGTAGAACATTTACTGAATTCACAAGAAGGAACAAATAATGAAGAATGAGTCAGAGGCAGAATTTCACAGAGTTTATGGACTCTTCTTCTTCTTTTGCCCTGGCTCTGTATGTCATCAGCATCATCATCATCATCACCTGTCTGTCTCCCGCTGCAGGTAAAGTCTCATCGCGGGACACTGAGGTCGCTGTCAAACCGTCCAAAGAATCAGAGGACAGACTTTTACCTTCTGGAAAGTCTCTGTCTTTCCCGATGGAATGTGTTTCTTCGCCACCGCCGCCTCCACTGTCAGGAAGCCCCGCCCCTCAGCTGCAGAGGAGGTGGTTCTTCAGCTCCTGCTTCCTGTCTTTTAAGGAGTACCACTTCCTGCTGCTGCCGGACTTCCTGGGCATGGCCGTGTCCTTCCTGTTCCTGGCCACCGGCTGCAGCCTGCCGTTCATCTACCTGGTGCCCTACGCTCTGAGTGTCGGGGTCTGCCACCAGCACGCCGCCTTCCTCATGTCCATCCTGGGAGTCATCAGCATCGTGGGGAACATCACGTTCGGCTGGCTGACGGACAGGAGGTAGCTTCATGTGTGTCATCACGTGTTCCTTCTCTCAGGTGTTTGAGGCATAATTGTGTTTTTCTCTCAGGTGTTTGAAGCATAATCGTGTTTTTCTCTCAGGTGTTTGAAGCCGTACCGACTGGCGTGTTACGTCTTCTGCGTGGCGATGGAGGGTCTCTGCTGCCTCTTCGTGCCGCTGCTCCAGTCCTTCCCGCTCCTCGTGCCCTTCGCCATCCTCTATGGTTACTTCGACGGCGCCTATGTGGCGCTGATCCCCGTGGTGACATCGGACCTGGTGGGACCTCAGTACCTGTCCTCAGCGCTGGGTGTGGTCTACTTCCTCCACGCCATCCCCTACCTCGTCAGCCCTCCAGTCGGAGGTGAGGAAACGCCACGTATCATTAACGTCACTGATTCTGTAAAATCTGCTGATTTCAAACGTCTCTTTTCTCGAGAAGAAAGATTTACAGATCAAAGACAAACAAAACAACACAATCCTCAGCAGACAAAAAAATGAGTTTTAATTTTTATTCTTTTCCAATAAAACTGAGTGAAGACTTTTTTCTGAACGTGTTCATGTGTGAACAAAGCGGGAAAAAAAACTGTCTGAAAACAACTGAGACAAAAACAAATCACGCCTGAAACCAAGTGAGAAGAAAAACGTCCTCATGCAGCTGAGTGAAGAAACAAAATGTGCAAAACTGACGGGGAAATATTTTCACTGTCACTTGTTTCTTTTAAAAGTGAACTGAAAAAAAAGGGACATGAGAACAAAATATACATGCATGAAACTGATGGGAAACAATTCTTGTATTTATTCTCTATTCAAAGTACAAAAAATGAAAAGTGCTCATTTGTAAAATGAAGTGAAAATCAAAATTTGGTGAGTGAAAAAAAAGACGTGTGAAAACTGATGAGAGAAACATTTGAGGAGAAAAACTGTTTTATTTCACGAGTGAAAACCAGTTTTGTCGTGTGTGGAATCAGGAGAAAAAAGTGGAGGAGGGAAAAAATGTGAATGTGTGAAAGCGAAGAGAGTTTTCTACAGGAGAAAACAAACGTGTGAACTGAGAAAAAATGTCTTCAGGACAATAATAATAAGATGTTCAGAGTGGAAAGGATTTCTCTTCCCTCCACGTGTGAAACAAAGTGAAAAAAAAAACGTGTTCAAAACTAAGTGGAGATAAAGTTTTTGAGTGTGTGTTTTTGGGGGAAGAAAAACAAAACCAGTAAAACATAAAGAATGAAAATGAAGAGGATTAATTCTGTCATATGAGTTAAATATTTGGTATTATGGGGCCGTTACAGGTAAGGTTACAAGTCAACAACTAACCGATTAATGAACTGAACTTCTTCTCCTGCAGGCTGGCTGGTCGACGTCACAGGAAGTTACATGGCCACCTTCTTCCTCAGCGGTGCCGCCATGCTGCTCAGCCCGCTCATCCTCTCCATCGTCAGCGGGATACGCCGCTGCAGAGGACGCCAAGCACAAGCCCCTCCCACATTCACGTCCGACCTATCAGACCACCTCATGGCCGTCAACATCGTAGCCTCGAAGGAAACGACCAATCTGATTCATGGACAGCAGAGACAACTGGAGGTGGTGATGTCATAGTGACGTCATCACAATCATCACAATAATAACAAACAGCCTCAAGACACGATCAGCGGAATATGTGATCGATCAGCATCATCAGGAATCAATAATGAAAACCTGTCAATCAGACGCTTCACAGAACGTTGATCCGAACACGAACACAGCGCCTGTAGATCCAGTCACAATCAATCACCTGGCCCCAGGTTTACTTCCTGCTTATGTGGCCGACTGAGCATGTGCAGTAGAGGTTCCTCTGCTAGCCCCGCCCACATAATTTACATTATGATTAGTCTGATGAAGTATAAGTTTGGCCGCTGTAATACCACGAGTGTCCACCGGGAGACCTGAGGACCTGATGTTCGGAGTCTGTCGATGTTTTCAGCACATAAACACAATGACAAACTGTACTTTTATTTTGAAGTGACAGGAGAACCCCAAACCACCGACTTCCTGTCTGGAGAAAATTCTTCTTCAGGTTTTTATTGTTGTGAAGCTGCTCGGTCACTGGACAGGACGGTGAAGAGAAGATGCTAACACTGCTAACAAGCTAACAGACATGAAAAATAAAAACAAACGTTGGAACTCTGGAGAGACGGAACATTTAATCAATAAGTCAGAAAGAGGATTCAGAGTGAAGTCGTCCTTTAAAGTGTTAAAGTATCTGCTGCCAACAGAAACGTGTCGAGGTCATCAATATGAAAACTGATCTCAGAAAATGAAAGTCAGTGATTAAACATTTAAATTTGTGCTCAACTGTTCACATGAGAATATTTTCTGTTTAATGTAAAATGATTGTTTTGATATCTGACACAGCAGACGATCGATCGATTATTGAACAAAATGATGAGTAGTTGTGTTTGGAGCACAGACGGGTCCACCGGTCGGTTCCTTCAGGAGTCTGTGGCTTCGTTAAAATAATCAACTTAATGATGAACTATTGAAGAAATTAATTTTATATGTTTCGCCCTCTTTGATTAGTTTTTTGTCCCGGGCATTTAAAGTGGCCTTAACTGTCTTCCGTTGTTTTATTAAATGTTTAAATGTGTTTGAGAATAAAAATATTTGTAAAAATAAAAAAGGCAAAAAAACAAAAACAATCTGGTTGTGAATCAGTTTTTACTTTACAGGAAATGAGTTCATGTTCAGCGACCAACACATTTTATTCACGAGAAAATGTTTTTTTGTGCAACATGTTTGGCAGAAGTCTGAGATTCCCAGCTGGCGCTGTGACCCTGAACGAGGCGCTCGGTCCATCAGAAAGTTGGCACACAGCTGTTCTGGTTTCAAACGGTCGTGCTGACAGTTTTTCTTCGGTCCCTGTCACCAGGTCGGCCTGGAGTCTCACAGGGCTCGAACCCTTTCTTCTCCCGAGTCATTGCAGAACCTCCTCTCAAAGTGTTTTCTGGTTTGTGGTCTCAGACTCTTGGACCCTGCGGTTCAGTTACCAAACATCAGTTTTATATAAACCGTTTCCCGCAGCAGATCCTCCGCCTGTCGGGAAACTCTGCACCTCTGTGTAATCGTTAACTGAGCAGCGATACAGTCCGGACTCTGGTGTCGCACCCACGAGGGGGACAGGACTGAAGAACTACCGCCAACACGACCGCCTGGGAACAAGAACCAGCTCTGTGCCAACTTTCTCCCTCCTCCTTCTCCTCCTGTTCCTCCTCCTGTTCCTCCTCCTGTTCCACCTCCTGTTCCTCCTCCTGTTGCTCCTCATTCATGAGTGTTTTCTGTGAAAAAATTATTTAGTATCTAGTTTTCTTTTCAATTAGTTTTATTTTAGTTGATTTGTTTTTGTTGATTCTTTGGAGAAGTTCAGAGACGTTGGTGTAATTTGTTGTTCTTTAATATCGAGTGGGTTTTATCTGAACAAGACGGATCAGAGACGGACAGAAGTATTTCTGTGTTTCAGTGAGTTTGGATCTTCTCAGCCACCGTAGAAACATCTTCCTGCAGGAATCTGAAGCAGACAGATGAGCGTTTGTCAGACGGAGGCTGGAAATCATTTTTATTTCTCAGAAAGTGAAGAGGACTATTGCACTGTTCTCTCAGCTCTTTATTGACCCCCAGAGATTAAAAAAAGTCCTCAAAGTACAAAGTACAAATGTAAAAGGAGACAGAAAGACAAACTGTACAGATATTTACACAAACAAACTCTTCTTCAGGCTCACTGAAGAGAAAAGTTTTATTCTCAGAGTCCCGAGTGGTTTGGATCCCGTCTGAGACCTGAGTAGTGTTGTCGCATGATGATGATGTCACTTCCTGCAGGTCTTGGACCGCAGATGTCTCTTGATGATCAGGTGATCGCTCTCCTTCTCCTCCTCTGCTCCTCCTGACATCTGGAACAAAAACAGCCAATGTTCAGATGAAACCGTCACATCCTCGTACAGACGTCTCTGAAACGCATCTGCGTCCTCACGATGTTAACGTCACTATAAATAAACGTCCTCACACTTCCAGGGTTTCTGCCGGTTTGAACAAGTCAAATTTTAGACCTTTTTAAGACCTTTTAAGACCATTTTGAACTAAATTTAAGACCTACACGAAGTATGAAAAAGTAAGCAAAAATGCGGTCCCAGAATTACTTTAAAAAAACAAACAAAACACATGTATTGCCATTCACAGAGCAGCTCAAACAATGAAGAATGGAGTGAATGAGTGTGTGTCAGGGCTTTTATAGTATTAAAATTTTCATTAGTTTTTATTTTAATTTAGTTTTTCAGTTTGTGTTTTCATTTTAGTTTAGTTTCAATTAGTTTAACAAGTGATTTCAGTAGTTTAAGTATAGTTTTTATCGAGGAATTTAATTTTAGTTCATTATAATATCCCTGGTGTGTGGATATTACACACACACACACACACACACACACACACGGTGTTGAAAATCGAAAGCACCTCCGCTTTCAGCGTCGGAGTTCGGCCAAAGATGGTTTGAATGTCGCTTGACTGCGATGCGGCAGAGGCGGCGCAGCGTTCAGGTCGAGCAGAACTGGATGAAACTGTACCGGGAACTGGTGACAAAGGCGTACAGAAGTGTGTGATAGCGCGACATCGCTAGCTAACTGGTGGTTTTTTTACGATTTTGTGTGACACCAGCGCTTTCACACCGAGTGTGCCCAATTTGAGGGTCCTCTGGCAGATTCCGCTGTCGAAGTCGTTCCGGAACTGGCGAAGTGTGCGGCGATAAATTCCGACCGCACTGTTCGTAAAATAAAGCGCACGTTCCTGGATGCTTCAGACAGAAGAACACATGGAGCTGACAGTGAATCTCACCAACACATTTCCTCCAAACAAAAACAAAAAAAAAAGGGGGGTAAATGAACGTACATATTTAAGACCTGATACATGTAATTTAAGACCTATACGCAAAATATGGATGAACCCTGCACTTCAGACCGCTCGTCATAAACACTGACGCACACTCTGTCTCACCATGTGTGGAGAGTCGAGCAGCGGAGACGAGGCGCCCGTCTTTAAAAGCTTCTTCCGTCCTCGTTTCGGTTTGGTTGCCGTGCCGACCGTCTCCTTCTCCACTGGACGTCCACTGACCAGACCGATGAGGGTTTTAGCTGCAGAGACACAGAGAGGACACACATGGAGGAGTTACCAACATTAACAGCTCCACATCAACATATTAAGGCTGGATTTACATCACAGAACAAAGCTGGAGGAGCAGCAGCGCCCTCTGCTGGCTGACCAGGTAACAACACCACACCACAGACCTGGTCCTCACATCACCAGGACTAACACACACTGTGGTCAGTGGTTCAGTGGTTGGACCAGGTGAGACCGACAGCGTGTTCAGAAACAGCTGCTGCTGACTCGCCAGGTCAACAGTCAGAGACGCCGCGTCCTCCTCGCTGTCCAACAGGAAGTCAAAGTCACACTGACCTTTGCTGCCCAGGATGGACGGAGAGCTCTGGATCAACTCTCCAATCTTCTGAAGGGTCACGTCTCTGTTTTCCTTCACCACAGAAGAAGACTGCAGACAGACAGTGATAGATGATCAGTCTGCTGACAGGAAGTCTTTTCATTCTTTCTTCAATGTTGTTTTGTTTCTCACCTGCTTGTTGTTTCGAGTGTTTCCTCTCAATCTGTTCCTCTTGTTCTCACTGAACACCAGGTCCTACACACACACACACACACACACACACACACAGACACACACACACACACAAACAGGTTTTTATTTAAAACAAACTGAAAGCAGAGATTCATTTAAAAACTGGTTTATATTTGTAGTTTAAAATCAATTAAATGTTCCTTTAATAACATGTGACCACACACACACACACACACACACACCTCCACCTCGCAGCTCTTCCTCTTCCTCCTTTCTCTTCCTGTAGTTTTGGGGATTATCTTCCTGTCGGCCATGTTGGACCTCAGAGGAGAGACACAAACGTCCTGCTCTGGAAGAAGGACACGCCCACCACACCTCTACACACACACACACACACACACACACACACACACACACACACACACAGAGTTAATTGTTAGTGGATGAATCATTTAGTCCATCAACAGACATCAACAATGTATAATGAAGTTAATTAAGGTATTTATCGAGCAAAACAGGAAATCTGTAACTGTTGACTGTTGCATTGTGGGTAATGTAGGCTCCAGTTGACACTCCTGTAACACTGCTGGACTCATCATGGACAGTTTAGAAACAAGCTGAACACACCCGTCCCGAATCGTCCCTGAAATCTATTTTTACATTTTGAGTTGTTTATTACTGATAATATGAGAAAAACACAATACGTTATGATTGATTTTGATTAATAAAGGACAAACAAATACACTGTTGATGTCAAAAACAACAGCATACTAAACCCTAAAATAAAATAAAAATTAATCTTCCAATGTCTAACATTACACAGACTGATGACGCACAGTTTGTATTTGTTAGGTTCTAGAACGTTTTCCTAAATATGAAAATGAATAAAATATTTTAATGTTTAATTGTCAAGCTTTACTTTAAGTACATGGACTAATAGACTATCTGTATTTTCATAGCAATTAACAGAAATACAGTATAGCCATGACAATGATAGCATATTGAATAGAAGGTTAATAATGTGCAGTGATTGACTCGCTCGTTAAAACGTCTCTGACAGACTGATATCGTCAGAAAAGACCCTTTGGAAAGAAACGGTCTCTGACTCCTGCGCTGACATGTCTGAATGTGCGGGACGTTAAAGTTTCAGTCGTTATCAAAGTATCTTTCTACCACAATTCCCACAGTTTCTTAGCTTCCTAGCTTACTGGCATCGTTAGCCACTAAAGCTTTCTGCCCCGAGACTCAATGCAGCGAGTGGTGATTCTGTAGCGTTAGCTTGCGTCAGGCTCTGTGGGAGAAGTTGTATCACCATCACTCTCACGTCGCACTGGCTGGGCGATGTCCTGGGGCTGGTACACTCTCCTCCAGGCTTCAGCCAGCGCAGCATCGTGTTGAGTGGTCGTAGCTTCCACAGTATCATCTCGTCTGAGCTCAAGCGGTAAACAGCGCGAGCGCAACAGGCTGCAACATTGTTGCCACGTGTGTCACAGAACAACGTAAACGCGAGCGCGCCAGTCAGTCCTGTTTCATTTACCTGTTCACATAAATATGTTGCCACCGACCAACATTCTGGTTTGCAGAAAGTGATGAAAACTTTTCAACTGAAAAATGTGGTCAGCCAAAATTCTCATCGTCCCGAGTTAGATTATTGATCCTCCCGATGACAATTCATTACGTCGCCGGGACGACGAGACGGCGTTAGTTTTAATCCCTGCCACACACACTTTAAAAGCCTACATGACCCACAATGCACCTGAGCCACAGCGTGACATCACCGGAGGCAGTTCATCATCAACATGCAGCAGAACTCTCCAACACGTGTGAACACACTGTACTGCGGCGCGGCCCGGTCCACTGCCCTCCACTCACACCTGGATATCAGCTGCACCACAGTCTGCAGGTAACAACTCACCTGCAGGTTGGTCTCTCTCTCCTCCTTCACGCCCTGCAGTCTCTCCACCTCTCTCTTCACAGCAGCAAACTCCCTGCCCCTCTCCTCCTCCTCCTCCTCCTGCTGCTGTCTCCCCCTCCTCTCCTGGAATCTCTGGATCTCCTCCTTCAGCTCCTCCACCACCGTCACCTTCCTCTCCTCCACCTGTCTGTTCTCCTTCTCCTCCTCCTCCTCCTCCTCCCTCCTCTGCAGCTCCTCTTTCAGTCGCTCCAGTTCTGACGGAGGTGAAACAAACAGAGTTCAGATGGATCTCAGCTGCTGATCGATCAATAAAATCAATAAGCGATGAAGATACCTTGTCTCAGAGCCTCCGTCTGTCTGTAAGATTCCTCCACCAGCGTGTCCTTCGCCAGCGCCGCCTGCCGCAGCTCTGACACACAGATCACATGCTGGTTACCGTGGTTACAACAGGATCTGTGTAACAGTTGCTTCATGTGTTTGTTCGCCAGCTCACCTTCTTTCTCTTGCTCCGCCTCCTCCAGCCTCCCTCGCAGAGCTCCGCCCTCAGACTCAAGCTCCGCCCTCAGTCTCTGCAGCTGACCGGATAATTCTGCTCTGTGATTGGCTGACTCCTCCCTGAGCTCGACACACCTGTTCTCGCTGCAGAGGGACACGTAAAGATCATTGATCGTGAATCAGCTGTTGGTTCTGTTGATGGCTGATCAATACACCTGACTGATCACAGTATTGATCTACCTGTGTGTCAGAGTTTCCTGCAGCTCCCTCTTTTCTCTCTGCAGATCTTGGATCTGTTTGGATTTCTGAGCTGATCGCTCCAGCGCTGCCTCGCTCTCCTTCTTCAGCTCCTCCATGCTGCTGCTGCTCCGCCCCTCCTCCTCCTGAACCAATCAATCAATCAATCAATCAATCAATCAATGAGTGTTCAGACTGTTTAACAGCTGGCATTTTCAGTTCGTATGACACATGATTAGTCTGAAGCACTGAGGCTGCCGTGATTGATAACAGCGAACAGAAGAGGTGATAATCGATCAGTTGATGTCACCTGAGCTGAACGTCGTTACTCTGCTGCGTTTCAATCAATAACATTTCAAACAGACGATTGATCAGTTAAACAGCAACAAGAACCTTGACTTCCTGTCTCAGACGCTCCACTTCCTGTGTCAGACTGTTGATGGTGTCAACGCTCTCCTCTGATTGGCTCTCCAGGTCCTGGAGGCGGGTCTTTGCCGCATTGAGCTGCTCTGATAGGCTGTCACACCTGTCAGTCTGCTCTCTGAGCTGCGTCTTGAGGCCGGTCACCTGAAAATATGAGAAAAGGTTAGAACAGTTCACATGTCTCACGTCCTGTCAGTGTGTCGACTTTAACGCAGCCTGTAATGTTCAGTTCTTGTAGCTGCAGTCAGAGCAGAGGCCACAGTGACTCTGACAAACTGAACATTCACCTGAGTACAGGTGTACACATACTGTACCTCTGTCTGCAGCTGGAAGATACCGTTCACCAGAGCTTTGTTCTCCTTCGTCAGTCTGGAAGTTTCTCTCTGCTCCGACTCCAGAGACGAGAACACCGAGTCACAGTTTGGACACTCGTCCAGACCTGCAGGACAGAAGGAGGACAGAAGTATGTGGACGACTTCGGTGTACACGTCACAGCAGGCGGTCCACATACTTTCCATGCAGTGTGGCATTTAAAGTCTCAGCTCCTACCTGTCAACGTCTGCACCTTCTGCTCCAGCAACACCTGCTCCTTCTTCAGCTCCTCCACCTCCTCCTCACGTCTCCTCAACTCCTCCTCCAGCGGCCTCCTCCTCCTCTCCTCACTCTCTCTTAGCTCCACGATAGTTTCCTCCTTCTTGTCGTTTTCCTCCTGGAGCCTCCAGATCTCCTCCTCCAGAACCACTGTGGAGGATAAAAAAAGAATACAACAAAGGCTCTACAGTGTGAACCCTCCTCCTTCTTCTCCTCCTGCTCCTCCTGCTCCTCCTCCTCCTCCTCTTCCTCCTCTCACCTCTCCTCCTCGGTCCTCGGCCCTCCTCTTCCTCCTCCAGAGACTCACGCTGCCGTTTCCTGCTCTCTTCCTTCTCCTCGCCTCCTTCCGTCCTCCTCTGCTGAAGCTGCTGCAGAAAATGGACATAAAACAGATCCAATCAAGCTTCATTTAAACCGCAGATCATGAACAATGTAAAGCTCAGCAGGAAAGATATTTTACTGAACACACAAATCACTCTGGACTGAGTTTAAGGACCCGGTCTTCTACAGTCCAGTCACAAGCTACACTGACACCAAAACACCACAGAAGAAGAATCTAGAGAACCTCTGACCTCCTGCAGTTGATCTCGCAACTGCTGGTTCTCCCTGCGCAGCACCTCCAGCTCTGCAGGCACAAAACACAGGTCAAAGGTCGACATCACCTGAAGCACTCAGAGTGTGTGTGTGTGTGTGTGTGTGTGTGTGTGTGTGTGTGTGTGTGTACCTGCAGCATGTGTGTGTTCAGTCAGACAGTGGTGAACACTCTGAGCGTCCTCTCTGATCTTCTCCAGGTCTTCAGTCAAGGAGCTGATGAATCCCTCCAACGCAGCCGTCTGCTGCTCCTACAAACCCATCATCATTAATAATCAATAATAATGATCAGTAATGAAACAGTGTGCTGATAACATCAGGGTTTTAGTCACCTTGCTGTTGTCAGTGCCGACAGCAGACAGGTCGACCGTCTTGCTGACGAGGTTCTTCAGTATCTCGACTCTCTTCTCGGCTCTCTCCTCGAGGATCTCCTTCTCCTTCTCCAGACGATCGCTGACACAAACAAACATCTGATCACAAAGACTGATAACACCTGAGTGACCTGATCAGTGTTCAGCTCTTAAAACTCTTAAAATCACTACATTTGTTAATGGAGTCTGGTGATGTTGTGGTTGACTTCTTCTACAGAGGACAGTTGTGTGGACGGTCAAGAATGTGTCCAGAATGTGGTCACATGCGGTCCAGACCGGCTCTGGATGTGTTCTGAGTGATCGGATCTTAAATGTGTTGATTCACACCTGAGCTGTCCACCTGTGATCGGATCCCTCAGTTCAGATGTCTTTACGTTTTTAGCCTCATACAACTCGTCTGATGTGTTCCGGTGTGTCGCTCTGTGGACTGTTCTGGTCACATGATCACCAGGACCGTTACCTGTAGTCTTTCTCCATCTTGTTGAAGAGCTCCATGAACTCAGCGCTGACCTCTTCTCTGATCTGAGCCTCCAGAACCAAACGCAGCGCTGCCTCTCTGCCAGACTGCACACACACACACACACACACACACACACACACACACACACACATTAACATCCACCTCATCACTGCAGATCTTAAATAAGACCTAAATTAGACCGTTACCTTCTGTTCTTCCTCCATGGTCCTGTCCGCTTCCTCCTCGTCTTCCTCCCCTCCTGCCTCCAGCACTGTTCCCTCCATCGCACTCTCCTCCTCCTCATCTTCTTCTTCCTCCTCCTCCTCCCAATCTTCACCATCCTCATCCTCCAGCACATCCTCCAGGCTCGTGTCCCAGGCGACCATCGAGCTCTTCCTGCCCCGCCCCGACACATTCCTGCGCTGGTCGGCCTCGTCGATGATCATAGACAGCTCCATGGCCGCCCTGTGGGGGGCGTCATCCGGGACCACCGGCCTCGAGTTCAACACCACCACCTGGACAAGAAAGACAGGTACAGTGCTCAGCTAATCTGACAGCTAAAGAAACGATCCTCTGCTCCGTGATTTAATTACTATTTTCAAAATATTGAGATTTGCAACAAATGGTCAGAATTCGAAGATAGCTCAAAAAACTGAAGGCAGCAGCATAACTAACTCAGACCGGGACTGAACTCAATCTCTGAGAGTGACGGAGGTCAGTGTGAAGACAGAGGTGATTTACAGCACAGAGGTGATTTACAGTACAGAGGTGATTTACAGCACAGAGGTGATTTACAGCACAGAGGTGATTTACAGTACAGAGGTGATTTACAGACCAGGACTGTGACTCCGGGGACAGGAGACACATTAGGAGAGGACAGAGAGAGTCTGATGACATCATCACTGTGTAGATTCAGAACACTTTCATATGTAACTGTGAACTGAGGATTTAATTGGACCGAACCAGAGGAGACTGTGGAGACAAACCAGAACTGTTCTGGTGACTCTAGTTCAGTTTGTGTCCGCCAACTCCAACGTCAAAAGTTTAACGTCTGAAGTTCTTCCCCTCAGGTTTGTGACTCCAGGTGTTGAGCTGATCTCTATCAGCTCTCTGATGTTTCCTGACACACATTTTAGAGCAACGTCGAGCTGAAAAGTTGAATCGATCTGTTAATTGATCGTTGGGCCTCATTAGTTCCTGATTTGCAGTTTTTCTTCGTCTTATTCGTCAGTAAAATAAATAAACACTTTTCACCTGTTTAATGAAAACAAGCAAGTTGATGATGTCGAAATTTATTGGGCATTATAAAATAATTTCAGAAATGTTATCCACTTATGGATTCATGAAGAAACTAATCAGCATATAATCAAAGTTTAGCTGCAGGTCTGATCACGTGGATCTCTGAGAAGCTGACAGTAACTCTGCTGCAGACTGGAGCTCAGAGAGAAGCTCATCATGTTGGTTAGTCAAAGTCTGAGTGGTCGTTCAAGTCAGACGAGCATTTAGACCAGTGGCCCTCAATAGGCGGCCCGGGGGCCTCCTGTTTGTGGCCCCGGGGCCTCCTGCTTGTGGCCCGGGGCCTCCTGTTTGTGGCCCGGGGGCCTCCTGTTTGTGGCCCGGGGGCCTTCTGTTTGTGGACCGGGGCGCCTCCTGTTTGTGGCCCGGGGCGCCTCCTGTTTGTGGCCCCCGAACTGCAAGCACGCATGAAGATAATAATGATTTTTTTTCTCTTTATTGCACGTAACGCCTTGAAAATGGCAATCGCAAAACCTGACCTGTCATGAATACAAGTCATCAAATTCTGAACACAATCACAAGTGTGTGTGTGTGTGTGTGTGTGTGTGTGTGCATGTCTCTGTGTGTGTGTGCATGTCTCTGTGTGTGTGTATGTGTGTGTGTGTCCTGACCTTCTGGGCGAGGGCGGAGAACTTGAGGACGTTGAGTGTCTCATCGAAGCAGGACAAGTTCTGGTTGATGTTTACCACCATGGAGACCCGGCCGGCACCACAGAAGAAGAACTGCAGGAAATGGGTGAGTTTGGACTCTCTGAAGGGGATGTGGTGCTGAAACCTGCAGAGACACGGATCATCAGTCATCCTGGAGTCTTTTCAAACATCTGAGCTCTGACTGAAGCTGACAGAGGCGTCGTACTTGGCGTGCTGGTTGAGCTTCATGGCGCTGATGCACTTCCCGAGCGTCAGCAGCGAGCTGTTGATGTTTCCGGCTTCCTTCAGTCTCTCTCCGGTGTTCTGAGTCCGAGAGCAGCGCTCAGACCCGGCCAGGTCGCACAGAGCCAGCCTAAACACACAAATGATCATCTACAGCCCTCACTGAAGGTGTCTGAGGCTAGAACATGCTGAAGTGTATCCTGTGTGATCTTACTCGCTGATGCCGAGGACTCTGGGAACTCCGACATCGTCCACTCTGAGGATCCTGATGGAGAAGATGCTGTGGCTGCAGAGACACGCATGAAGAACATGACTCCTCTGCTCGCTCATTAACACAGAGGCTGCTGACACTCATCTGCCTCAGACTGACCTCAGCCGCCTCATTCACTACAATCAGACTCCATCGACACAAAGAGGTTCGTCAAAAACCTCCACCAGGCTCAACAGTTCCTGCTTTGGCCTCTCGAATACATAAAAAACTTGTTCAGGTACGATTACTTTGTAGCGTGAACTCTGTTTCTGAGTTTAGCTCATAGTGATGACAACAACAGATTAAAAAGCTGCTGTTCGTCTCTATTATAAATCTGTACCTCAGACCTGAAACTTGTTATCATAGTTGCAGTGTCTTTTTGCACAACTGTTTTTTATTATAAATATTTAACGTGTGGTTCTGTTAATTGTTACGTGTTGTAACAGAGGTTATTTTTGCATTTTTCTTGTTAATACAAATATTTCTTTAAAATTTTGGGGTCTTTTTTTAATCCTTGTGGTATCGAAAATAGTATCGAGTACCAAATATTTTCCTGAGTATCGGTATTGAGTTGAACATTTTAGTATCGTGACAACCCTAGTGCTCAGCAATGCAAGAAAAAAAACCTGAATGTGTGTGTTGAACTGAGAACAGTAACAGTTTGAAAGGTGAACATGTGAAACTAAAGGATTAAAATAAGATTTGAGTTTGAGTGTTTGTGGAAGCAAAAACGTTGTCAGACCTCCTGCTTGACAGCTGGTTCAGTCTGGTGGACGAGAAACTCTGGTTCTTCTTCCCGATCTTCATCACTCTGTAGGCTTCTTCAGAGCTGTTCACCTGCACCCAGCGCAGGTCTACACACACACACACACACACACACACACACACACACAATAAAGACATTAAAATTAGGTCTTTATTTTGTTATATTTAGTTTATTACTCAGCTAGTTTGGTGTTTGTATCATTTGTTCTTTTAACTCATTGATGTGGTCAACAAACGTAACTAACGACTCTAAAACTTAGAGCTCACACATGTCTTTAACAACTGTGTATAGACACTATGTAAGGACCCACATTATGCAAGGACACTCCCACATTATGTAGGGACATTCCCATATTATGCAAGGACACTCCCACACTATGCACGGACACTCCCGCACTATGCAAGGACACTCCCACATTATGTAAGGACACTCCCATGCAGAATATTTGTGAAAATAAAGATTAAAACATCTCCTCACATATTCTTCATCATACATATTAGGGGTGTCACGATTCTCCAAATCCTCGATTCAATTGCATTTTCGATTCTAAGGTCACGGTTCGGTTTAAAGCACAGGTTGCTATGCCATTTTTAGACTAGACTTTTATGCAATATAATATCTGACCTTTGTTCACAATGCACCACACTACATTGTCAAATTTAAACATTTATTAACAACTTCTGTGAAAGAGATGCGGGTTCAAGTTCTGTCGATTGGTCACCTGCATCTGCAGTTGTAAGAGTGGCGTAGCCCCTTTCAGGAATAGGGCGGTGTGTGAGGTGTGTGCGCATCAGGTGTGTGTGCGTAAGGTGCATGAGGTGTGAATGGGCGAGCGAGAGTGAGGGAGCGTGCGGACAGTGAATGAGTGGGAGAGGAAGGAGACGCGAAAGGAGTAGCAGGAGTAGCGACAGCAATAAAGTGTACAGTACAGGTTGCAGTTTGGCTGTGAATAAAGGCGACGGCTCCTCCAGATTAGGGATGGGCATTTCAAGCAGAACTACTATTCGAAAATGACAGAATGATAGAAACTAATCGATTATTTTTCGAATAATCGCGCCCCCCGCGCACGTTTTTCAAACTCTGTCTTTTTATTTTGACAGTGATGCTACTGTTGCTGGAATAACTCTGAATTCACAGCATAATGTACTTACACTGTTACACTGCTTAACCCCATTATAAACACGATATAATTAACTATGCTGCATTCTCCATAACCCATAGAACAAAGCGACTCTCAGCAAATGCGATCAAACTCGGAAAACCCTCACCTTCAACGAAACTGATGTGGAACATGTCTTTTGCAATCATCTTTGAAACAACGGACGCTGTTAGCTCCGCGCGTCTGGCATCACAAGTTCTTGGTCTCGTAGTGAGATAGCTGGCCATTGACTGTTGCTGTGACGATGACAGGCCTCCACTTTCTATCGGGTTCTTCGCTCTCATATGACTGTGCGTGGTTGACGTACACTTGTGATATGCAAGCGTTGCCTTGCAGAGACAAATGTGTCATTTGTTTTTTTGAAATAGTTCCTCACGGAACTTTTTGACGGCTGCAGCACTTTCTCCATTGCTCCTGCTTGTTTCTTCTTCTACGATGGCATCTAACGTCAGCCCGTCACACAGCGTATCAAATGCTATACTGCCCCCGTGCAGAAGGCGCCAGTAAAACAAAGGATTTTTTTTTCAGACATGATTTACTAATCGATTATTTATGATTTAATGACCATTTGAATAATCGAAAATCATTGCCCATCCCTACTCCAGATACAGCAAAGCTCCCTGGTATTATTTCCCGACCAGTTCAGTTCACCCCGAAGGTAAACACAAACTCTTCGGCCCTGGAGGAAATCGTCTCCCCTGTGCTTCCCGAACACGGTCCGGGAGCCCAACAGGATGATGTAACACAATGCTATCGTTTGGCTGGCTAATGGCTGCTGGCTTAGCTAGTTGCTAAGTTAGCGGAGGTTGACTCGCAGCACTTCAACACATGTCGACAAGTCAACCGGACGTGACATGGAGGTGTGACAGCATCTGCAACTTAATTTCGGTTGATTTTGATTTAAATTCGAAATCGTGACACCCTTATTACATAGATGTCCTTCAGCTGAGTGACATCAGAGCTCACACCTGTGTCTGAGCGTTACCTTTGATGAAAGAGTTTCCTTTGACGTCCTGAGACAGACGCAGCACCGTCCTCCTGTGTTGTCCACTGGGAATCTGAACATCACAGATCAATCACATGATCAATCACATGATCAATCACAGCTGGACTGCTTTAAGTGTCTGAGTTGAGGACATTTTGTCTGTTTGTCTGTCTGTGTGTGTGTGTGTCTGTCTGTTACCTGTTCCAGCAGGTCGTGGATGTTGTCGTTGTAAATCTCACAGAATGAAACCCAGACAGAGAAACGAACGTTTGAGGCGACATCCAGACAGAAACTGTCGGCTCCAGAGACGCTGCTGACACTGCTGTCGGTGCTGACAGACGAGCCTGCACACACACACACACACACACACACACACACACACACACACACACACACACACACACACGTTGAGTACTTTGTCTTAGCCTTGATTTCCCAAACATTCGAACGACTGAACCTCACTGACCATCAAGAGAAGTCGATCTTCCAGACATCAGACTTTTGTCGCTCTGCAGAGACAAACATGATACACACTAGTTTATACTTCACCCTCACACTGTACACAGGTGGTGTGACTGTATTTCGTGTGTGTGTGTGTGTGTGTGTGTGCGTGTCAGACCTCTTTGAGCAGCCTCAGCAGGTTCTTCTTGCCGCTGCTCTCGGCTGTCTGCTGGTCTGGCGTCAGTCTGCTGTAGTCTCTGCAGCGCTGAGGCTTCAGATCGTTCCGACCGTACATACGACCATCGATACTGTTGAAGATGACCGACAGAGACCGCGGCAGCAGACCGCTGTCGTGATCCGGACCTGAGAGACAGACAGGAAAGCCCGGTCACCCCCTCCTCCTCCTGATGATATAAATCAGGTGAAGTGTCCACAGAACAGTTGTGGAGCTTCACAGTAAAACAGAGTTGCAGCACTCTGGTAAACAACTGAAGCAGTTGGAGATTTGATTTAAAACAGAGAAACAACCAAATCCACCGCAGCTCCTATAAACAGCAATATTCAAGTTAGAGCAAGCTGTCGACTGTGGCACCTTCAAATGTCTGGTTCTGTCTGACTAACAGCTCAAAAACCATCATCATCAGACAGGACGAAGGGAACCAGAGAATATTCATGTGAGGAGCTGGAACTGGAGAGCTGTGCCATGTTTTCTTTAAAAGAGGACAACTGACTGACAATCAATCAATCGATTGATGGTGGCAGGTAGTGTTTCTGACCCAGGAATGTGAAGGTTTTTCCAGCGTTGGTGACTCCGTAGGTGAACACCAAACAGTTTCCTCCATCCAGAACATCTCGGACCAAACCCCGAACGGAACCCTCAAACACCTTCCTCTGACCGGCGTCCGGACCGAACACCTCGACGACACAACAACCAGTAAGTCACTTTATCAACCAGAAAATAGCGATTAAAAAGGAAAATGGCGTCTTCATGTAGTTGTATCTGTGTAAACATGTGGATCAAGTCTTCAGTACAGACAGACGGGTGATGTCACAGCTACCTGTGTGAAGGTGAACCTCTGTGCTGTCTGTGGGAGGGACTTGTCGCTCTGTCGGTTTGATTGACAGCTCCTGGGAGCCTTCAGGACCACAGTGTCCGGCCCCTCGATGGTCACACACTCCTGGAGAGGGACAGAAAACAGGGCTGATTAAACATCTACAGTCTCAGTGAAGCTTCTGTCTCAGACAGGAATCTGGATCACAGGCAGCCAGAATAAACACAGTCAATACAAGAAGAACACAAGTAAACAACAACAGGAAGAAGAAATGTCAGTTTTACTTTCCCACAGCTCAAAGTGGCATCTTCAGATAATATTATTATTATTATTATGACGACATCATCATCGTCATCATCATACAACTCTGATATTTATGATGAATCGCTGCCAGTTAACTGAGGGACGGTTCAACAGTGTTGCAGCTGTAATCACTCCTGACAGCAACAGTGGGAGATTTTCATGTGAGGTAACAATCTCAGGAAAAGAGTTTATTGGTTAACTTGATTAATCAAAACAATATTAAGTCCCGACAGACAAGAAACTTGACACATTATCATTCTTTAATAAAACTAATAAGGAAGATTTCAACAGTGTAGATAAGCAAATGCAGACAGGATGATAACCATCAGCTTTCATAACACACTCTACACTATCGTTTCTCTCCCTCTCTGTTGCAGTGAACTTATTATTTTCATTCTTTAAAAGTCTCTGAAACTCACAGTCTTGTGAGGAAGAGCTCTCAGAACTGTGCTTTGGTTCTGAAGTCGCTCCTGTTTCTTAAATCTCAGGGTTGGCTGTGCATGTATGGATGTTGTGTCGGATTATCCAGCCATTTAATCTAACGTATTACTACAGAGTGTGTGATAGTGTGTGTGTGTGTGTGTGTGTGTGTTACCTGTGAGTCGCTCTCAGCTGCAGTGAACGGTCGAACCCTCAGGTAGACCTGCAGGTTCTCTGACTGTGATGGAATGCTGTCCTGAAGAGAGAGAGACAGAAATCACTCCAACATCTACAGAGATCAGCAGACACCAACACAGACAGACAGACTAAACCACAGACAGACAGACAGACTAAACCACAGACAGACAGACAGGCAGACAGACAGACAGACAGGCAGACAGACAGACAGACAGGCAGACAGAGAGTCAGACAGGCAGACAGACAGACTAAACCACAGACAGACAGACAGACATACTAAACCACAGACAGACAGACAGACTAAACCACAGACAGACAGACAGACAGACTAAACCACAGACAGACAGACCTGCGCCGGCAGAGCAGCAAATTCACCCAGCAGGTCTCTCCTGATGTCATCCACCTCCACTGGACCGACTCTCTCCGGCTTCCCAGCTAAACAAGACTCCATCATCTATGCGAACGAACACACACACACACACACACACACACACACACACACACACACACAAACATCACTCCTCAACATATTGTACAATATGACGTATATACGAGTCTCTTCTCTGTCCCACCATTTCATTATCTTGTGTCATTTGTACTGTTATTATAGTTTATTGTAATATTACTGTTCTTTGGCCGCTGTGACATTTCCTCGTTTGCGGGACAAATAAAGTCATTCTGATTCTGATTGTGCACATTGTCAGAGCCTCATCTGCTCTGTGGGGAAATGTAGACCTGTCCCTTCAAATCTGCTGGAAATCAAAGCTCAGCTCCAACATACATTGATCCACTACAGATCAATATATTGATCTGATCTGTCCCATCTGAACAGCCAGTTCAGGTTCATACCTTTAACCAGGCTGAGTGTGATGGAGATGATATCCAGCCCATTTCACCAGCAGAATGTGATTATTTAAACACGTCTTCGTTTACGACCATCTCTTATGTAAACGAGCAGATATCAGCGACCGTTTTAAATGTGGAGATTTTTTAATGGAGTTCGTCGTTTCTGAGAATTATTAACAGAACATATTTGCGCCTGTTCGCCTTCTAACTCACTGCGGTTCAGTCCAGTCGGTGACTCAAACACAGTGTCATCAGTGATACTGAGAAGAGCTGAGACAAACAACCGTAACGAGCTGAAAACACTGAAGCTAAGCTACTGTTGTTAGCATTAGCCACAGCTAGCTAACCGTAAAATACCGCACACACGCGTGTTTGAGTTTAGATTTAACGTCTTTTGGCTACAAAACATATTGAATAACAGTTCTAAAGCTTAAACGGACTTTTAGACAAACTTAAAGTCACGCTGGGTGCGTTTTATTGACCAGACAGAGTATTTAAAACTAAAACATCGACAGGAAGTCTGCTACGTTACCTCGGCCTGCTTCCCTCCTCTCCGCGGTTTAGTTTTTAAACTGAGGCGGCAGCTCCAATCAGATGCCGAGCACTGGGAGACGTCACGCAGATCTCGTACGTACTCGGATACGAGATCTCGAGAGAATACAGTTTGAAAGGATAATAAATGACGAACTGATCTCAGTACAGTGTTTATTTCGGATCACTTTGCAGAAACTGATATTGTTTTTTTCATACATTTCATATTCGTTTTTTCCTGAAAAAAAAGTGAACAACGGCGGGTGATAGTGACGTCATCAGCCGGGGACAGAGTGAAGGCGGAGCATCTGAAGCGGATTAGTGGATTACAGCCTCAGAAACAGCAGCTAGCTGCGACCTCAGCTCTTAATCCGGATCCAGTTAGACTCTGTGAAACAGTTTCTACGGTTTTTATTGAAGACACGTCAAACTGCTTCGACATAAACTGCGTTAAAAGGCAGAGGACGTCACGAGCCGCTGCGAGGAGACGCAGCAACCCGGTTTCCTTGACAACGGTGAGAGAGCGTCATTCCTGCTGTTGATCAGCTGATCATCAAACACACTTACACACATAATACTTTAATTTCACGACATTTATCTGACAGCTGTAGTTACTCTGAATCAAGACGTCACAGACTGGATATCTGCGTGTTTATGTTTATACTCATTAGCGCTCATATAGAACCTGCTGCAGCCTCAATAACCAGACAGGAGCGGGTTCATCAGTGCTGGGCCTAATTAACACAGGCGTTACTTACAGCGAGGCTAATTAATGCAGAAATACATCTTTTAATATTCTAACATGAACTAGCATCAATAAGTAGCTGCTGTTTATGACTGTGAGGAAGAGGACTGATGGTGATGGGGATGATGGAGATGATGATGGTGATGATGGAGATGATGATGATGATGGTGATGATGATGATGATGATTCTATGCTTCCTGGATGAAGAGGACTCCTCAGCTGTCCTGACTCTGATGTCTGTGTGTTAGGTGGGAGCTCACCTGTGCAGCAGAGCAGGTGTTCCTGTCAGACGCCGTCATGTCGTCTGTGGAGTCTGGCGGTGACGGAGGGAAGTGGCTGGACGCTCACTACGACCCGGTGGCGGGTCTGTACACCTTCTCGTCCTGCGTGGACTTGGCGGACCTGAGCGGGGACGGGGAGAGCCGGCTGGTGGTGGGGGACCTGGGCTCCGGCTCGTCGGGCATGAAGCTGAAGGTGTACCGGGGCACGGCGCTGATGAGCGAGAGCACCCTGCTGGACCTGCCCGCCGGCCTCGTCGCCTTTTTCATGGACCTGCACGAGCCACGCATACCCGCCGTCGCCGTGGCATCTGGACCCTGCATCTACGTCTACAAGAACCTGCGGCCATACTTCAAGTTCACCCTGCCCAGCCTGGAGGTCAACGCGCTGGAGCAGGTCAGTCAGGATGTAACTGAGTACATTTACTCAAGGACTGTAGTTAAGTAGTCTACAATGTGGAGGGACCTGTACTTTATACGTTCGGTGTTGAGGCAGCGTGGTGTACCTGAAGCTGAGTGTACCTGTGACATGTGCTGCTCTCTGATTGGTCAGGACGTTTGGCAGCAGGTGAGAGAGGGTCAGATCGACCCTCTGACCATGAAGGAGATGTTGGAGAGCATCAGGAAGAAGGCCGACGTGCCGCTGTCCGTCCGCTCGCTGAGGTTCCTCTCGCTGGAGACCGACGAGATGGACGAGTTTGTTCAGCTGCACAAGCAGCAGCCAATCAGGCGGCAGGTACAGCTCATTATAATACCAGTAACATGATGTCATGATGTGACGTTACAAGATAACATTTGATATAAAGAGGGACAAAAATCTAATGTCATCTAACTTTCAGTGTTTTATCTCAGTTATCATGACATCAGCTCCTCGCTCGCTCTGATTGGTCGGTGCTCGCTGTGTTTCAGACGGTCATCACCTGCATCGGGACTCTGAAGAAGAGCACGGCCGACGAGGACGGCGTCAGCTGTCTGGTGATCGGTACGGAGAGCAGCGACGTCTACGTCCTCGACCCAGAAGCTTTCATCATCCTGTCCAAGGTAAAAACATCACACGGCCCTGATGCATCATGGGAATCTGTCTTTAGTCCAACGTCCCAGGAAGCACCGTTAAAGGGCCAAACAACAGTAATCAGGTGACTGTGTGTGTGTGTGTGTGTAGATGTCGCTGCCCGCCGCTCCCACCATGATGGATGTGACAGGTCAGTTTGACGTGGAGTTTCGCATCACGGTGGCGTGTCGCAACGGCAACATCTACATCCTGCGCAGGTGAGACGCACCTGACGGAGACCTGTTCCCGCTCAGACAGCTCCTGACAGCTTTCTGACCCTTTTCTGATCCCGTATACGTGACGCACAGTTCAGACATGAGTTACTGTTCGAGGACTCGGAGCTGACAGGTGTGTGTTGCTGCTCTTCAGGGAGTCGGACAAACCGAAGTACTGCATCG
>CAEMYA010000148.1:215679-226105 GCA_903131615.1 Diplodus sargus | reverse complement strand
CACACACACACACACACCCACACCCACACACACACACACACACACACACACACACACACTGAAGTTCCCCTTTAATCCATAATATCTCTGTCTGTGTTCAGCTCGGCTTCTTCAACAGACGGCGGCGGCAGGAAGAGGCGGAGCCGCCTGTGGCCAATGGGAAGGCAGCAGAGGAGCTATAATGTGGGCGGCCATGATGCTGCGCGCGTCCTCGTCAGCCTGTAAAGTCACCACATGAGTTCTGAGAGGTTTGAGTCTCGACTAACGGTGAAACGCTGTGAGGTTAAAGCAGCAGAGGTCAGAGGTCATCAGCTGCTCATCACTGTGGTCCGACCCGGTTCTCCCCCCGGTGCTGAACTCAGTTTGACTTTATGAGCTGATGAGGATCACCTGAATGCATCACAAGCCTCCACCTGTCACTCAGGGAACCTGATGCCCCGCCCCCCAGCCAATCAGCCAATCAGCCACGCCCATAAACATATGACCAGTTTCACAGCAGAGAGGAGGAAGAGAGCAGAACCTTTACAGAACTTTTAGTACTCCATTACAAGTCAAACTCCTGCATTCAGAATATTACTCAAGTAAACAGTAGAAAGTTCTGAAATGACCCGTGTGGATAGAACCGGGTCAGAATGAATGCAGCTTCCTGTTTATCTACTTCAGATGCAGTGAGCTCGTCTGATACAGCGGTTCCTAACTTCTGGACCGGGCCCCTTCGACGGGTCACCACATACATCTGAGGGGTCACAGCAAATACTCTAAATACCCAAGTAAAGTAGAAGTACCTCAGAACTGTACAGAACTTGATTGAATGTACTTAGTTACTTTCCTGAAGGCTTTAGCTTCCCTCTGTTAACTGTAAATCTCCTCTCTGACCCGGCTTCAGCTCCGGTCAGTACCAGCCCACCAGCACCGGCACCAGGACTCATTTTATTCTTCTGACAGAACAAGTAGAAGTTTCCAAAGTGTCTGATCACACTGAGACGTTCAAATATCATCAAATATCCCCAAAACTTCAGGTTGTAACTGCACACCTGCACGAATATGATTGGATGTTATGAGTGTGTGTGTGTGTGTGTGTGTGTTCTGTAGAAGTGGTTTAAATAATGTGGACGAACTGGATCCACCTGTCTGATCGGAGTCACTGTGCTGAGATCAGCTGACAGACTACCTAACAGGGCCGACTTCAGTCTTTATACTAGTGGACTTTGTAAATGCATCCTGAACGCTTATTGTTTCTTACTTCCAAAGTTATATCTGATGCACTTTGTTGTATAAAGTTGAACTTGCTGTAAATACACGTGTATGAATAAGGATAGTGGCATTATTGTTTGAGATGACGCTGCTGTTCCTGCAGCAGAGGATCGACTCCTTCATACAACCAACATGTTCACTGTTAATATTAGAATAAAGCCGAGAAGTTAAAGAGCTTCGTTAACCAACGTGTTTGTTTTCAGGGAATTTGTCCTCCATCATTTATTTCTGCTCCAGTTCCACTTTTAGTTTTTGATGAGTGTCTCCAGCAGCAGCTCCGGTGAGGCTTGACCTCCCGACTCTGAGAGGACGAGTGCGTCACAACGAGGAGAGACTCATTAAAGGAGCAGTTCCACCTAAAATTAACTGAGTCGTTCTCTGCTCCCTGCTGAGGATGGAAGTCAGGTTTCTGGAGCTTCACAGTAAAACATCGTTCTGCTAAACAACAGAAGCAGCTGGAGACTCGATTTAAAATGTGAAGTAAATTAATAAATATTCCACATTAAAGTAACTAAAGACACTGAAGTAACTTCTCAGCTCGTTCTGCACATGTAAAGTTGAAAGTTGTGACATAAAGAAACAAACGTTTGTGTTTCTTTGTGTCACAACTTCACGTCTGTTTAGGTTGAACTGTCTGTTCCTCTCTTGTCACCACGCTGTGTTTATGCTCTGCTGATGTTTAGGCTCTAAATCCACTCGGTGAAGGTCGAGAAGACTGTTTGGCATCAAACCATGAAACTCGACTTCCTGTTGAGCTCGTGCACGTCAGACAGGATGCAGGTACAGTGAAGGATTCAGCTTTAAAAAGGGTTTGAATAAAATATTTTCAGATGAATTTAGGATCTCGGGGTTTCTGGAGCTTTGGATGACAACAGACGAGCAGCATGGAGCCATTTTAAGTATTTTTGGTTGTTTTCTCGCAGCTGCTTCAGTTAATGAACAGAATGCTGCAACACTTTTACTGTGAAGCTCCAGAAATGTTCTGTAGACTTCAGCTGACTTTCATCAGGAGAGGATGAGCACATTTACAGCAGAAGAGGAAAACATCTCTGACCGTCTGTGGTGAGTAAATAAAGGACAGGAGAAACCTGGTGAATGCAGACAGAAGACTTTTAATTTGGCTGCATTCATTCTGCAGGAAGTTGCCACAGCTGACATCTTTAAACGTTTCCCAACACATGAAGAGAATCTTTGGCTCCATTTCAGCCAGCGACCCGCAGAACAAACCAGTTCCTTCAGGACGCAAACGGGCTCCTGCGCTGTTAAATAAAAATAAAATTAGCACTCTGAATGGCACGTTATCATCACATCAACCTTCACACCTTCAGCCAGAATCCGTCCTGCCCAGCTGTAATGCCCCTCACATGGTTCACGCTGCTGGACAGACACGCATTCATTAGGACAGAAAAGTTACTTAATAAAAAGTTTCACGGCTGCTTTTGTTCAGAAAATCAACCCCTGAAAACAAAACACTGAACACACGCGGCGTCCTTTGTCTTCTAACACCTGCACATACGTTTCTCCTCCACCTGATTATGAGATGATCACAACACCCAACCAACAAAACAGTCTGAAGAAAACTGAGGTGAACAAAAACCCGACATCATGATTCATTTAGCATCGACAACAAACATCTTGAACCTGGTGACGAGTTCAGAGTCGCACTGACCCGGCAGCTTCGACACAAACAAGACAAAATAAAGATGGACTGATGTTGTTTTCCTACTTTACTGGACTCATCGTTCATCAGGGTCACACTGACCGACTCATCCGAGCAAAATCAACAAATATTTTCTTAACGGGGACATAAAACATTAAAAAGGTGGTGAAACGTCACATTAGAAGGTTTGAAACAACAATTTTGCAAATCAATAATCAGTTTATGAAGCAAATTATAATAATATCTGTTCTCAGGTGAGTTTTTGTGGCTCTTCTCTGTTTTACGTCACGTTAAATCAAATGTTTTTAGAGTCTGGACTGTTCTGGAAAGAATTGTGAAGAAGTCTGTGAAACTGAGACCAACGACGAATCAAATCTATCTGGCTAACAGTTTGAAGTTTAGACGATACGGTCCAAAAACCAAAGAGTGAAAACGATCAACAGTCTGGCTCATGACCCGAGTTCTGAACCCGAGTTCTGAACCCGATGTTCACTGCACAGCTCGAACAAATGAGCCGCCACATGTTAATCAGTGAGCTGACGGTTATTCTAACTTTGTTTTAATCTCTGGACTCATGATTCAGTCTGTAAAATTAAAAAAAGAACAAGAAAGAAAAGGGAAAACAGTTCAGAGTCCAGGCTGCCGTCTTCAGCCTGCTTGATTTTAAGTATTTACTTGATGAGTTTTTGTAGCTTTTCTCTGTTTTTTTATCTTCAGATCGCGTGATTTTAGATTTCAGACTGTTGATGCAGCTCTGCGGAGCTGAAGCGTCCAATGTTTGTGTACGTGTCAAACAACGCTGCTCAGAGTTTAGTTGTGCAGAGCCGGCTAACGTTTGCTCCCTGTTGTCAGTACGTATGCTAAGCTAAGCTAAGCTAAGCTAAGCAGCTGCTGACTGTAGCTTCCTGTTCTACAGACATGAGGATGGAATCAATCTGAACAACAAACTTCCCAGCAGAATTATTTCTTTGATCAATTATCAACACTGCAGCGACTCGTTTTCCTCCCGTCGACCGATTGTTTGGCTCCGGAGACTCAGACGTTCCCTGTGATCAATAAATAATCCAGCGACAGGCTGTCAGGGGCCTCAGACACAGACAACACACACAAACTGCCTAATTTCATGGTCCAGATGATCGAGTGGGGAACAAGTTGAAGTGGACTGTGTGATGAGAGCGTATGTTTGGTGAAGAGCTGATGACCCTCCAATAAAGAAGCACTTTCCCTCCCTGCAAACAGCTCCGGTTTCAGCTCGAGCAGAATATTTTATGTGCAATCCACCGAGTCTTAAAAGGGTCCGTAAAGACCGCTGGTGAAGATTAATCAGCGCTCAGTGGAGCTTCTGATCGTTACAGCTCACACCTGAGAGCAGCGGGATGTTTTCTGTCTCTCAGCGTGAAATCACGTCAAACTAACGCCAATAAAGAATAAATCCAATTTTAAAATACAGACATGTCAATAAACTGGGAGGAGCCGGAGAGCTTTCATTAACTTAAAATGTGGATTTCTCTCTGAGAGAACATTCATAGTTTCTGTGCCGACATCCTCATATATCTTTCAAAATAAAAGCTCATGTGCAAGCGTCATCAGAACTTTAAAATGACAGTACCAACGTTCAGAACGTACACTATGTGGCCAAAAGTTTGTGGACACCTGCTGATGTGCTGCTGTAACGGCCTCTGTTCCGTTTTCAGCTGTGAGACGGTTTATTTTACGGATAATGTTTGAAGTAAATAAACTTTTCTTTATGGAAGTAAATACAGAAATAACTTCTCTTTCATTAATCTCTTTTTCCTGTGAAATACTAGTTTCACCACTGCAGGTCTCTCAGTGAAACAGTCAAACATATTATCACACACAGATACTGCATCGTTTTCAGGGTGTTAGAAGGTTTGGATGTGGTCGGCTTTGCAATCAACACTTTCTCAATCAACATTCTCCAGAGTGGAGCGAGCGACGCTGCTCCAGCAGGAAACCTGAACCACCATCTGCCCCTCAAACATTCAAGACATTTTTAATCTCTGTGTTCAGCTGTCAGTACTTTGGTAGCTTCTATCTGCATCTCTGAAGTTTAGTTTCTCTCCTCGTCCTTTACAACTTCGTCATGTTCGCTTGCAGCTCTTGACAAACTTGCACATCCTGATTTTGCTGCTTAATAACAAAAGCTTTTAAATGACTAAATAAGGGGAGGATTTTAATATGAAGCATTTATGGGAAAATCAAATTTGCTCATCGCCAAATTAGCAGAGCTCAGTTGGCAGCTAATCTTCAGTAGCACTGCAGAGAGGAAGACAGTTTACAGCCGCTCGTTTGGACGCAACTCGAGACAAATGTGTCATCAGTTTAAAGCAGGTCGTCCTGCTGTCATGGAAATGCAAATCCCTTCTGTGCTCGAGTCAAACGGAGTCAAACTGAGCCGGTTGATGGGAAAGCCCCATAAAATATGACAGTATTCTGTCCATTAGAACGGGCAGGTGGTGTTTGTCTGCTCACTCTGGGCCACGTAGTGTAGATTCAGTCAAACAGAGAGAGAAAAGTATTTTCACAAATAATTGCATAATTGCAAACCCTTTAAAATAAAATAAAAAACTGATGATTGTTAGTAAAAATTCTGTCCAGCAGTCAGATCACGTGTCCTCATTCTGTCTTCTTCCCTCACCGGACCTTTGTTGTTACAGTAAACACTCAAAACCAGTGAAATCTATTTCTTATATTAAAAAAAAGATCAGTGTGACGGCTGATCTGTGGGGCGAACGCATGGAAGCAGACGAGGCCGGGCGTCACTCACTCTGATCATCTGTCCCTCACGCTCGCTCATTCACTCAGACTGCAGGATCACAGCAACATGGCGGCTCCCCACCACGGAGGTAAGGCAAAGCGAGAAGCAGCGCGATGATGTCACTGCCGTCCTCTCGCTGCTCTCGCAGCACAAACCTGCTGCAGGCGGCTCAACGTTCCTCTGATGTCACATCAGCCCCAGAGATGCAGACAGACGGCTGCTGGTAGTCAGCAATTAATACTTAAAATAGAACGAGCAACCCACTTTTTTTCTTTTTTTTATAAAAATGCTCAAAAACTTTTAGTGCTGAACCATCATCCTCAGCACCATTTGGATTTGTTAGAAAATTATAAGAAATTCTTTAAAAAGAACAAAGAGTCTGTCCTCGTGTGGAGCCTTCAGCCCGCAGGTCCGTCTCAGTGGAACTCCACAAACTCCTCCAGCGTTTTGGGGATCTGGTTGCGGTAGGTGATCTGGTGCTGCCGGACGGCGCGCGCTGCCAGGCACTTGAGGCTCATCTTCATCTGCGTCTTCAGCAGGATCTCCGACACGCCGGTGGTGCTCTTGTCCAGAGGCGTCTTCTTCTGCTTGTTGGTCATGTCCGTGTGGGCGCCGGCCTCCACCAGGTTAATGATGATGGCGTGCAGCGTCAGGAAGTCGCTGATGGGCCGGTTGTACTGGACGATGACGTGCAGAGGGGTGTTGCCTTCGTGGTCGACGGCGTTGACCTGCGCGCCGCAGTCGAGCAGCAGCTTGGTGACCTGGGCGCTGGGGAAGCTGCACACATCGTTGGTGTGGAAGTCATCGACCGGCGTGGTGGAGCTGATGGCCAGATGGAGCAGAGAGGAGCCTTCACGCGACCGCGGGTCCAGCTGGATCAGGTCGTAGATGTGCTTGTTGATGCGGGCGCGCTCCTCGTCGCCACAGGTGGTCTTGGTGGAGATGCAGGCGAGGTACAGAAACGTAAAAACATTTGACTCGTAATTGTCCATGGCCTGAGGCAGCTCGGATTCGGCCGCCGTGTCCACTCGGGCCATGCTGCGCTGGATCTCCAGCACGCTGCAGCTCAACACCTGCTCCACAGCCGTGGCCAGCACCTGCTCCTTCAGGTGGACCATCTGGGAGAACACCTGGGCGAAGCGCAGCAGGTCCTTGTGCGTGTTTCTGTTGCCTTTCTGCCGCAGTCGGAGCGCGTGAAGCCACAGTTTGATGCACTGCTCAAACTCCATGTTATCAGCGTAGACGGCACCACGGTAGATGATGGGGTGCGACACGTCAATATTGTCCGAGCCCAAGATACGCTCCCGGATCATCAGCCCCTCCATGTGCAGCGCGTCCCGGTCAACCCGGATGGCCTCCAGGTCTTGGGGTGTCCGGCACTCACGGCGCCCCCCGTAGGCCTCGATGGGCGGCAGCAGCTCCTTGGTGATGATGTTTTCTGGGTCCCGGTAGCGCTCCATCATGGCCATGTGTAGGTACTGGTACGTCCTCTGGATGTCGTAGTTCTCCCGGTCGTTGGCGAACGAGGCCCCCAGGAGCTCCAGGGCCTCGATGCGGCTGTGCGGGTCACAGTCGGCGTGGGCCAGCAGCAGCTCCACCACGTCTGCTTTACAGCTCTCTGCCGCCACCTTCAGGGGCGTCATGCCGTGACCGTTCACCACCATGGCTGCCTGACAGCGCACCAGCTCCTTCACTATGTCCAGATGACCCGCCTCAGCTGCAAAGTGCAGGGCCGTGGCCCCGCAGTGGGCCTTGGCATTAGGGTCCGCCCCCTGTTCCAGCAGGAACTTCACTACGTCCGTGTGGCCCTTATAGGCAGCGATCATCAGGCAGGTGTTGTTGTACTTGTTGGTGATGCTGATGTCGGCGTGGTGTTCCACCAGGTAGCGGACGATGTCCAGCCGCCCGTCGAAACAGGCGGCCCTCAGGGGGGTGGAGTTGGTGATGGTGGTGTGGTTAACGTTGGCTCGGTGGCTCACCAGCAGGCGCACCACCTCAAAGTGTCCGGCTCCAGCGGCACACCACAGCGCCGTGGCCCCGTCGATGACGTAGCTGCAGGACGGACAGACGACAGACAGCAGGTCAGAACACATATCAGTAATCATCGTTCAGATGATCACAGACTGTTCATGGTGTTGCATGTTAATATGGTGCATTACAGTAAATTAAGAGCATCTCTTATTACTTCAGGGCTGAAACCCAGTTATTAGGAATCAAGGAGAATGAAAACAGAAAATCATCTGTGGTAAAAATGAAAATCTTTGAACGAGCAGCAAATAAATGAACCAAGAAATCAAGTTCAACTTACTCAGGTTCTGTTCTTTAGATTTCAGCTACTTCTTTTTTTCTGCTGTTTTAAACTTCCTCTCCACTACATTTATTTGATAACTTACTAGTTACTTTGTAAATTTAGATTACTGTGTTTATAGGTTATTAACTGATGTGTTAGCAGTCAGATAGTGTTGTGGGCGGGACATTGTGTGTTTACTGGCAGTCTGACAGAAAAATCACAGATACCAATAATCGGTCGACTCCTACAATAAAGTGATGTCATCTTCAAAAAGGTTCAACATGCGAAGCCTTAAAATATCACAATATTAGAATAAATATCATAAAGTAAGTTTGGTGTTACAGGCTGAGGCGTCCTCACTCAGAACACTTCACACGCTGATCTACGAACTGAAGGAAAGGTAAAATCTTTGTTTTAACTTGAACACGGTCAGAATCGTCACCACAGCAGTCAGAGCAGAATGCATCATTTGAAAACTGGGTGAGAACATCTGCGGTGACATCACTGAGTGGGCGTGGCCAGCAGGTTCGGGTTTCTGTTGAGTCTCATTTCATTTCATAACGTTTCCAACCAAAACCAGCGTTAAGGTTACAAGACGTTAGCCGCTGTAAATAATGATCCCGTCACAGAAACACTAAACAACACTTTGAATCTGAACAGAAACTTCGTCACATTAATGACTTTAAAAGCTGATGAGCTCGCTGACGTGCAGTTCTGCATTAGTTTAGTGATTCAGCATGAATCACCGAGGCTGAAGGTTCCACCTGCAGAACATTAATACTGAAGATATAAAACAGGGAACAACAGTAACGTGAGTTTGTCTTCATGTTGTTTCTGTACTCGAGCAGGAAGACTTTGAGACTTTCTGATCACCAACTCAGAATTCTTTCATCGTTTTCCACTTAGACAGAAATATTTGTTTACAAACAAAAATGTTTATGTTCAATAAAATGATTCCAGGATGTGTTGGTGCGATTTTCATCTACATCTTACAGCGTTAAAGTATATTTTGAGGATTATCGAGATCATTTTGTGAATTGTGATTATGTCCAACAGGATAATTGTGACGAGACATTTTCACATCGTCCTGTGAACCCGACAAGTTTAGACCTGAAGCCCAAACCTGAGGATGTTCTGTCATGGTGCTTGTTTAGAGATGAACAGCTGTTAATCTGCTGTCAATACAACCAGATCTTCATATTGATACTCGACCGATGAGGCTTTTTCAGGACCAATACAGATGATCAGAAATCAAGGACATTGAACACTGATGTTCATTTGCAGTAAAGATGAAAATCTTAATGTCAAAATGTTGAACTATTAGTGATGAAATACATTTTTCTGGTACCTTAAACTTCCTCTACACATTAACTATCATATATTTAGTTACCAGTTAAGTTGCAGATCCAGATTACTCAGAGTTTAAAGGTTACTAATCGTGACGTGTTACCAATCAGATAGTGTTGTGAGCGGCCGGTAATCTTTCAGATCGATTATCAAATTGAAATAAAAACACTTTATTGTCCTCGGGGGGCAATTAAAGTCCACCAGGTGTCCTCGGCCCGTCTCCCCCCTCCGAACCCGAGGGCTGGTTCCGATATTCAGTCCACCTTCACTGACATAACTTGAGTTAAAAGACTTACCCGTCGAACCGAACCGTGCCCGTCTGTTCGGTGTCCACCCTGTAGTGGTCCAGGAGCAGCCGGACCACTTTGTCGTGCCCGTTCCGGGCTGCGATGATCAGAGGAGTGGACCTCTGCCCGGCCAGCTGGGTCACATAGCCCAGCAGGTACTGGGTCTCCCCCTCGGAGTGGTTGAGCAGCAGCGCGGCCAGGGTCAGGACTCGGCCCTCGCTGGCTGCCTTGTACACGTAACCGGCCAGAGACTCCATCTGAGCCCGACAGGTAGCCAGGACCTCCGCTTTCTTCGCAACTGGCGCCCGCAGTGTCCAATCCTCCAAAGCGAGCCGCCTCCCATTAAAATGTCGAAAATGGCCCCAGTGCATACATGAAAACTGTAGCTTCTCCGTTATGGCCACAGGAGAAACTTAACTTAACCCGTCTGGTGAAGCTTTACAGCCGAAATCGTCCGATACCGACCGTCCAGCTTCTGGGTTTCTGTGTCCAGACGCCGAGTTTCAGGCGTCAGCTGAGGGAGTTAGCCGGTTAGCTAGCGTGCTAACGTTAGCGAGCCGCTCAACAAACCGACGCGTCTGAGTTCCGAGTGGGATTCAAACTCTCCGGCGGTTTGTTACCCGCCGCCAACACACACCTGCTGCTGCCGTTTGAGTCCGAAAATTAAAAAAGGCCAAAGATTTGAGAAACAACACAGCAGCACTTTCACCCTTTGATATCTAGTCATTTGCCGGAAGTTGCCGTTCAACGTAAAAATACCTCCGACTGGAACACTCCATCTGATATCCGTTCCTGGCTCCTTTTTTTTT
>CAEMYA010000148.1:186656-201888 GCA_903131615.1 Diplodus sargus | reverse complement strand
TCCAAACGGCCAGCTGTGGTTCTGTTCAGCTGAACTAATGAAGTCCGATAGGAGGCTGCAGCTTGTGGTGCTGATGACATGTGGAGCCGTTTCTCAGGTTCTGTTCAGACTTGGTATCAACATCCATTATCACCAGACTCCATTAACAAATGTAGTGATTTTAAGAGTTGTTACATGAGGAGAAACTTAACAAACTTTGTGACACTGTGTCTCTGACAGATTGTAACTCATTGTGTCCTTGTTGTAACTTCAGCATTAAATCTTTCAGCTGCAGTTGTTTGTCTCCTTGTAAAAAGTGTCAGTTTGTGGCAGCATGTCTGTACCAGCCTGTCTGCTTCTGTGTCTAAAGTGCTAAAGTCTTACCTGCCAACATTGATCAGCTGTTTGAACACACTGTTTACACTAATTTCACCATTTACACTCCAGTTATGAAAGAAGAAACATGTTATTGATCTAAACATGTCACATGTTACAAAGACACTAAACAGGAACAATATAGGCTCCTTCTTTGTCCCCAGACTCCCTTAACAAATGTGTCAGTTTAGTGAGTTGTTGAGTTGGAGACACTTTATAAACTCTGTGAAACTCTGTCTCTGACTCATTCTGCATTATTTGGACCTTCTTGTTAATTCAGCAAATGTTCTACATGAACTTCTTTCTGTCTTTGTGTAGAAACATGGAGTCTGTTTGTCCCCCACTCATGTTTATTCTTTAAAAAGGTTCAGTATCTTTCTCAAACAGCTGCCGTGACTAGTTTCTTTTAAAAATAGAACAAACAGGAGGGAATTTGTTGGGGACTATTTTCACCAGCGGATTAATCCACATTTGCTCTGGTGAGTCGTTGGGGCTTGAAGTGAACTCGATGAGAAGCCGGTGGAGAGAAATCAAAATCGGCGTGTCGTGAACTGACTGAGATGGCTTTTAAGTTCTCTCTTGGCAGGAGCACAAACATCTACATGTTATTATGGTTTTAATATATTTGTCTGTAAAGATGAAGCCTCAGATGTTTGACTTTGTGTCGTCTTTGTCTGAAACATATTTAGTAAATCTGAAGGGAAACTCTTTATTAACTCTAATTAACAGCTCAGTTTCCACTCAGACTGTTTATTCAACATGTTGGAACATCTTATCTGACAGCACAGCTCTTTACATTCTGTTTTACTGCTTCACTGTTTGAACAACTCATATTAACTGGATAATATCACTTCCTCCCTCCATGAATCTTCTGATGCTTCCTCCTGCAGAGATCAGTCATCTTATCTTTTCTCCTGGTAGCATCACAGATGCTGCTTCAGGTAAAAGTTGATATTTTCCTGCAGATTGGGCCGGAGAGCTGGACTTCTCCACCCTCCTGAGCATAATGCACCGGCAGCTCCAGCAGGAAGCGCCGGAGGAGGAGATCCTGGAGGCCATGAGGATGGCTGACAAGGAGCAGAAAGGCTTCATCCTCGCCTCCGAGCTGAGAGCCAAACTCACCGGGCTGGGAGAGAAACTGACGGATCGAGAGGGTGAGACAACAACCACATTTGTTCCTTGAAATCTGTAATTTAATTCAGATTACTGTCATATATTTTTTAATTTCTAATCCTCTGGGCTCCCGTCAGTTTTTAATCCTCCGGTGTTTTGTGTTGATATTTTCTTTGTTCTGTTGTTTCCAGATTTTTTAATCTCTTTTCTTTTATTCTGCTCATTTCTGTCCCTTCATTTTTAATCCTGTTACGTGTCCTCCACAAAATTTAAGAGAATCAGAGTCTGGTGGGGATTTTCAATTATTGCAGATAATTTAAGAGAAGCGAAGATAAAAGGCGCATTTAATGAGATTAAGTTTTCATTTCAGTCTCATCAAATGAGAGCCAGACAGTTGCAAAACTGCTCAACACAAACATATGTACAAGTGAGAAATCTGCCTGTGAGGTAAAAATATTTGCAGTGAGCTCGTTTATTACTGTTGGGCTGATGGACTGACCTGGTCCCCCTTTCAGAGGGATGGGGTCCTAATGAAGGTGTCAGGTCCATCAGAGACTGGGAATAGTGGGTACAATATCTTCTGGGGGATAAACTACCTGTGACATCACTGTCTGTTTCAGGAAGATGGGAAGTCATGTTACTGTTATCTCTGTCTCTCAGTGGAGGTTGAGGAACTGACTTCATTCCCAAGGACTTCGGGTCAGTTGAGAATTGTTCACATTTTCTGAGTGGAGAGTGAGTTAACCTGCCATCAAGGGAGGAGTGTGAATCTGAGTAACCAGAATCACTTTGGCTGAACGACTGTGGTGGGCAAAGATGTCCTGACCTAAGCCTTAACAACTCCTCCATGTGTGAACAAAGATCTAACTCTGCTGAGTGCAGGTCATCTAAATAGCGCACAGCTCTCTTGTTACCCATCTGAACTTCATGGAGGAGACTAGAATTAATCGCTCTAAGGAGTTCTAACTCCTGTTCTGGGGTTGTTTTGCTCTGAACAGCAAGGCTGGTTTGTCTGTGGAAGATCAGAAGCAAACATCTTAACAACAGGCCTGTGGATGCAGTCTGTGCATCACACCTGTCCTTAAGTAGGGACTCTATCTCTTTATTGCACTCAATGAGATTTAACCTGCGAATGACCTCAGGGCAGCCAGGTTTTACACTCTGTGCCAGGGAAGAAATAAATTACTCTACACAGGGGCTCTCCAATAGCAAATGGCTGAAACTGGCAGTTAATAAGCTAAAAGATGTTGGTTAATCAAATGGGTTATACATTTGATTGATATATCAATTCTCATCACACTGCAATTGTTTGTAAGTTCGAATGACGACCTACTCCTGTAGTAGACTAGTGGGGTTAAGATTAACAACTTTTGGCTAAAGGGTTCAAGATGTGAATCTCAAGTTTTAGCACTGTCCAAATTAAGCTGAAATTACTATTTGCATATTTAATGATTGCCAACAGTACACTGCCTCATACAGGGCACCATTGTACGGACGCCTCAGACGGGGCACCATTGTGTGAATATTACAAAAGACCAAAGAAAAATGTCCATTATCCACCTATTCCACAGATTAATTCAATGAACATTGATTGACAGCCATGTTCCTCTGTTTTCAGTGGACGAGCTGCTGAAGGAGGCGGGTGTTGGAGCCGATGGGCGGGTCCACTGCGAGCAGTTTGCTAAAGCGGTGACACATTGGTCTGAGAAGCGCTGATGAACACATGAACTGAAAGATGTCCTTCACTGTTTGTTTTACATCTGATAATGTTGAGGTGCAGCATCCGTGCATTATAAAAGAAACGGAGGAGGAAAAACAGCACGAGGTCACTCATTTAATTTATGTTTTAACATTTTTAAATATTCCATACAGACAGATGAAGCTGCCTCGAGTTTGTGTTCCATGGTAATCTTTCCCAAAGGAGGACACTAGTCACTACGCATCACGAACATGAGTCTCATCTTTCTTTAGCTTGTTCATCTGTGTGTATTGAGTTTTGCACTAAAATCCAACTCAACAGACCTGTTTCTACCTGCAAAGGTGTTTTCACTCATTCTGCCTCTATAAATTATCCTTTCTTAGGAACATTTACAGTCAACATATGTTTGAAAGTGTGTTTTTCAGCTCTGACGCTGTGTTTAAAAGGATCTGTGGCTCTAAAGTTTTTACGCAGAACCACATAACTTGTAGATGTTACAGAATGTCATTGATACTGAACAGAATAAACGTGGTTGCAAGAAAGTGAGAACTAGTGGAGGTATGAATTATTGAAAATGGAAGATTCTTTGTTCTATAAATGACAGAAACTATTTGAATGAATAAATGTTGTAAATGATCCTCTGGGTTTTTTGGATCTTCAGGCAACATTTTAACCCAGTCCAGTATAAAATAAGACCATTGTTAGGCTGAGAAGACACGAGCAAGGCAATCAACAACGTCATGACAATTCCTTTATGAAATGTACAGCTCATAAAGTATCTGGAGTACAGCTGTGGGATTTCACAAGGTCACATCAAGTCAATTTTTAGGTTTTATGTCATTTTTTTGGGGAAAATTCTCAATACTTGATCTGAGCGTCAGAATCCCTACGGACTAATTGGAGGAGATTCAGATCACCTGTTCAGGTGTGCAGACTGGCTCCTGAGTAATAATTGAGAGCAGGTGGGGGTGTTCTCCTCACAGCCAATCAAGGCAAGATGACGCCCTCTTCTGAGGGCTTAAGAGAGGTCGAGTACAGCAGATGTGAGTCTTTCTGAATCACGTCTTCACTCACTGCAGAGTTAAAGGCTGAGGTTTTATCAGCCTACACTCTGCTCTGTTTGGACCCTGTTCACATTTCTCTGATTGAAGGAAGTTTTGAGCGCTCTGCAGGCTCGTTCAGTGAATATAACAAAGTCAATGTTAAACCATGTTGTGGACATCGGTGTCAGAGTTTAGATCACCTCACAGTAACCTGGTGTCCTCAGGTTTCTTTTGTTTATCCTCACTGAACACAGCAGACAGAAAAAGCCCCATTCAGGGAAGGCACATCCACTGTGTGTCCGCTTGTCCTGTATCAGAGTTCAGACCAGAGTCATTGTTGGCCTGAATATATGTCACATTAACCAAACACATCAAATAGCCCTCAATCAAAAGGTGTGCGTTGTGTTTAGGACACCAGCGTCTGATGGAGCTTCAATTTTCTTAATTATGTACCAAGCACCAAGTGATGAGAGCTCGTTTCAAACAACAAAATCAACAATGAAAAGCCTGTTTTTGTTCCCACCTGCCTGAAATCAAGCCCCATAAAAATGCCAAAGAACACAGAGTGTAATTAGGCTGAACAAAGGCTCGGCTAAATGATGTTGTGAAGCATTTGTGTCTTGTAGCATTTAAATAGAAGACAGTTATTTCATCATCCTGGGGACTGTTGGTGTTTGTAAGATGCAATATCCTGGCTAAATTACACCAACCTGATGCTTTACAAACACGTCTTCTTTGCGTGTGTTGATATTTTGCTCTGCAAACACAGTTTGGATCATTTTATGAAGGAGAAGATTATTTCACTGTGAACCATCCTGTCATTTCCTGTTAGCAGAGCTTCGCAGAGCGTGGAAAACCCATCAGCTGGGTTCTGACTCGTCTGCAGTGAGGACACAAAACACTGCAACCTTCCCCCTGTAATCCTCAGTGACACCTCTTTTATGTTAACCCTCGAGGACGGCATGGATTTATGAATTTGTCAGATTTTTCTGTCCCGTTCCTCTGGAGCTGGTTTGAACCAGTTTTATGAGGGACATTCAGATGATGACACTCCGTCTCTTCTCTCTCTGAGCTGTCAGGGCTTCACCAGCCTGCTGCCTTCGACCTCAGTGATGCTGATTATTGGGCACTTGAAAGAGTTCATCCAGGCGTTACCCTCAGCCAGATTGTACGCTGCACTTGTCTTCAGTCGATCTGATTAAATAGATTTATATGGAAGAACTAGATACCAGGTGGAAAGATGGCGTCCACTCGAACCAGTTAGAATCGTTTGCATAGCACAATCACCAAAAACGTTCTACAACTTTATATTGTGATGACGTCACAACTTTTAAAATAGTTTTTCTCTGCTTTCGGAACGTATGTACATCCTATATAAAACCTCCATTGATCAAAAAGTCATCAAATCATTATCAACTTTTGTTTGCAGTTCTTTGTGTCCTGTCAACAGTTGTACAAACATTTTTCACTGCAAAACTGTGGGTGGACACCGGACCAGACGAAAGAAAAACTGCTCTGTGTCCTCCGTGTCCTGAATTAAACCTCTGACTGAAGTCACCTTCTTGTTAAAGTCCCTCTCTCTCTTATGAACCTCAAATGTAAAGATAATAGTGTGATTAACAGCACTAGTCAAGGCGGTGTTGGTGTTGGACTATAGCCCCTCCAAAGCAGATGTTTAACAAATGTCTGAATTATTTTGCTGTTCAGAGAACAACGGCTCTCTTCCATTCCAATCCAGATTCACTTGGTTCCTACGGATCAGACTCAAGTACTTTAGCCTGGCAACAGCCAGCTACACTATAAGGTACATTCCCAGCAATAAATCAGTACTTTGGACTGAAACACTCCCCTCAGACACCTGACTCACCCGAGACAAACCAGGAAACAGTTAGTTATTCAGCACCGAGACAAACAGACAATCAGATCCACCGTCAGACTGAGCTAACAACGTCCTCTGAGTGAGTTCATCTACAGGAGAGAGGAGGAGGAAACTACAACACTGCAGACGCTCCACACACTGAAGGTGAGTCCGACCAGAACCAGAACTCAAAGTTAACTTCAGTGAAGTGAAGGAGGAAGTAGAGCTGTGACTGACTGTACTGTCTGCTGTGTTCACAGCGTCACTCAGGGACAAAATGGCTTCCAGGTTAGAGGAGGATCTCTGCTGTCCGGTGTGTCTTGATATCTTTAAGGAGCCTGTCATCCTGTCATGTAGCCACAGCTTCTGTAAAGACTGTCTGCAGAGCAGCTGGGCAGAGAAAGAGATCAGAGAATGTCCAATTTGTAAGAGAAGATCTTCAAAACATTTCATACCCCCCAACTTGGCGTTAAAGAACCTGTGTGAGACCTTCTTACAGGAGAGAGATCAGAGAGCTTCAGAGGATCTCTGCAGTCGGCACTCTGAGAAACTCAAACTCTTCTGTCTGGACCATCAGCAGCCGGTGTGTCACATCTGCAGAGACTCAGAACAACACACCAACCACACAGTCAGACCCATCGATGAAGCTGCACGACAACACAAGAAAGAACTTCAGGAGACTCTGGAGCCTTTAAAGAAGAAGTTAAAGGTTTTTGAAGAAGTTAAAGTGAAGTTTGATCAGACCGCAGAACACATGAAGGTCCAGGCCCGACACACAGAGAGGCAGATTAAGTATCAGTTTAAGAAGCTGCACCAGTTTCTAGAAGAGGAAGAGGAGGCCAGGATGGCTGCACTGAGGGAGGAAGAGGAGCAGAAGAGTCAGATGATGAAGGAGAAGATGGAGGCTCTGAGCAGAGAGATAGCAGCTCTTTCACACACAGTCAGAGCCACAGAGGAGCAGCTGAGAGCTGAAGACGTCTCATTCCTGCACAGCTACAAGGCTGCAGTGGAAAGAGTCCAGCAGCGCCCCCTGCTGGAGGATCCACAGCTGCCCTCAGGAGCTCTGATAGACCAGGCCAAACACCTGGGCAACCTGAGCTTCAACATCTGGAACAAGATGAAGGACGTGGTCTCCTACACTCCTGTGGTTCTGGACCCAAACACTGCTGGTCTAAAACTCATCCTGTCTGAAGATCTGAGCAGTGTGAGACTAGGAAAGATACAGAAGCTTCCTAATAATCCAGAGAGGTTTGATGTTTACAGGTTTGTCCTGGGCTCTGAGGGCTTTAACTCAGGGACTCACAGCTGGGACGTCGAGGTTGGAGACAGTACAGACTGGTTACTGGGTGTGATGGAAGAGTCTGTCCAGAGGAAGAGAGTCATACAGTCTGGATCATGGAGAATAAAGTTTTACCAAGGTAAATACTCAGTGCGGTCAGGATCAGCTTCACCGGCTGATCTCGTCGTGCAGAAGAATCTCCAGAGGATCAGAGTGAATCTGGACTGGGACAGAGGAAAGCTGTCGTTCTCTGATCCTGATACTAACACACACCTACACACCTTCACACACACTTTCACTGAGAGGATGTTTCCATACATTGGCACTGTGGATAAACTGAAGATATCAGCTCTGCAGGTGTGTGTGACAGTGGAACAGAGCAGGTAAAGAAGTATTTCATCTCTGGAAAGACAGAACTTAAATAAAACTTTCTCTCTCTGCTGTAGAAAGACAACATTAGTTTTAAATTGATGATATATGAGCAGAGAAATAAATAACAGGATTGTGGTGTTCACTTCTACAATCTGAGTTTGGTGACAAAAAGTGTGGTGTCCTGGTTTTGGGCAAAATGAATTGTTAACTATCCTTAATTTGCATATATTACCAACATGGTTGTGACACAGAGGTGGTTGAAAGTTCTCGTTCAAGAAATGAAGAGGATACTTGTATCCATGATGTTTTCTTAAACAGAGCTTGTAGAATTGTGCTCTGTAAATGTTTAATTTTGAAAAGGTTTTTTTTTTCAACAGAAAATTTATATCAGTGACTTTTTGGAGTTAAGAATCACAGAATTCAACCTATTAATCTTCACCTGCTCCTCCTGCTGTCTCATCATTCAGAAAATATGGATATTCATTTTTCTGTTCTTGTTTTTTAAGTTTGACAGTTTGCTTTGTGTTTCTATTGCCGACCTTTTCATGAGTAAAATGATTTTTAGTTTCTGACCTCAATGTGAAAACTTTAAAGATCACATAAAAAGTAATATTCTGGTAGACGACCTTAAAAGAAGCTGTTATTCTATTTTTGCTTTTCAAAATGACCAGAAACAGAGGTCCCCTCTTAGATAATGGAGAGATGTAGTGCCCTATTGGCATACAAATGCGTGTGTGTGTGTGTATGTGTGTGTGTGTGTGTGTGTGTGTGTGTTTGAATAAAAGATGGGCACAAACAAACAAATCAATGAATTACTACATGTTTCATTGTTCAGATCCAAAAACTTTATTTCACATTCTAGTCCAGATCAAGTTTCAAAACAATAAAATCAAAGTCTTGTTATTATATGAAATATTTGTAACAAAATGAATATATAAAATGATCTTCAATACTGTAAAATGTACCTTTGTTTCCTCCTTTTGATGTAATAAAGTCACAATGATTCTGATTCTGTGTCTGCTGTTTCACTCTTCAGGGTCACAATGCAAATATAATATGAGATTACAAGGAAAAAACAATGAATAAAGACAGTAGATCAAATGAAAACGGAAACAAAGTTACTGATAATTACAACAAAAGTAAGAATTAATGTTGAGGATTAGAAACTGATGATAATACGAGTTCCCCCGGCAATTCCTTTAAAAAATATCTAAAAAACACATTTGAGGTAATATTGAAAGACCTGAGATCAAATTTTTCTATTTTGTTTTTTCAAAATGATCAGAAACAGAGGTCCCCTCTTAGATAGTAGAGAGATGCAGTGCCCTGTTGGCATAAAGATGTGTATGTATGCGTGTGTGTTTCAAGAACTAAATGAAGGATAGACACAAAAGAAACAAATCAATTCTGACTGACTGACTGGCTCGATGTGTCCTCCACACTTTGCATCAAAACATGTAAAATGACTGACAGACAATTTTAATGAATTTAAATTTTTTTCCCTGTCAAAAACAGGCCAAACTTCTCTGCACATCCTGTTAAATGATGAATAAATGAAGTATTGAAAATTTTGATTTGTCATTAAGATTTTCTTAAAAATCTGAGATAAAAAGTGTGTTTGTGTGTGTGCATGGAAGTCCCCTCTGTGATAGGTAGACGTAGTCCTGGCATCAAGGAGGACTGTCCCGCCCCCCTCAGTCAAAATGTAGTATTTTCATTTTTTTTAATACTGTTTTCAGTCTTTGATGTGTTCAAAACAACCCAAAACTCGGAAGAAACTCTACTGACTTGTTAAAACCATAATGAACAGTTTTGGAAATTTGAAATCCGAGTTTCCAGTGGTCCTTGAACCCATCACTCACCTTACGTTATGTCGTCAGTGCATCATCCCGCCGCAAGGAGTAGCCAGCAGCTATATTTTCATTCACAATGGACATTCGCAAATCGCTGAAAAAGCCAAAAACCACACCGCCAGTGTCCCTGCAGCCTGGCAGCAGCAACAGGAGAACCAGAGAAGCCGAGGAGCACCTGCTGAGGCCAAATACGAGAAGGAGCAGTGCATTCAGTGGCACAGGGAGGTAGAGAGGCCAGGACAAAGAGAAAGTGACTTTGAATCAACTTGTTGCAAAGGAGTACATGGTATTCACAAGGGATGTGAATCTTTGGGTGTCTCACGATTTGTTTCGATTCTGATTCTTAGGGTCACGATTCGATTCAAAATCGATTCTCGATTAAAAAATCTAAACAATGCATAGTGTGTTATGGCAAATTATGACACCAAAACAATAGTTTGTATAAGACAATGTGATTTTTATTTTTAAATAAACTGATTCCAATGATGTAATCACACAAAGGCAAACTTAGGACAAAAGATAATATCTATCTATGGTCACATCATGCTATTTAAGAAATGAGAACTTCCATGAAATGCGCAACAGCACAACTTTTATAGCGCAATCTGCTGCAGAATGAAAAAAGCCCTTAAAGAGTGTTTTGACTAGATGAATCTGGGTTTTGAAAAAGTTGCTGTTTCTCTGCTTGGAAGGAAGGTGCTGGCTACACTGTGTGTGGATGTTATGACCTGCACCTTCTTTTTGTGCACCTCTGTTTGACAGTGTGCTGCAGTGCATGGCTGCCCTTGTTTGCATAGTTAATAGCCGCTTATATTCTGGGCAGCAAGACACCAATTTGACCATCCTTTTTGCGGCTCGGTCCGCGGATTTAGACAGAAGCCGGTAAATTGGGGGTCTGTCCTGGTCCGCCAATTTGCCACCTCGGAGGGTAACGTTACACTTTTATCCAACTTCATTCCGATCTAAATCCGAGACGTCGTTATGCCGGAAATTGCATGAGATGGGCGGAGGTGTGGATGACCTGCACTGTTGTGCGCCCCACAGCTTTTAAAACCAAGAAACAGCTGATCACAGCAGTCAGTCCATCACTTCATCCGCGGACATCAAGATGAGCAACTGGACAGCTGCTGAGATCCAGGAGATGCAGCGTCTCCTCGGTCTCTGCAGCTGTCTTCACTGCTAGCTTGTTGTTGTAACGGCTAGCTAGGAACGGTCACTACTTTCAAATTAAAAGCCCCCCGCTAAGAACCCAGTTCTAAACTCCAATGGGGTGCAATGTCAAGCTCTTATTTTGAAGACAAATTCCTTGTCTTTCTTTCCCCAAGCTGGCTGCAACGCTGTGTACGGAAGCCTGTGGGGGCGCACAGAGAGACGGGGGAACGTTAATAAGAAAATCATTTTTGAAGTTTATGAATTGATTCAGAATTGTGGATGATTAGAATCCCGATTCTTATGTGAATCGATTTTTTCCCCCACCCCTAGTTTTCAGTGCCATGCCAGCGGTAATGACTGCGTTCAAACACGCACTAACATTCAGGGCATCAACTGCTATGTGCGAAAACTCATTCTCCACGTTGAAGGATGTATGTAACGAGCACAGACGCAGCATGTTGCATAGACGGAAAGCCCATCTCATCCAGCTGGCATTTGAGAATGACATCAGTCAAAAATTCAAAGATGAATGGAAGGAGATGCTGTTAAGGAGGTTCCACTCATCAGGAAAGAGGAGACTGCAACTCTGTTACTGAAGGTAATAGCTGGTTATTTTATCATCTGTATTGTTGCTACTATTTGTGTTTGTTACCAATGTGGTTATTGATCATACGCTGCTGGACATCACATGTTAGATCAGCGCCGTCTAAAATGTCGAGTCTGTTTTTATGTTGCTCTGGGTTACCTGGCTTTTTTCTTGCTTCTGATTGGCTAGTGCAGTTAATCAGGTTTTCATCTGTTTCTTAATGGTCAGGTTAGAATGAACGTTGTGTTCATAAAGCAGGTATATTTACTTGTGGCAGTGTGTTATTGTAACTTGTTTCTTATCACGTTTCTATGTGGCTTAGATAAAACAGTTGGGCTGCATAAGTTTTCTCATACTATGCACCAAGTCATCGCCCACCCCTCGGTTTTCAGCCGCTCACCCACCCTGTACTGAGCTGGCACCGGGACTGGGTAGATGTCGACTTTTGGCAATTTCTCAAAAAAAATGTAATAAAACCACATTTAAAGTATTATTCTGGTAAAAGATCTTAAAATAAGTTTTTCTGTTTTATTGTGTTTTTTCAAAATGACCAGAAACCGAGGTCCCCTCTTAGACATCGGTGAAATGTGAAACAGTACCCTGTTGGGAATATAGACGTGTGTGTGTGTGTGTGTGTGTGAGAGAGAGAGAGAGATTCTGAGATTCTGAATCTGAGATTACAAGGTCATTAATTGTGTTTCGATTAAAAATAATTTAAGCGTCAAACATTCAGGACGTAACGTTGGTGAGTAAATGAGATAATGAGGTCGTTATAATAACGTGTTTTCATGTGAGCAGATAATTAAAACCACTTCAGTTCTCCACCTCCAGAATCTCCTCGTGTTTCACCAAAATGTTTGCCTTTCTGTGTGAATCCTCTCATCAAACCAGTGCCTTGCTCGAGGGAACTTCAGCTGTGTTTGCATCCAGCTGTGAAGAGAGCGCTGTGCTGCTTTCGTTAATGGAGTCTCAGGCTCGAGTTTCTAGGATGGAGCCTGACAGTCACCTCGGGCCTCAGCAGAACGTCGATTTCTGCTCTCATTAGTGTTGATTATCAGCTGAACTTCACTCCAGAAACAATTTTAATCTGAGATTCATTTGGCTTTAGAGTCCAATCTCACACAGTTCATGTCTGCAGGGCGCTGGATAAATTATCTGGTTTACTCAGTGAGTGAATTAATTACAGAGAAAATACACGTTCACAATTGAAGCAGTGATCCCAGGACTTTTATGAGAGAAGTGTTACTGATGCTGCTCTGTTTAACATTCAACCTGCGGCCTCTTTACGGAAACTAACTGTAACACTTAAAACCAACGCTGAAAAAGATCTCTGCCTATCAAGTGTTCGTGTGACGAAGACGGGAAGAGCTGAAGACGCTAAACGATGAGTCAAACGGATAAACCAGCTGAGCTCCTGCAGCAGCTGTGTGTGCTGCTGCAGGAGAACACGCTCACGCTGATGATGCTCACATGCTGATGTTCAGCAGGTGAAACATTCACAATGCTCACCTCGTCTTAACTAAGCATGTTAGCATGCTAACATTTGATAATTGGCAGTTAAAAGGCTACAGCTGAGGATTTCAGGAACGCAATCAAAAAGAAAACAGTGCAGCAGAAACATCTTTGTGTAGGTGAAATAAAGTAAATGCAAACATGACAGAAGTAAATGGACAGAGGCTGTAACTCGACCCTCTGACCCTCACAGGCTGCCAGGGACCCACTACTGTGTGTGTGTGTGTGTGTGTGTGTGTGTGTGTGTGTGTGTTCGTCTGCTCACACTTCTGTACTAATGGCTGTATTTTCACAGACGGCTGGTTTCCTTGTTTCTGGGCCGTCTGCAGCCTCTGCAGGCTCGTAAGGAGGAACAAAGTCCACCTCAGTGTTTATGGGCCGGACTCTTTACACAACGTGCGCTACGTGCTGCTCTGTGTTCTGTTTTATGTGAAGCCGTCCGCTGCATTCGATCAGCGCCTCCCACATAAACATTATTCATGTTGGCTCTGGACTCTTTTTTTCTAAGCTATAATCTAAATACTTTCCTCGTCCCTTTGATCTGATTAAGGTTAAATTATAGAATAAGAAAAATCCGCTCTTAACTTTGAGCCTCGAGTCAAACAGTCATATCTTCATTTCCATAAACAGATCTGGAGAGAACGACTCCCTGCAGCCTGTTAATATATACGGATTTACCACTGAGCTTGATTTTTCTTCCATTGAAGTTAAATCAAGACTCCCATATTAAGAAAAACTAATAATCTCAATTAGTTTACCGTCAGTGTTACACCAGACACTAAAACAATTTCAGTATTTAAATGTAGGATGTAAAATTGTCATCCAAGTCTCCAGAAGCCCCGAGATCACAAACTGATATGAAAATAAGTTATTTACACTGTTGAGGTCGTGCTTCCTTTTTGGACGTGCTAACGATTTTAGCTCAGCAGCTACAATGATGATTTTGACAAAAAGTGTGTCATGATGTCTGTACAGAGTCTTTGTTTTCTCTTTAGTCGCTCCAGAAATGTTCTGTGGATGACGACACTTCACCTGACTTTATATCATCAGAAGGGAAGAGATCACGTCTTCATATTTGGCTGAACTGTTCCTTTAATTCAACTGTAAAACTGCAGCTTCTACACTCGGAACACTTTAATCCATAACATTAGTGTGAGCACATCAGTATAAAACACTGGTACTGTTTAAAGGTGCAATGTGTAAGAATTTTAGTTAACTAAAATAGATGAGAATATCAGTTTTGATGTGTTTGAAAATATATTTCCTGAAGCTAACATGCTAACACATGCTAACCAGCAGCTGGTTCCATCAGCAGGAGGTAACGACTGAAGTCACATTATTGGACTCATCCTTTTCTTTCTTTTGGTAAATTAAAGCTCATGCCATGAAAACTGTTACTTCAAGTCCTCTGACTTCATTAACAGTGACTTTATGTCCTGAACCCAAACACCCGCTCAGCAGCTCCGCTAACAGACGTGAACCTGCAGAATAAAGGATTTCTTCCTCAGATGCTGCAGAAAGCTGTTGTTGCTGGACAGAAATAGACTGAGCCGACCACAGTGCATAAATAAAACCCACCAGTAGAATCTAATAAGATACTTGCTCTTGATTTGAGGTCTTTTAACTTCTTCTCCCTGCAGATGTGCAGAGAACAAGTCTGACTGAAAACAACACGGCAGCGATTCTGATGAATTAGATGAAAATACATTTAATTAGAATTAAGATCTTCTCACAGTGCATCTGAAGAGGAACAACACAAATCTCACAGAACATTAAAATCTGCATCAATTTGTTTTAAAGCTCAAATAATTATTTGATAATCGATCACATATCAAAACACTTTCAAGCAGAAAAACCAAACATTGTTTTCCAATTATTGTAACTTGGTTAATCATATTTACGCCCCGGGTCCTGATTGGCTGACAGCAGCAGCTCCTCTCATATTAACCTCTGTCTGCTGATTGGATGGTTGGACCGGACAGATTTAGACAGAGCCAATCAGAATGCAGCGGATGTTCCGGAAAAACACAGATGTTAAAGTCAACATCTAAAACAAAATGTCCCCTCGAACAGTGTGATAATAAACCGCTCTGTTTGACGGAGCAGAGGAACTTTAACGCACACAGACACAGATTCTCCTCTCAGCTGCCAACAGAAACATTAAACATTTATCTTCTCAAATAAAACTCCTCTGTTAGGATTATCTCACAGACGCAGAGGCCGCTGGCATGTGAACACTTCAGTTCATTTCCTACATTCCTGCCTGTAAATCTGATCCACGGAGAACAGAGCGGCCCGGATCTGAACCGGGACCCGAAACAGCACCGACACGTGAATCAATAACAACGCTAATTATTTACTTTATTCTCCAAACATTGTTTTTAAGGTTGCACTGGCATTTTTTTTTTTTT
>CAEMYA010000148.1:170292-186642 GCA_903131615.1 Diplodus sargus | reverse complement strand
TTTTTACATTCACTGACTTAAGTTTGCACATTTTACACATCAGCCACAAACGTCTACAACACTCCACAGAATGAGTCTGAAGCAGCAGCCGAACCTTCAGCCTGCACAGAGAGCGAAGCAGCATCGGATGGCAAACTGAGCCTGAACTGCGTTTATAGTAAAGAAAAATAAAGTTTCCGAACACAGTCAACAGCGCAGTGATGTGACATCCCGGTCAGGCGAAGCAGAAGCGCAGCCAGATGGTTTTACGCACGGCGCCTCCAGGTGCGCATTTTACGCGCGCTTGTAATTTTTTCTCCTTTTATGTTTCGCACGTTTAAACTGTGATAAAATGTATAAAATTCATTTGATGCAAAGTCAACAACATCTAATACACGACCCGCAGCTGTCCTGTGAACATGACTCTCCGACACGATGAGCGCAGTGACGAGAGGTGAAACTCCGGCAGAACTAACGAACAGCTTTACAGTGAGACACACTCAGACACAGAATCCTCTCCTCTGCTTCACCTCTGCAGCGCGTCCGTGTCGCACTGGTCCGTTAAAACAGACAGTCTGCAGTTCTCCGTCTCCACGTTGTTCAGCGGGATGGCGATGTGTGAATCGTCCGGCTCCGCTCGCACCGTCCCGGAGAACGGCCGCAGGGGGCACGTGTTCGTCCCGGTGGGCGAGGAAATCCTCCAGAACAGATCCTTCATCTTCTTCCGGAACTCCCGGCGCATGAGGCAGTACAGCACCGGGTTCAGGCAGCTGTTGGTGTGCGCCAGGCACACGGTCACCGGGTGGACGTATGTGTGCACCATGTAGTACGTCCTGTCCCAGTTAACCAGGTTGAATTTCACCAGCACGCCCCAGAGCGTGATGGCGTGGTTGGGCATCCAGCAGATGAAGAAGGAGAGGACGACGATGGTGACCGAGCGCGTCACCCTGGACCTCCGCTTCACCTGGTTGTTGTTCATGCTGCGCAGGCGGACGAAGCGCAGCAGCATCAGGTAGCACACAGTGACAATCAGCATGGGGAACACGAAGGCCACCAGGATCTTCTGGAGGTGGTACAGCGCCAGCCACGACTGGCCGTCCGGGAACCCCAGCAGGCACAGCCTCTCCCCGGCCACGCTCTTCACCGTGGAGAAGATTGCAGTGGGCAGAGACGCCACCGTGGCGGAGACCCACAGCCCGGCGATCACCCAGCGCACCGGGCACACGCGCCGCCGGGTCCGGTCCTTCAGCGCAGAGGCCACCGACCAGTACCTGGTGACGCTCATGGCGGTGAGGAAAAACACGCTGGCGTACATGTTCATCACCGTCACGGAGAGGATGATCTTACACATGGCGTTTCCAAACGGCCAGCTGAAGTCCAGAGCCGTGTCCACCGCCCAGAACGGCAGGGTCAGCACGAACTGGAAGTCCGTCACGGCCAGGTTGAGGATGAACAGGTTGATGCTGGAGCGCTTCTTCCTGCCCCGGCGCACTTTCATCAGGAAGAACACCAGCAGGTTCCCGACCAGCCCGGCGGCGCACACCACCGAGTACACGATGGAGATGAGGATGCGCAGCGACGGGGAGCCGTCCGCCGGCACGTCGATGTCATCCAGGCTGCTGAACCGGTCCTGTCCGGCGGACCGGTTCCAAGAGGACGTGTTGTTGTGGTTCGGCAGCTCCATCCTCTCCGGTAACAGATCCGCGCATCACCTCCTGCGCTCCCGGAGAAAAGAAGCTTCCAGCGCGGTCAGGCGCGCAGAGCTCATGTCGGTCAGGTCTCTGCAGCTGCTCCACCGCCGCCGGTCACCGGTTCACTGCTGAGCCCCGTGCGCGCGCACCTCACTTTATACTCCGCTGGTGCCCGAGGAGGCGCGTGCGCGACGGGGGACAGGCGTGTCGTTTCAAGACGCAACTACAGCAGAGGACAAGAAGGCAGGGCCGGCTCCAGAGATCCACCTCCACCATAACATGACATTACAAGACATTAAAAACATGTAGAAAGACACAAAGAAACAAAACATCAAATCAAGTTCAGAAAGAGGCTGAAATAGAAGGTTTACAAGAGACTAGACTAAAGTCACAGAGCAGCTCTGACAGCCTCCATGTAAAGAGCTGAGAGTCAGCAGACCTGCAGGTTCCTGGGAGTTTGTTCCAGATGTGAGCTTCATGATAACTGAAGAAACAACACAGCTTACAGCTTAGTGTGTTTTTAATGACATTACATTTAAAGGAGCTTTGCTGGCTGTGAGTCAGAGGTTTGACATGAAACAACAAGAGCAAACGGAGATGAATGTGATGTTGTAGGCAGAGCTTATTAACACTTTTCTGTAAATACATGAACGTTTTTACAGATGTTTGTTCTGTGTGTGTGTGTGTGTGTGTGTGTGTGTGTGCAGAGGGGACACGCCCCTTCTGCACACACACACACACAGAGAACAAACATCTGTAAAAACGTTCATGTATTTGCAGAAACTTCAGCACGGTGCAGATGGTCAGCAGTCAGTCTCCTCTGCGGGTCACGCAGATCCTGGTGCTGGCTCGCCTGGATCCTCTGCACTTCCTCTGACGGCCACTCGAGGCTCTAAAAGCAAGTCGATCCCATCACAGCTCCAGTTGCAGAGGACAGATTCTGCTTTGGGGGGTTTGAAACATTTTCTTACATCTGCAAAACGTCTGCAAAGTGAAAACACTCGAGTCAGTCAGCAGACATACATTTGTGTTATTTTAGATCACACTACCTTGCTCGGTAGGACCCGCCCTACTCTGCCTCTGATTGGCTCAACCTGCCCGCACCAAAGACTGAACAGAGGCCAGATGTCTCAGTCTGTGGCTAAAACTGAGCGTTACAGCTAATTAAATTAAAGTATTTCAATTATTTCTACCAGGATCAACAAATAAAAGTATGAACCTGAAATGTAGCATCACGTGACTTCTTTAAACAGCAGAATTAAACATGTTCACAGCTGCTTTCTGGAGATAATTGATCCCTTCAACTTTTGTATAACTCACTACTTTAAAGTGAAACTCTCACCAAAATGCAACCTCGGCTGTTTTTGTGAATGTACCCGAGTCAAAACTTTGTGTTAAAGCATGATTACGACCAAAGAGGCTCTTTTAAGATTTACCAAATTTTGTTTTTTGGGTCAAACTCATCTTCAGTGGGAGTGGGACAAAATCTCCATGTTTAAAACACTAAGAAGGTTCGACACAACATGAAACTTTGCTCGTAGTATCACCAGGGTCTCTAATTCATCGCTGAGCTTCACCTCTCGGTCGTGTCGGTGCTGTTGGAACCTTCTGGAGGATTTTTTTATGCAAATATTGAACATAATCTGTCTTTCTGTGTGTAAATTGGACTCACAGACCGGAGTGGAGGGATAATAAACCCGCTGTTTGGGATTAGCGAGCGGCTCTGTTAGCGCAGAGCCCGGAGCTTCTGGAGGAATCAACACCGGGAGTCAAAGAGAGATTATTATTGTTTTTTAATTTTGGGATTAAGAAGAGGATTTATCTTCACTCTGGATTCTCAACTTCTCTGCAGCAACAAATGCAATGTGAGGAAATCCACAGTGATGTCCTGTAGCTCGGGTATTTGACCTCTTCGTGGCTTCAGGCTTTGTAGTGGATGTCAGAGTCACTTTCTTTTCAGCAATCAGAAAGTTTAGACGCTCTTCTGTTTCATCTGCAGCGTTTGGAGTCTCGTCTTGGACGAGGATCCGTCGCTCTGTCTCGCAGCGAGACGAGGCTGCTGCAGCGCTTCATCTCAGGAATGGGCAGAAGTTGGACCTCCTCCAGTGATTCAGAACCATTACATCTACTCACAACAGTGCACAGAATATGAAAATATTTCCACACAAAGGACACAATGTGACTGCACCGCAAACAACGTGTGAAAACACGATGTATTTTATTTTATCTTTATTGAATTATACGCTGCCAACAGATTCTTTACATCAGACTGAATTCATGCAAATTAAAGACATGATGTCGCAAATAAAAATCCCAAATCTCACATTTTCTATCAGCAGAGAGAATGAAAAGTGATCGGTGTCGATGTGAAATCAGTTTAAAAATGAATGTGAGCTTAATATAGCTCTTTCTCTCAGAATGTATTCCCTGATCAGTATGGAGCAATAACAGTATTACCTCAGGAAGTGAATAAGTGGATTACGTACCTGACGCAGGTTCAGTCAGTTAATGAATCCACACAGAGACGACAGCCAGCAGCCAGATGGCCCGCGGCTGCATTTTTCCCATCATGCTCCTCTGTGATCCAGCCGGCTGAGCCAACATGGCTTCACTGATCCTCTTCCACAGCTCCAGCGTCTGCAGGGAGACGTGGCCTGTGGGTTCAACACGCAGCGCGCAGCAGGAGGAACTCCGCCAGGAAGTGTCTCTGAACTCAGACTCAAAATGTCCGTCACATAAACACACAGCTTGAACGTCCACGAGGCATCTGGACGCCACTTTGTGTTGTTCATGAAGCTGAACTCAAACAGCCTCCATCAGAGTTTCTCACATCTCAGTTTGTTCACATCGTTCACATGTTCTGTGTTCAGAACCAGCTGCGTCCACATGTCCCTCCGTCCCTGAACGCCTCACCTGCTCCCTCCATCTTATCCTGAAGCTGATTTTAAACATTTGGAAAACAAAACAACGTGCGCCATGAACGCCATGATGGACTGACTTTAAAACATGTCAGCAACATTAGCTGCATTAGCTCATTATCTGAATAAGTAATGGGCTCGGTGCGTCTCTCTCGTCACCGCGCTGTCGTTATGCTCTGGTTGGGGTCAGAAGACGTCATGGAGGTCACAGATGGAGACGGTCCGACTCATCCGGTGGCCGTTTAACTCTCCCATCAGGGGGTGCAGGTGATGCTGGTGGTGAAGTCAGCTAATGAGCTTTTAATGTGAACGTGATATGCCACATTTGGTGCAAATGTCAGCCTCGGATGGATCTGAGGTTTGAAGAAATGTAAACTGCAAATATTGTATCCTGGTGACGGAGCAGCTCATTAGACCTCATTAGACGTCTCAGCTGGTGCTCAGAATTAGAGGCAGACGTGTTGATGGACAGCTCTGACACTCTGTGACTCACACGGCAGAAAGAACATTTCATTTAGGAAATTCATGTGAAAGTTTTACCCAGGAGTCAGCTTGGCCTCGGATCAGGAATGTGTGTCCTTGGAAATGTTATGCAGATCATCAGATGACTCTTTTGTCGGAGGCTCCTCGGCTGTCCGCCTGCAGAGCTCTCATTAAATCAGCCCTCAGTGTTAATGATGCAGCATTAAGTTTCTTTATGTTTCATGCTTCAAAACATAACTAATCTGAAACCAGCTGTCCAGAGAGAACGCAGCCCGACTGCACAGAGTCAAATCACGACTGTGCATGTGAGTTCATGACTTCTGACACTTCAACCTCGATCCAGACTCCTGAAACACGACTGACCGACTGCTTTGAAGCTGGTTGTGTTGTGGACGCTTCTGATTCTCTCATGAAGACGCTTCACCGCCAGAGTCGTCCTAAAAACACATGGATAACATGACTCAGACGTCCACGGAGGGAAAACTGTTTCCAGAGAACACCAGACCTTCTGTCTGTCTGTCTGTCTGTCTGTCTGTCTGTCTGTCTGTCTGTCTCTCTGTCTGTCTGTCTGTCTGTCTGTCTGTCTGTCTGTCTGACTGTCTGTCTGTCTGTCTGTCTGTCTGACTGACTGTCTGACTGTCTGTCTGTCTGTCTGTCTGACTGACTGACTGACTGACTGTCTGACTGTCTGTCTGTCTGTCTGACTGACTGACTGACTGACTGTCTGACTGCCTGCCTGTCTGACTGTCTGTCTGTCTGACTGTCTGACTGTCTGTCTGTCTGTCTGTCTGACTGACTGACTGTCTGACTGTCTGCCTGTCTGAGTTAAGTATTAATAGAAATAAAACAAAGTAGAAAATAAGTTCATAAACCTTGAAGTTATTCTAATAATCAGTGATCATCGTTACCTTTAATCAGGTGATTTAGATAGAAACAAACATCATCAGATAAAATCAGTCTGATCTCCAACAGGTCGCTTTACATTTAATCTCTGACCTGATTTAAAATAGAAAGTACAAACATATACAATCAGCAGCTGCATTAGACCGGTCAGCTGCTGCGGTTCGTCCCGTGGATCCTCTCAGGTCACCGTGAGAGCGAACATGTGCTGATTATCAGGTTCACAAAGTGCAGCAGAATAAACACAGCCAGCTCCCATCAGACCGCCTGGAAACAAGCTGTAATTTCAGGCCTGTGAAACGTTCAGTCAGGAACAATATGAGGCGGCGAACAGCTGTAACGAGAAAACATGAAAACAAAATGAAATGTTGTTTCAGAAGCAGTTTGATTGCAGGAAGCTGCAGGCTTATCAGAACAAGTGGTTCTGATTCTGAGTTGCTGGATTTGTTTTGATGACTTCAAGAAAATAAACGTCAGAGCTGAAAACAGAGACGTTCCTCTGAAAACACGACGGATTCTGTTTAAATCCAAGAAGGACCTGATGTCAGATCAGTGCAGGAGCCCACAGGAGATCCACAGGAACCTGAAGCCAACATGAAACGCTCTTCACGGGACATTTACATCATCTGTCAGCGGATTCTTTCATCGCAACATGAAAACAAAATGTATGCAAAGATCCCGCAGAGAAAACGCTCAGCCACCCGTTTATACATGAAACATTTAGGTGAACTACAGAACAAACTGTTTGAACCTTCACGAGCATTTCTCATGTTTTTTCTTGTGGCCTTCACGATGTAGACTTTATAGTCTGCACTTAAACAACTCATCATCATCACCATCATCATCATCATCATCGTCAGTCTCGTCAGTCTCGTCAGTCTCGTCCTTGTGCTTCACAGTGTTTCCCTCCTCTTGTTCCTGATTGGCTCTCTGTCTTCATGTGTCTCCTCCCTCCGTGTTTGTGTGTCCGGCTGTCAATCATCCTGCACACCTGCAGCTCGTCCACCAATCAAGACCCAACAGAACAGAACAGTCCTCATCGCCTCACCTGTGTGGTGACGTTCAGACCGGCCTGTGTGTTTTGACACTTCTGTGTGTCAGATCCACTTTTCACCTGCAGCCCTCGTCAGCCTCGGTCCTGCTCGGCACCGAGCTCCCTACGTCAGAACCGTTTGACAACGAAATCAAACCTTTAACTGTCAGCTGTGTTCTGCTGCTCGGGTCCACACAACAACGAACACTTTTAGAAGTCTGCTTCGTCTTCGCTCCTGCAAGAGAATCAATTCACACAAAAACACAGTTCAGTCATCATCAGAACAAATATCCGGTTCTGTTAACTTCATTAGGTTCTGAAAGGCCCGAGACTTCACGACTGTGTCTGATCAGATGTATGTTTGATGGTGCAGCGTGTCGCCTCTAATAATATTAATAATAAACCTCTCATGGTGGTTTGATAAGAGACTCTTTGAACTCTGGCAGAGTGGAGACGCGTCTGCTTGTTTCTGACAGCAGTTTATTTCTCCACTGATCTGTTCTGAGGTCAGTTAATGGCTCAAGAGTTTTGTTTTCCTCGCTGCCTCTGAGTCGTAACGACATCTCAGTCAGCGTCCGGAGCTCTCAGTTATAGCTTGACTTCCCAGCGGGGGGCCGTCCTCCGTGTTCTCTTCAGGGATGAACTGTCCTCTCTGTCGCTCTGTCTACAATTTGGACCAGATGAATGTTACAAATGATAGATATTCAGCCAGAGAGACGTGCCGGCAGCAGGAGGGTCGGCTCTCTGCTCTGCAGCGGTGAACCTCCACAGCTCCGGCCTCCCGGGAGCTTCACCTGCTGGAGACGGAGCCACGAAAACAGCCAAACACAGGAAACTTTAGTCCGGAGATCTTTTTTACACTGAACAATAATAAAAGGTGACATTTGTACGAAATGGCCAGACAGATGTATTTTTGTGTTTATATTGAAATTAGGTGTCGAAATATTTCCTTTCTTGACACTTCTGAGTTTGTTTTGTTGACTAGTTGGGAAGCCAGTGAGGGATCACGTCACTGTCGCTGCATCCTGCTGGTCTGCGGGACTCAGACCGTGACGTTGGATTATCAGGACCCTGGTCCTACTGGGATCAGATCTGTTTACTCTGCTGCTGCCGGCAGCGTGCTCATTAAATGAGTTTGTCCTCGTTCTTTCTGGGTCAAATCTGAGTTCACTCGGGGGAAAACGTCTCTTCTGAGAAGTCTATAAATGACTTTTAGAAGGTAATAAAGTGGTAAAACAATAAAACAGCAGACACTCACATGATGCACGCGTATAAAGAAGGGACTGGATCAAGGGTCGCTGGAGGAGGGAAGCTGCAGGTGTACCTGGTACGTTGTGCTGCTCCTCTGGTTGGATACAGACCACGTTGGCTCGATGACGACATCATGTTTCGGTCACCACAGAGAAGCTGGAGACGTCCTGACGCCTCCGTCAGGTCACATCGTGGGGACACACCCACTCATGTTGAAGGATCTGCGGCTGCCTGTAACTCCACCAGCGTCACCTCCACCTCCCGATGTGAGAGTCAGAGTTGGTTAATAAACGTGAGGTGGCGTCCGTCAGTGCGGCACGCGGCCTCTGACACGTGCACATGTGACCGCGTCCGAAGTTTGCAGAAACACCAACTGCCAACATTTTCTCTTGCGACTCTTCTTCTGGTCTTTGTCACGACGTGCAGCAGAAAACTGAGTTAATTGCAGCTGATTGAATGTTTTCTCTGGCAGACCGGAGAGGAGAGCTACAGCAGCGCAGCCGCTAGTTAAAAGAGAGACATGACCTCATTTTTAAAACATTCTTCAAGTGAGAAAATGCTGTTTTGTGCAATAATTCAAAGTATTTTTTTCGTGTGTGGAGATCCAGAGGGACGTTTGTTTTAATATCCGTCTGTAAGAAGAATTCCAGTTTCACTGCTCTCCGTATGAAATGAGTGATTGTAGCATCAGAAAGGTGTGTTGTTGGTGTTGGTGTGTCGTGTTCCTGTCAGAGCGGTCGGGTTCTGTTGAAGGAGACGTTACTGTCTGCTTATTTTGCAAACACAATATCTTCCGAACAAACGCGTCTGTGCGGCGGCTCTGCAGGCCGTCTGCCTCCAGGGGGAATCTCAAACAAGATCTCCGATGTGTTCACAGGTCAACTGCTCCAAGCCTCTTTATTTGGAATCATGAATAAATCTCTCAGGAGACGAGGCGTTATTGTGCAGCGGCGCTGAGAGAAGCTGCCTCTGATTCCTCCGGGACGATAAAACGCTCCAGCAGTCTGTCACGCCGGGAGAAAACACATTAGTGACCGCCGCTGTGAACCGCGGTGGCCTTCATGCTCAGACTCAAGTGGCTGCAGCGTTAAGTGCTTCAACCGCAGAGTCTGAAGGCTGTTTAGTCCTCAGATGGACACTTAACCTGCAACAACAGAGACGACCTGCTGCCGGCGGACGAGGACGAGGCAACATGTTCAGGACTACCAAGAAAAAAGGCTCCATTAAGATTTCTCTCCAACAGATTCTCCTTTACTCACATCTGTTTTTTAAATCTTTTCCTCTATTTTCATTTTCTCCACCTAAGTTATTTCAAAACCCAAAACAACCTGTGCATCATAGATCAATATGTCATTAAAACAAACAGCAAACCAAACATTACAGTCAGCAGTCTGCAAACATTTGATTTCTTCTCTCTGTGGATTTCTGTCATGTTTAAAGTCAGCCAGTTATTGTTTTGCAGCTTGGCACGGAGGAGGATGTTTGCTGAGTGTTGTGATGGGAGAGCAGAGCCGCTGGAGGAACAAACACCCGCAGTCACATCAGGTTCTGATCCGATCCGGAGAGCTGATGACTTATTAATGATCTTCACTAAATCCACTTTTAGTGAAGCTGACAGTTTACAACGTTTTCCAGCTCGTCAGCTCAGTCGGGTCTTCGTCACCTTGAGTCAACTTGTGGATTTCTCTGCTCGACTTACTTTGTGTACCAACACACAACAATCCTGTGATTGTTATGCCGTCTACATTTCCGGGTCCTTCTGTGTGGGCTGATAAGCGATGAGCTTTCAGCGGAGGCTCAGGGGAGATTTTCTCAGGGACATTTTCTGCAGCTGAAAGTGTCGAATGAAGCATAATCAGGGTTTCATACTTTTCTTGTCCATGTAATTGACATTTCTCCTCTGGAGCGGCTCCAAATTCTTGCTCTCCTATTACTCTAATTTAATGACAGGATCTCCTTGCAGCTGAAGTGGCAGAGACGTCCCGCTGTGTCTCTGGGCTCCCGAGGTCGATGAGGTGGAAGAAATGAATAACAAGCAAAATATGTTTCTGTAAAAAAAAACAAGCCCAGAGGGATCCGATGAGTGCGAGCAGCCATGTCATAAGATGAATGCATTTAATAAGACTCCTGAGATCCAGAGAGCCGCAGGAGGAGAACGAGGACGGAGAAGATTCTACTAAAGAACAAATTACAGACAGCGACAGAGGTTATGATCACAGCGATGACCTCACACTCATTTGCAAACTGTCTCTCATAAATGAAGATTGAGGACGGCAGTGATCTCAGCTCTCACCCTCCATCCAGTCCACTGTGAGATCTGAGTTTAACAAAGTGAGGTCAGAGTGTAATCCATCCTCAGAGTCACCGGACCGCGACGATGTCACGTCTTCTCCACGTTCAGATGAACAGTCGGGCAGCTCTGCTCCGGATGTTCCAGCAGGTCGTTAACAACCAGCTTATCAGACAAAACAATCAGGGAAAGGACCTCAGGTAGAGACGTCTGACCTGCAGAGCAGGCTGGAACTGTGGAGGCTTTCTACCTCACTAACACATGAAGGTCTTAATCAACTGAAGATCAACCACGAGCACATTCTCATTAACAAACACAAGATGTGAAACACACAATCCAGACTCACATTGACACACACACGGCTGCTGAATGCAGCGGACAACACTCGACTGTGGGAGAAGCTCCTGGTGACCCAGTTCAACTGTGACCTCTGGTGGCCGGAGTAATTAAAGCTGCTGCAAAGGAGGAGCTCATAACGGGACAGAGCGAGTGAGGTCAATCTATCAGCTGATGGAGTAATGAGAGGCAGGTGTGTTGGCACATGGTGGAGGACAGGTGGAGGACAGATGGAGGACAGGTGGAGGACAGGTGGAGGACAGGTGGTGGAGGACAGGTGGTGGAGGACAGAAGAAGGACAGGTGGTGGAGGACAGATGGTGGACAGGTGGTGGAGGACAGGTGGAGGACAGGTGGTGGAGGACAGAAGACGGACAGATGGTGGACAGGTGGAGGAGGACAGATGGTGGAGGACAGATGGTGGAGGACAGATGGTGGAGGACAGATGGTGGACAGGTGGAGGAGGACAGATGGAGGACAGGTGGAGTTGGAAGTTGATCCTGTGCGAAGCGAGAAAAAAACCAGGTGAATCTTCTGATTCCAGCAGGAACATTTTGGTCGTTGAATGTAATCGACAAAGATGAAAAGTTAATTTAACAGTAATCTATAAAATCCATACAAATGAAGCATTTATCAAAAACACTGAAAGCTCCAAACAGGAAGTAAAGATGAGCAGCAATAAATAATAATAATAACAATAATATACATGAATATAGAGAGAACAGTGAAGCAGTGAAATCCCTCGTGTTCACTGAACCACGTCTGCACTGTTTATTTCACTGTGAGCTGTTTGCTTTGCACAGCGACCTCGCTGAGTTATGTGAAGGCGTCTGTGCTCCTGGACCCTGTCGGGTGCTGTGGGCACATCGAGGCCGTCTGGCCAGCTGGAGACTGTTTTGGGGAAATCTTCCTTTCTCAAGGTTTCTCTGGAGCTGTGAGTCGCTCTGCCGGGGTTTTTGTTTGGTGGAGCTAAATGAGATAAATTACACAAAGACAACTTTGTGTGACTCTTCTATTATTTGTTCACTTCTAAATAAGAATGTCCACCACAGAGACGACTGTGTGGTACGAAGTGAACTGGGTTTGATGGTCTGTTAGTGAAATGATTCATATTTAATCTGCTGATGTTCATCCTGTTTCAGATTCCTGATCAGCGTGAGAAGACTTCCTCGTCTCACTGATTCTGTATGAAGCCGCCGAGGCCGCTGACAAACAGTATGGCTCCCTGAGGCCTCTGAACCAATCGCTGTCAGGAACAGCTCAAAGACTTTCAGTCAATTAATATGCAACAATCACTTTCACTCGTTGCTGATAAGAAGCCGCCTCTGCTGCTTCACAATTAGAGGCCACTTATAATCGGCCGGGTCACATGTGACGGCGGTTCGCTCTGATTGGCTGAAGCAGAGGGAGGTTTTGTTCCTGGAGCTGGAAGAACACGATCCTTCCTGCTGCCTCCATCAAACCTTATTATTTTTGCCCCACGAGTGGTGAAAAAAGACAAAAGGAAACAGATAAATCGTCTCTCGGACTGAGAGAGAAACAAAAGGACTGAAAACATTTTATCACTCAGTGACATTTTCTCATCATGTCCAAACTGAGACTGTGATTAATAAGGAAACATGTTGAGACTGTGTGCTCGATCGGCAGGAGAGTTGACTGTGGAGTGAAATTAAAGAAGACAGTTTGATTCGTCGACAGCTGATCACATTATCAATATCTACATCCAGGTCAAAACTGCTGCTGTGAGGAAACTGTTTTAATCTGATTGATCTGGCAAACGATCAAGAAACTAAATGTTTGGGATATCAAGATGTATCTTTTATTCAGAAAGCAAGATGACGTTTAGACAGAATGTGACGGACAGATTTATGACGGGAGGAAAAGAAAAACAACCGATCGAGCAAAAACATCGTTCGCATCCAAAAACACGGATCTTCTCTCGAGGTCGCTCGTCTCCGTCGGGTGGATTTAATTTAATTTGCATTTCAGTCCTCAACAGAACGTAATAAAAAGTATATGAAAGGAGCCACGCATTCATGTTCCTGTTGCTTTCTTATTCAGATTCGCAGACAAAGACACGTCAGCCTGGAAACGTTCTTCTTAAATGTGATGTTTTTCTCTCAGTACACCGTCTTTGTTTGATTCGGGTCCTTTTCAAAGCTGCAGTTGAAGGTAATTCCGGCCTCAGCACACAGAAGGTCCCATCTGGTGTTATAACCGCTGCTGTTCATGTTATTTTATTCAAATGAGGAAATCTGAGCTACAATGAAGCCTGCACAGTGTTCAATAAACACTCAGAGTGGAGCTCCAAACCTGTTATCATTCCTCCTTCAACTCTGCAATTTAATATTAGATTTCTGTTAAATGAAGCCCAGCGGAGGACATGTTGCCAGGAGATTGGCTGAAATCCCCGAGCAGCTTCTGTCAGGGCACAAAGCAGCACGAGACGCCGTGATTTCCACCTTTCAATAACCACAGTCACCGTGTTGTTAGGACCGTGATCGATGGAGGCAAAGCTGAGTGACAAAGTGAAGCTGACGGTTAACTGTTTCCTGCCCCGACACTGGAGGACAGGACCAGTTATTAACTGTTTGTGTCTTGTGTTAAACCTACATTAGGATCCAGGACCAGGAGCTGCAGGTCTGTCCAGCCGGGCATCGATTAAAACACTGACGAGTGTGTCCGCACGCTGCGTCTCCAGAGTCTGAAAGGCCTTTTCAAAACCAAAAACGTCGGTGCAAAAGTGCAAGAAATCGATGTGACAACAACAGAAGATGCCGTTATCGATCACACTCGAATTTCCAACAGAGCTCCATCAATAAAATGTATCACTGTTAATATTAAAAAGGTGGCGAGGGGCGAAAAATCAATTCACACAATACTTTGCAAAGTTTGTCTTCTACAATTCACATCAGTCCATATTCTCTAAAATCTGAATCTAAGTGGAATAAAACTAAAAACTGTGAAGCAGCTTCGAGACAAAGTTTTGCGTGAATAATTCATGAGCGCCCAGACAAAAAGATGAAGTTTGTGAGTGCAGCGCTGAAGATGTGGCCTCGAAAAAAAGCCTGAAATAATGGAAACAGTTCTGAGCATCGGTCCAAATCTCACTGGATCTGAGTCAAATGAAGCTGGAACAAGCAAGATTAGAATATTTAACTAATGTTTTTAAAGGGACAGTCCCCGTCATGTGACACAGTTGCAGCCCAGATCGTCTCAAAGACGTCAGTCAGCACTGATGCTGATGCTCACAGCGTGCAGCGGAGATTTAGTCGAGATATTTAGGCCGAATCTCAGAATGTGCCACGCTAGATTTCTCATGTTACAGCCTGTAACATCGCTAACGTTATTCATCCTATCTAAATAAAACTATTTAGCCTTCAATCTGTAAAGTCTCAATTGTTTTATTGTTAGTACTGTTAGCATGAGATGCTACGGCTGCTAGCACCAGCTGTGCAACGTTGCTTTAGCTGCTTGATGTCTTCTTGGGTGAAAACGGTTACGCTGTGCTTGTAGCTGAGCATCGTCTGGTGCTAAATGATTAGCATGCCCTTTTATGGTGTGTTGTGTGATATGACAGCACGTCTCTGCAGGACTGTTGTGTGATGCGGCGCCTCATGAGAGACCCCGACATTGTGAAGTTGTCACTTTGGGCTCTGGATCATTGTTTTTCAATCAATGCATTCATGGAGACGATGATAATCAGATGAATCAAGAGCAAAAGAATCATTAGTGTCACAGTAACATCCTGCTTTACATCAGTGCATCAGTCAAAGTAATCCTTCATGTACAGACGCTGAGACCTTTTGAAGCATTGAGTACTTTCAAAACTACATTTTAAAAACTACAAGCACATTTTCAGTTCAGGGCTCGTCGGCTCTGATGTTAGACGGTCACACCTGGATGTGTTAATCATCAGAGCGAGGCAAAAAACTATGCTGATATCCAACAACAACAAGGCCTCTGAATACTGAAGTTATCTGTATTTACAACACGTTTACATTCAGTTTTCATCAGCCGAAATAAAAATGTACAACAGGCTGAACCGACTTTCTCAGCTAGAACAAACAGCACTGAAGCTTCTGCTGAAAGCAAATGAACAGACGCTTCTTTGTGCATTTGGGTGTTTTTCTGTTGCTGGTTTCCAGCTGTACTGAACTTGTTACACCCTGAGTAGATATTTCTGTTTTTAACCATTACTCGACGGGACAATGATGCTAACATGGACTTAGCTAAGCTAGCCAGCAGTCTCACTGATGTCAATTTGCTTAGCTAGCTTAGCTGCTTCCTGGCAAGCCACTAAATACTTGATCTTAATCTTAGGTCTCAGATTAGCTGCGTTGTGCTATATATTGATTCCATGCCCTTGACCACTCTGTAAGGACACTCCCAGACTCTGTAAGGACACTCCCACACTCTGTAAGGACACTCCCATACTCTGTAAAGACACTCCCACACTATGTAAGGACACTCCCACATTATGTAAGGACACTCCCACACTTTGTAAGGACACTCCCACACTATGTAAGGACACTCCCACATTCTGTAAGGACACTCCCACACTATGAAAGGACACTCCCACACTCTGTAAGGACACTCCCACATTCTGTAAGGACACTCCCACACTCTGTAAGGACACTCCCAGACTCTCTAAGGACACTCCCACATTCTGTAAGGACACTCCCACACATGGTTTAAAAGCCTGCGACTCCCCTCCAGTTAGTTAGAACTGAAGAAGCCTCTTTGATTCGAGGTGAACATCTTCACCAAACTGAAACACTTCGAATTACTTACGATACAGCACTTAATAACCGCGACCTGGATGACTGAGAACCTTATTTTTGGTTTTGACCTGGACTGCACCTTTAATCTAGAACACAGACTTTGACCAACTGAAGCTGGTGGGCCTGCTAGCTCGGTCTAGAAAGCATAGCATGGCTAAATGCAGACATTACCAGGCGGTCGCACCAACAACGAAAACTCTCTCTGTGTTATTTCCTTGCGGAGGAGTTAAAGAACGCAGCAGCAGTTAAGATTACCGTCCTCGACTGTCTCCGAGCAGCACGAGGCTTTTCTAACCATAACTTGCTTGTACAACAACACGCTCCAGGGAGCTTTCTCCTCTGCAGCTTCCCTCTTCTTTAGCGAGCTGGCAGTGTTCATCAATAAGCAGCCGGTAATTGGTGCTCGGAGAAACCACTGAGCTGCTGTGTGATATATTTTTTGGATGCAGCTAAACCGGAGCAGCGCTGCAGGAGCATGAATGGAAGTAAAGTGTTTTCTGTTGGAGAGTTTAGAGGCAGCTGCCGGCTTCGGCAGGAGAGTCTCACTTTGATGAGTTTACTTTAATTACTGCTCTGCTTTCAGGCTCTTCTGCCTCCGGCCTCATCTTTTTTGTAACGCTTGTTAATATTTGAAATTCATGAACTCTCCAAAGCTCCAAGACAAACTTGTTCATCAGCAATGTCCA